>JBAMMX010000020.1:6053781-6493781 GCA_037126225.1 Dillenia turbinata | reverse complement strand
GTAGGTAAGCAAAAAGAAAAATAAATAGCTTAATTTTTTTTCTTGCTTGAACGACTATATTTGATAATTAATTTATTGATCTTAACAAATCTGATTCGAGTTAATTATCAGATTCATTAAACGGCGAGCTTTGCCAAAACTGTTTTTTTTATTCTCAAAATTTAAAACTGAGAATTTAATTAAAAAATCTAATACTCTTATCACTAGAACAAAAAAGACCAAAAAAGGGTGGATAAAGGAAAGTTGAGAGAGTCTGCCATATCAATTTCCCCAAGGTACAACCTTGGACTTTCCTTACCTTTTTGGCATACATAGGTGCTTAAGATATGCCATTTAGCCAACCCTTTTGGCTTTGGATGTCAACTATCAAGAAAGTCTGCCCAATTATTTTCAGACGAGCCTGTTTGGAAAATCTCAATTTGTTTTAATTTTATTTTATTTATAATATTTTTTAAAATAAAATAAAATATCTTAATAAATGCATAAGAATTTACAACACGAATTATTTCTTATATGAAAAACTAAAATTACAATTAAATTACTACTTTTTAAAAATATTATATAATTTTAATTGAATCTCTTTTTAATTTTTCTAAGGGACTCTTTATATTCATTAACAAATTATCCAAGTCAATGGTTTACTGTATTATAACTGTTGCTTGTGCCTGCAAATTTCAAAGAGAGAAAGAGAGAGAGAGATGACTTACCATGTCATATGCACCACCAGCTGGCATAATTCCAAAAGTTTTGGAAAAATAAAATATAAGAGAGGGAAAGCGACACACTAATTGCGAAAAGTATTTAATACAGGCACCAAAATCTTATGGGATGTTCACATTTGATAATCCAAATTATGACGTTTATGCGACTCCTTATAATTCGGAGAGGTAGTGATAAGGATAAAAATGAGTTGAGATAATTTATGAGTAGATCACAATTTGAGTTAATAATTGAGTCAATAAGTCAAGTTTATGTATTAAATTAATGATTTAAAAGTTAGAACTTTTAAATATAACATTTTGACTTTTTGTATTTCGATGTCATTCAAGTTGAGATGAACTTGTAATCTATAATCTAATGAGTTGATTCCATAATTATAAATTCATTCTATATCGGAATAGACTAGAATAGGGTTATATACATTCTCATTATGAGAAAGAGTCGTTCGAGCATATCGTATATATACATGGAAGATGAGATATGCAAACTATGCATGTAAGGTGCTGGCATGTGTGCCGGTCGAGGCCCGGCAAGCTCGTGCATGAGCTATTGCCCCCGGCTGACTGGCACAAGATTGTAACCTAGAGCTGTTACCTAATGGTAATTGTTGGAAGTGGGTTTGACTCTACAGATGATGACTCTACTAACTCGAATGGGATGGTATTGTGATCTGGAAATCACAATCGAAGGAACCTGCAAAAAACCATCGGAAAATGTTTCGGCGCGAGAGATTTCGACGCTCAAATTAAAGAGTGATTTTCTAGATGAAAGAACAGATTGAGAAAGAGAGAACTCAACGTGAGTTGTGTGCCCCGGTATAGGCCAAGAAAACTTACTTGGGCAGCATGTGGATGGGAGTATATATATCCTTTGGGCATTAGAGCCATATGATTGTGGGGTGATAAAACTCTAATTTTCTTTTGAAAATGTCATGAGATTTTAGAGAATCATGTCGTAAGATACACAAAGATTATCAAAACTTATCGATATAGAAAGTCCAGATCGTCACAGGAATTCTTTCCCTTATCGGCTGAGGTCATGCATTTCCTTTCTATTTCCATAAGATTGTCTCTGCGATTTGAGGAGAACAGCTTGTAGTATTGATCGAATGTCCAGTGTTGATAAGATAGGATGCTAAGCAGCTATCTAGCAAAAAGATGGTGTGATCGGTATGCACTGGTCGTTGAGACGCCAATGGAATGTGGGCCTAACTGGTCTCTTGATGCGCCACGAGCCTAGCTATCTATAGACTCAGCGAAATTTTGAACTGGGTATCATCCTTTGCCTCTACTCCTGACATCACTTTGCAGGAGGGGTGTGAGGAGTAGATCAAAGGATCGGTACTTGGAAGATCGGGAGGGCATGAATGCATTCAACCCTCGACTAAATGACTCCAAATTTAATTCCGAGTGGGAAGTTGAAGAAGTCGAAATTCTTCATTCATTGCGCGCATTTTTTAATAGACTGTTTCGTCTACCCAAGATCATGAAGATCACATTTCTTTAATTATAATTAGAGACTATGTGGCCTGGCGTTGTGCCAGAGAGACCTTGTGTACTTTTGATTCTGTAAGTTCCTTTAGTTGAAAACCATTCTCCTGTGGGATTGATTTATGATGGGTCTTGAATCTCAAGACACAGTTGTATAGAGAGTTTCTACCGATGTGAGGTTCCGTCAAAGTTGAGGCCACTGATACGAGGTGTCATTATGTCGTCCACTATTCGGAAGTCATGGTGGAGCCCATCAGGGCCTTCATCAGGTTTTCTGACCTTGAGGAGGATGAGATGCTCTTTGGCATGAACTCTTTTCTCAAGGTCGAAACCATTACCCAACCCCGAGTGTAATAGGTGGTTGAAGGTGTCCGATCGAGTTGTTGGAAAAGAGCTGGAAGATGGTAGTCTCATACCCTTTTTGGCTCGTTCAGCAGTCTTCTTGTCCCAGTTGCAAAAATGTTTAAAATTCTTTTTCCAGCAGCTCCAAACTATTTTTGTACTCTCTAACCCTACTGACTAACCAGAGTTTTGTGGCCTTTGTTCAAGAACAATGCTATAAATTCTCAATATATTTCTTTTGATGTAATTTGGTCTGGCTCAAGGACTTGTAGGCTGTATCTATTCATGTATTTTGATATGTAATTGTCACATGGAAATAAATAGCAGTTTTCATTATTTACTTATTGATCTTGCCTGTCATTTGCATTCTATCGGCATGTATGATGAATAACAGATTATCGAATGACCAAAGCGATCAGTCGAATCTAGTCAATGAGAAATTCCACATACGGTAGGCTTCCCTTCTGTTAGGCACGGGACAGCATTGTCCTAGTAGTCTGAGACTGAGAGAGTGAATTTGCCCAAGAGCTGAATGTAAGGATTATCTTTGTCCGTCTGAGGCTCGTCCTTTGATATGCTTGTTTGGTCGGAGGAGCGACATTGGCCTGTTTAGAGGAATAGACCCCAATGGTGGAATTGGGTGATATTGACCTATTCGGGAAGATAAATCCCAATGATAAAGCTGGGCGACAATGATCCGTTCGGGAAAATAGATCCCAACAATAGGACTGGTTGATTGTGACCCGTTCGGAGAGATAGATTTCAATGATAGGATTGAGCGACAGTGGTCCGTTTGGGAAGATAGATTCCAACGATAGGATTGGGCGACAATAGTCATTCGGGGAGATAGATCCCAACGATAGGACTGGACGACAGTGGCTCATTCGGGGAGATAGATCCCAATGATAGGATTGGGTGATCGTGGTCCATTCAGGGAGATAAATCCCAATGATAAGACTGGGCGATAGTGGCCCGCTCGGGTAAATAGATTCCAATGATAGGATTGGGTGACAATAATCTATTTGGAGAGATAAATCACAATGATAGGATTGAGCGATAGTGTCCTGTTTGGAGAGATAGATTCCAATGATAAGACATCCTAAAAACACAAGAGTAAGTCGATCGGTTAGCATAGTAAGGCAGGGAATCACAAGGGTTTTAGTTGACCGTTGGATTTCACATAGGACTGGATGTACTTGTTTGATCGGGGCCGGCCCTTACTAGTGATAAATGCATAGGTTCTCAGAGTTTCACGTTCTGGATTCGACCGATCCATCTAGATAATCAAGACGATAAGTGGCTGAGCGAACTTCTGATCGTATCCAATAAGAACCATCCCAAATGGGTACTAGCTTGCCTTCGAGTTGGGGCTGGCCAGTAGCCTCCACTTTTCTAAGTATCAGGTTGTCTAACTTGAACGTTTTGACTCTGAACCATCTATTATAATATCTCGTCGTCTGCTGTTGGTAGGAAGCCATTCCGATGGATGCAGTTTCCCTCAGTTCGAGGAGTAAGTCTAGCTTCTTGCGTAATGCGGATTCATTCTGACCTTTTGTATATCGATCCATCCTCAGTGAGTGAACTCCGATTTCGACTGGTATAACCGCTTTGCAACCATATGTAAGGCTAAACAGTGTCTCCCCTGTGGCCCTTTAAGGGGTCATTTATTAGGCCTAGAGGATACTGTAGAGTTCGTCTACCCAATGACTTTTGATTTCATCTAGTGTGGCCTTTAACTCTTGAAAGATTCTTCGACTAGTTATCTATGCGAAGCCGTTGGCTTGCGGATAAGCAATTGAGGTAAAGCAGTGTTGGATCTCCTGCCTGTCGTAAGCTCTTGTTTCAAATTGTTTGCCTTTGTCCATTATCAGGACGCAAGGTATACCAAATCCGATAATAATGGATACCCATACGAAATGTTGTATCATGCCAGTAGTGATTTGGGCTAGCGGTTCAGATTCTACTTACTTGGTAAAGTAATTGTAGCCATGAGTAGGAATTTTCACTGTCCGGTTACCGGTGAGAAAGGGCCCAGGATGTCCATTCCCTATTGATCGAACGGCCATGAATCGGCTAATGGGCAAAGCTCTATGGACGATTGGTGTGGCACCAACGAGAAGCGTCGGCACTTGTCGCATCTTTTGACATAACTATTTGCGTCAGCCTTCATACTGGGCCAGTAGTAGTCCTGTCGAAGGGCTTTGTTTGTCAAGTTTCGGGCACCTAAGTGATTACCACATATCCCTTCATGGATCTCTTGGAAGACATAATTCCCTTCTTCAGGTGTCAAGCATTTTAGATACGGCTGCGTATAGGACTTTTTGTAGAGACTGTCGTCAATAATGGCGCAATAAGCAGCTTAGCGCCTTAGCTTAGCGGCTTCGGAGAGAGAACTTGGTAGTTTCTCATGCTTTAGATATGTCTCGATAGGATCTTTCCAACTGGGTAGGCTTCCTATGATTAGGATTTGCTCTGGTTCCTCGACATTGGGGTGCGACAGGCTTTTTATGTAGATGGTGTAACTGGTTGTTACTGAATCAGAGCTGACTAATTTTGAGAGCGTGTCAGCTCATGTGTTTTCAGACCAAGGAATTTGTTGTATGTCTACTCTGTCGAAAGTATCTATGGCTTAGCGTATCTTCAGAAGATATTTCATCATCATTGGTTCCTTGGTCTCATAGACCACATTGATCTGTTTGACAATCAGTTAGCTGTCGGTGAAGACTTGCAAGTTCTAAGCCCAGCAATGTTGTGATTCTTAGTCTGATTATGAGGACTTCATATTCGAACTGGTTATTGGTTGTCCGGAAGTCGAAACAAGGGCATACTGACCTTGAAGTTGTCTAGCCCAACTAGGATAACTCTGACCCTGCTGCCTGATGAGTTAGACAATTCGTCCACATGGAGGGTCCACTCGGATGTTGGCACTCTTTGTGGTCATCAGTGGGAGGTTACTAGGTGATCGTAGGGAATATGCACTCGAGAATGAAATCGGCAAGGGTTTGGTCGTTGATGGTAGGTCTCGGATGATATTGGATGTTAAATTCACCTAGTTTGATACTCCACTTGACTTCTCCAAGTCACAAACTAATTAAAATCAAAAATTACAAAATTGTAGTTTTTAAAATCTTTTATTCCTAAATATTAAGAATAAATTAATGTATTTTGAATATTTTCAATGTTTCCAAATTCATCTCTATTCTTTCTTAAATGTACAATTAGGAAAGGAAGTTTGTTGTAGTGATTTTTTAATAAATTCTTGCATTATCTACTAAAATTCACGTGTCCACGCACTACTGAAAGAGTGTTGTTATCCATTTTTTTTTATTCCTCGCATGAAAAGCTCCAAATTGATTCTTTTTCTCCACTTTCCTCTAAGAACTCCTCCATCAATTCTAACATATTAAATACGACAAATTAGTGATATTAGTATAATATTTATAAAAAAATAACTCAAAATCAATCACAAATATTATATTAATCTATGCACTATCACAAAATATTAAATTTTCTTAATATAGAACTCAAGTTCAAATATTGGTGATAAAAAAATAGATGTGGAGAGAGTTAATTTTTAAATGAATCTCACAATACTCAAAGCGGATTAATTGAATAATTCAAATACTGATCGATTAAAAAAAAAAAGGAAAGGAAAGGGAAGGAAAGAGCATGTCGGAGCTACATCCTTACGGAAATGGAAATGCATTTTCTAAAGAGTTGACATTTTTGGTCATCACATGATACTACTTTCAATGTTAACATGCGAGAAGAATAAAAATATAACTTTTTTTCATGATTATTAAAGATGAAAAATAATATTATCGTAAAAATCCTAATAATATGTTATTTCAGTAAAGTGTTATAATATGAATTTATATAAAACTCATTGTTACAAATATCAAAATAAAAGACTCAAATATTTTTAAAATCAAATTAATTATTAATTTATTTTAATATACAATATTTTAAATAATTAATCTGATTTTGATACAAAAACTTTATACATATTTCAAAATCAAATCAAATATATCTCTTAATGGTCTCAAATGCACATATTTTTTCTTGATCATAAATCACTATTAACCAAGGTTTTTTTCTCTAAAAATAAATAAAACAAATGCACAAAGTCAAGTATATTCAAATATTTCATCTCTCAACTTATATGGGCCTCTCTATTGTCACCAGGAGAAGACGAAGAACTCTTTGACCCAGCAAAAGGCAATGAAGTTGGAAGGAAAACCAAGCTTCCCGGTTGTGAATTTGTCGATGCTTGTTGATTATTCAAGTAACTTGACGCACATCCAATGTAGTTTCCTTTTGGAGTTGAAGATGGGTGAGCAGCAGAATTGATGGTTTGAGATAGCTCACCCCACTTCATTTTTTGTCCGAAATATGTCTCTCTTCCACTTTGGTTTCCATGAACAATAGTACTCCCACTTCCATTGTTACTAATTATTGATGTGAGGGCTGCAGCTAGAGTCGATTGGAAATTTGGATCCGACGTGATAGCTTTGGTTGCAGCTGCAATAGTATCAGGCAGATATTGTTGACCACTGACCATGTTACCATTCTTTTGCATGTAATTCTTGTAGAAATTTTCCTCGGCGTTGAAGGGAGTGGCGTAACTCTTGTTGCAGGGTTGAGTAGCAGAGGCAAGTATTCCATTGCCCCATGAAACGGGCATTGAGTTGGTCTCTAAAGAAGAAAAGCTTAAACTTGTAGAGGACATGAGCCTTTGAGATTGAGTGTTGAAGTTGGAAGGCAGTACTCTAGAAAAATAAGGTTGTGACGAAGATGATGAGGATGCAGTGAGGTCAAGAGTGATGGTTGGACATGAAGGGAAAGGCGTAAGTGAAGAGGTAGGTAAGTCGTATGGTGGCCTTGATCTTGAGTTATCAGAGAGATAGAAGTTTAGACCATTGAGGCTAGTCGGGGTAGAGGTGGCTGTACTGCCCATAGGTGATGGGTGGAGGACTTGTCCGGAGATGGTTGAGCCACTGATGAGCATGGAAGCCGCTGCGGAGGTAGTGGAAGCCATAGTAGTGGCCGCGAGAGGGAGTGGATGGTTGTGTATTCCTTCATAGGTCGTAATCAATATGGACATGTCCTCGACACATCTTTGCACCTATTTAGAAAGAAACAAAAAATAATAACCAAGTATAGTTTGAGAAAGAGTTGTTAATTGGATTGTATAAAAAACAATATTAACATAGTTGATTGTTAACAATATCAGCAACGCCGCATTTAAGACAAATTAATAATCACAAATTTTCAATCAATCTATCATTAATTCAATTGTTAATATTTATTATATAAAAGTATTTTTTCCTATAAAAAAAAAAATCAGTGAAATAGAATTCGTAAGATCATATGCTTTTGTGTATACCTGTTTCCTCACGGGGCATGAAGGTGCAATTGTGCAACGATAGTAAGCTCGGGGACAAGGATTTCCTTTTGCAATCTTTTGGCCATATTTCCTCCATTGGCATCCATCATTCATCTGAAATATGAACATATTATCTTGGGACAAGGTTGTTGCGAAACTATAAAAGTATTGGGATATAATTAGTACTACATTTACTAACCGTAGGTAAATCACATCGAGCCCTCACAGAAACTCTAGCCTTCTTAACAATGTGAGGTTGTTGAGAAACTTCTTCTTCTGATCCGGTGCTTCCCATTGTCTTTGAAATTTTATTAGGATGCCAAGTTTCATCCATCTGTTCCTTTGGTTGATCTTTGAAGCTATTATCGGTACTTGGAATTTGCATCGATTCGAATTGTCTTGTCTTGGATGCTTCAAATTTGCAGTCTAACACAAGAGTTAAGCGTTCTTTAAGTTCCTCATTCTCATTGTCTTTGCCAAGAATTTTGATCTTCTCTTCCTTCTTAGATTGATCACTAGAGCTTCTTCCCAAGCTAAGGGAGATGAGCTCTGATTCTTCCATGTTGGATTGATTGTCTGCATGAGCTGCAGGTGGAGACACCTTAGCTTCTTGCTTGACAATGTCATAGAATTGCATTTGGAGCTTTTGGTAGTCCTTCATTATGCGTTCCAAGTACATCTGCAACCTTTGATTCTCTTCTCTCATCTCACCCATTTCAGCTTTGGTAGATTCAAGCTCTTCATCCTGCTACAAAAAAGAAAATAATAATAATAATAATTTTAAGCATTGATCCAATAATTGAAAACATAATCGGCTTATTTTTTCTTAAAACTATTGCTCTTTTGTTGTGTAAATTATTAATACTCAAAAAAATTGTAAATATCAGTTATAATCAATAAAATATTTTAAGTCGATATGATATGATTAAAAAATATTAGATTTATTATTTATATCTAGATAATTCATGAGCACAGATAGAACTATTCTTAATGTGCGATGCAAATCTAGTATAGACCAAAAATATATATTCTACGTGTTCCTTTGGAGTTGAGGAAGATCCTCTAGGGTTGGGCTCTCTGGGTGAGTTTTCCCTCTTGGTAATGGCTATGCCCTATTTTAAAAAAGAAATACACAAAGTGAGAATATAAGTGAACAAACTTTTGTAGATTGGATCAAAGCCATAGATTGCCATTCATCAATATTTAAATTGACATTCATGAGAAAATGAAAATGAGTCACATGAAGGATTCAATTTACAAAGTTATTTTATATGAATATTGCCCCTAAACCCAAGAAAACAAATAATAATCTATATATGTTTTAGGTGTTCATCAATCCATATGAATTGGGAGTTGTGCATCTGCCTGAAAAATCTGTGGTCTTGACAAGTCAATCAGTCATTTTTCAGCACATGATGGTAAAAAAAAAAATGTAAAGCCATGATTAAGATTAATTAAGAACACATTATCAAATTGTACTGCGTCTAACTACCCCTCGAAACGCCGCAAGCCAAGACGTTTAAGGGAAATAAAATAGGAAGTCAAGGGCCCCCCTTCGCATATAATTGATTGATCATCAGACAGAGATTTTTTTTAAATAAAATAGGGTCAAGACGTTTTTTTTTAATGAAATTGTAAAATCAGACAGAGATTTAAAAAAAAAATAGATCAAAAAGTCATTTAAAATATCTTTAAACACTTATCTTCTTTTTGTGGTTTGAGATCATTTTTATTGAAAATGTTACATCAAGGTCACAATGTTTTATGACATCTATAAAAGCAAAGAGAGGAAAAAGGCTTCTGCAAGGGATAAAAGAGAGAAAGGACTTTAAAGATATGTATAAAGATCTATATAAGAGAGAGAGAGAGAGATGAGACATGGGTTGTGGACCTATTTGAAGATGTCTTTGGTATATGACCATCTTCATTACTACTCCTTCCATAAAACAAATGATATGTGTTCTTTTTTGATTTTCTACGAGTTGACAAGCTTAAGAGGGATCAATCTATGAAACAAAGCTACTATATTTCAAAGGTTCTTTAAACTCAACCATATCGATCCAAAAAGTATAAAACTTCAACCTTATATGAAACCAAGGTTGAATTAGCCTCTCATGGTCTTACCAAAAGAAAAATGTTACTATGTATAATCACATAATAATCCATAAAATCATGGAAAAATTGAAAAATAATATCAGAATGTTTTTTTCACCTTAGAGATCTCATGTTTGCGTGTAGCATCATCCTTGTCAACGGATTCAACCCTCCCCTCTTGCTTGACCAGATGATCTCCATAACTTGATATCCTTAAAGCAGCATCCATGTACAGAAAAGCTTATGAAGAAAAATCCTTTGTTTTCTCTCCCTCTCTCTCTCTCTCTCTCTCTCTCTCTCTCTCTCTCTCCCCTAATCTTGTGGGTGGAGTCCTTAATTGCACCTCTACTCTTGTATATAAGGGGAAAAGCCTGCAGTATTTGACTGACTAAATTAAACAAAAGTTTTCAAACAAAGGCCACCCTGATCATCTCCACCAATCAAACACAGCATATACCAAAAATTGTCAACACCCCAATTGAACTCCAACTTGGCCCATCTATCTCTTACTTGTAAACACAAATATTTTTATATATATTGTTTTTTCAAAGACTTATATTATATGTGAGTGGAAGAATTCAACTTCAACCTTAATGAAAACTCTAACATACACATGAGAGAGAGAGAGAGAGAGGCTGAAGCGGCAATCACCGGTCCCACCGGGGTTCGACCACTGGGGTTGAAGTTTCGTACATTTGAACAAAAGTCACATCGGGGCACTGGTCACTTGGTTAAACATTTATAACCAGGTTATTAACTCTGGTGACCGGAGTTTAAATGCGCTGGATCATGTGTTAGGGTTTTGCCAGATGAAGGTCAAACAAGGGTTTAGTTTAGTACTAAAAGCTTTTAATGCACATGTTTTGCCAAATGTTTAGGTATTGACATTTTTAGGGTTTCATCGGATTCCAGTAAAACAAGGGTTTCCCTCGTACGTGTTTTGAATTTGCCAAAAAATAGTTTAAGGATCGACATTTTCATGGATATTGTCTACCATACCCATGCATATATACACCTTGGTTTCCTCGGATGATTCCCCAGCGTGCAGAAATTTCAAAATTCTTCTTGATCTCAAAGTCTTCGAAGAAACCCGCAACTTTTGGTATGAATTCCATAGCCACGCTTGTTAGATTGGACTTCATTAACAAAATTCAGAAGCAAACCCCATTGGGCCAACAATGTTTTTTAAAATTTTCAAAATTTCAAACCCTAAAACGTCAAACGTGCATAGTGAGAAGGATGATGTTTAATTTGATTTATGAGTTGGACATATTTTATTTTATTTTTAATTTTTGGGTTGAGCTTCAACTTCATTAGATTTATCAAACTTGTCTAAGTATTGCCTTGTATTATCAAACCCTAGTTTTATATTTTGAGTTTTTTATTAGGTTAAAGTTGACTCCTCTAACATTATCGTAACCTAGCTTTGCTAAGAATATTGAATTATAACCTCCATCAGAACTTGGTCATTTTTTATAGCATGATGCCTGCAGATTTTGTTTACGAAAATGCGTTTTATAAGAACCATTTTCGCCCACCATGAAATCAGACATGATCTTTTAAATTCATATTTGTTTTATTGCGCATTTTTTAATTTAGTATATTAACTTTCTGCATATTGAATAATTTAACCAAAAAAATTTGTTGCATATCACTATTTTTTTTATAAACTATCATTATTTGATAACCATATTGAACCTAAATTGAGATAAAACTCTTCCAACATTTATTTTTTACCACACACAAAATTCGAACCTAGTTTTTTCCCGGACAGTGTACCAACTACGAAATGGTTGTTGTATAGGACTATAATAAAATATAATTAATTATTTTTTTATCAATATGATAGGCTAAAGAAAATTATATTTTTCAGAAGATTTAGTTGGATGTTCTAGCAGGATGAAAGAAAGAATGGCTAGGGTAGGGTAGGGATTATGACTCATGATCAAGTCGTTATGTGACTATACTAGTTTTGGGTCTTCGAAATTAATTGTATTTTGGCAAACCCTTGGATGGGACGTGGTCAAAAGCCCAAATCAAAAGAAAATTTTCTCAAAAAATCGATGAAGGGCGCTTAAAGATTAATATCCGACGATCGAATGATAATATACCGAAGGGTGTTAGCCGCTCAAATTGACCTGCCAAACGATAGGGTTTCAGTCGTCCCGCTAATCAAACGTAACTCACCGAACAAAAGTAATCGCCCCGATCGGACAACCAGATATCAACTCTTCAATTGGACGGATCACAAAAATCCCTTAATTAATCGAGCGACCGAACGTTATGCAAAACCTCTAGCAATTCGAAAGGAATATTATAATTTTTTTAAATTCATTCTCCTATTTCATAATGACAAATCCCGAATCTTTAGAGTAAGAAAAACACCCCTCCCGAAAATAGTAATTCTATCGATAAACGAGGATCGTAATCAACTCATAATATTAACCTCTGAGATCCCCGAATCAATTCATTAAGGAATATAGGGTTGAAGTCTCCCAACAGCGCACGTCTCTCCGAAATATAAGTTATCCTAAAAACTCTCAGAATGAGTTACGCTTTCTATGCCTAACACTCTAGGCACCCTGATCACAGAGAATACCCTTCTTTTAATTCTCAATCTGTTTTTTTAATCGAAAACCGCTCTTTATTGACTTGAGCGTCGGAACCTCCTTGTCGGAACACCCTCTAACAATTTTTACAAATACATCCATTCATTAACAATTACTATTCAAATAAAGAATGAATTGATATTTATAGAGTTATAAACTACATACAATGCCGTAAATTTTTAAAAGCGAGGAATGAAGCATGGAAAGTGAAATATTGTACAAACGTAAACATTTTTTTTGGGAAACTCAAATGATTTGAAAATGCTTGTCTTTCACCTTCTATCCTTATCCTGACATATGACATGGTGCTCATCAACTTGGCAACTTGCATGTCCAAACATCTCTCTCTCTCTCTCTCTCTCTCTCTCTCTCTCTCTCTCTCTCACACACACACACACACACACACACACACACATGCATTTTTATCTTTATTGTTTTGGGAGAAACAGCAAGTACTAAGCTTCCAACTGTGCTTTGTTTGAGCCAATCATTTTATTTTATTTTGCTAAAACAACAAATGAGTCATTACTTTAATATACTTTTCAATGCCTCCAAAACTTTTAACATAAAGATCAATTAAACCCATAAATGAAAAAAAAATAAGAATTTTTGTTACTTAAAAGATCACATACAACACATCTGACTTTTTTTTTAATCTTTTTCCCAGCAAAAAAGAACGCATTATAAAGAGAGAAGAATTCATTAGGAAATCAAATATGAATTTTGTTTTGAAATTTTCAGTTTGAAGAGTTAAATTTAGGGAAAATTATTGTTGAAAGATAAAGAGAAATCAAAACCTAAACTGCTATATTAAAAAATATAGGTTATCGTTAGAAATTTAATGAATTTTAACTGTAAAAGGATAAAAATGACGAAAAAAGTTATTCTACAATTTTGGTCATTTGAAATTCTCTCCAAAAGCTATGTGGAGAGACCGGATTATGAACCTTAATGTCACTCTCTTGTGGTGCATATTGAAACATGTTATATCCAATGGATCATTCTCTTCTCAACCTCTAAGTTAATATAATTAATTGTAATTAATGTTTAGAGTTTCATTAAAACTAGATCTAAAGGTTAGAAAATTATTTGTAGTTTTTAAGCCTTTTTTCTTGCGATTCTAAAAATTGAGAAGATGGTACTACTTTGTTTTGGATTCAAGATTTTTATAAGCTAAATAATATTTAAGATTAAAATTTTAAAATTATTATTAATAAAAAAGTAATAGAAGAGTCTCTCCCTCCCTTCGCTTTGCTTGACTTCAAATGTGGCCAGTCAAGAAGTATCTCCTTGGAGTTTATTGATATGAAATTAATTAAGAAGGTTGAGAATTCAAGTGTTTATATATATATGTTACGTGTGAAATATTGATTTAATTTACTTAAATTTTAAAAAAAAGTAATTATTATATGTCATTTATTTGTAATAAACTTTTGTAATAAATTTCACTTTTCACCCTTTGGTCACGTCCCACGTTTTGCAGGCAGCAAGGAATTATGACATGATGGCCTACTTTAGTAATTGAGATTTTTGAATTTGATTATCAGATTTTTGTGGTGTAAAATGTTTTGGGTATTTTTATTAATTAACTATATATTATATTTTACTTACTTATTTGGTGCTAGTGATAGAGAGAGAGTTAGAGAGAGAGAGAGAGATATGAAAGGGTCAACAGGTCCTCTTGTACAAACCAATTTGTGGACCACGTTTACGATGAGGCTCTCAACGATTCAACCAATTTGTCAAAATTCAAAGGTACAGATGGAGATTTCGACCTACTTTTTCGTCTCATTTTGAAATTTTGATTAATCACCATCACCTTTGCAGAAACCCCTTTCAAAATTGCTTTCCATAAATTATTGATAAAAGTCCTAATTTTTTAGTCATCTATAAATATTAAAGATATTAACATATTTATAAATTTAGTGATAGAATATTAATTTTTTTTAATAAAAATTTTAAATTTGAGTTTTGAAGATAAAAAAATAAATATAAAAAAAGATCATCTCTTGGATTGTTCTTCACAATAGTCAAATTAGATTAGTCAGACAATAACGATTATCAAGTATAAAAGAAATAAATATTAAAGATAGAGATGGGACAGGCAATCTCGGATCCTTCTTTCTAAACTTAATGGGTTTATTATAAAAATATATTTGATAAGAGGAAAAAATTTTAAGAGAAGAAAAATTATAAAAAATAATATTTTAAGAAATGAATGTTACTTCTATTATATTTTTTTCTTTCCATTTTTTGGTTGAATAAAAATTGCGACGGGTATTTGATAAAATGTTAAAGAAGAAAAAGTTAGAAGGCAGAATCAATTTATTTCATATTTTATATATGTAGATACATCAATTATGTTTTCTCTATTTTAAAAAAATGTAATTTATTTTTTATTTAAAATTAAATATACTAATTTTTTGGATAAAAATAAATTTAATTTACATTTTCTCTATCTAAATACTTTAGTTTTAAATAATATCTCTCCAAAAAATATAATTTAATTTCTCTCTCTCTCTCTAAAACAAAGTATATTAATTTTTTCTTAAAAAATATTTTAATTTATTTTTTATCTACAAACACATTAATTTTAAATTTTCTCCTTTATTAAAAAAAAAAACGGAATTTAGTTTTCTTCTCTCTAAAGTTAAACACTTCAATTTTCGGTCTCTTAAAAAAAAATTATGTTTTCTCTCCAAATATATTTAATTAAAGTTTTCTCTTTCAACAAGAACTAAAACTAATTTTTCTCTCAACAACTAAACATATTAATTAGTCAATGATTTTTAATTTTTGTGATTTTTATTATGTTTAATTTCCGTTAGAAATCACTTTTATAAGCAACTTCACTACAAAAAGATACAGAATTAACGACGGATTTGGCGACAGAAATTTTAAAAAAATTCGTCATTAATTTGTTTAGCGACAAAAAAATTTCCGTGACTAATAGCACGTCGCAAAAATTTAGCAACAGATTCTAATATCTGTGGCTAATTTAGCAACGAATTCTAATATTTGTGGCTAAATTTATAGACGGATTATAGAATCCGTGGCTAAATTAACGATGGATTCTAATATCCATCGCTAAATTTAGCGACGGATTATAAATTCGTGGCTAAATTTAGTCACGGATTCTGAAAATCCGTAACTAAATTTCACATTTTATATTTTTATTTTTAGAGCCCGCCAGCCCACCCCCCAGCCGCCGCCCCAGCCTCTACTGCTTGCTCGCCTATGTCCGCTCGTGTATGAGCCAACTTCCTACTGCTTAATATTTTTGTAGAAAATATACACTTATCCATATTCGAACCTAGGACTAAGGGGACTAATGGGACGTCTAGAGTGTTTTCAATTATTATATCATATTAATTTATCTAATATACATTTTTTTTTCATTACTTTCTTTCTAACTCTTACCACTAAAAATATAATTTCTTAATTTAATAAAAATATAAAATATAAAATTATATTTAATAAAAACAAAAAAAAATTATATTTAATAAAATTACAAAATTATCTTTAATAAAAATATAAAACTATATTTAAAAAATACAAAATTATATTTAATAAAAATCAATACCCTAATTTAATAAACATATAAAATACAAATTTATATTTAATAAAAATATAAAATTATATTTAATAAAATTTCAATAATTAGTGACGAATTTAGCCACGGATTTCAAATTCGTGGCTAAATTTAGTCACCGATCCTGAAATCCGTGGTTAAATTTAGCAATGAAAGATAATCAGTCGCTAAATTTAGCGACAAAAACGTAATCTATCGCTAATTAGCGATGGATATAATAGTCCGTCATTAAATTTAGGGATGGATTATAAATTTCGTAGCTAAATTTATGACGGATAATTATTTTTATCGCTAAATTAGCGACGAAAATTAATTCGTGGCTAATTAGCCACGAAATCTATTTCATCGCAAATTTCATTACTAATTTGCGACGAATTCGATTTTTGTCGCTAAATTTGTGGTTAGATAGCGACAAATTTTTTCCATGACTAAAATCATGTTTTTTTATAGTGCTTGGTGTCTATAAATTAATTAATTTATTTATTTTTATTGTCAAATGAAAATAGTAAAATTGTCGGTAAGCTTGTAAATTCGAATCAGAAGAATTGAATCCCAAGCCTTTGAATTTAGAAGTAATTTGTAATTCAGACCCTCTGATTTGGAAAATTAGAGGAAAATACAAGGAAAAAAATACCACTCGCTCATGATATTTTCAATAAATTAATTTTTATTTTCTTTTTCTCGCATTCACCAAGGTCTAAACTTAATAGCCTAAATATGTATATTTACATGGATAGTCGGCATTTAATTATTATTATTATTACCATCGTCTTCATTAAATTTTAACTTTTTGGGATAAACAAGTGAGAGTTGAGAGAGTCTACCATATCAATTTCCCCAAGGTACAACCTTGGACTTTCCTTACGTTTTTGGCATACATAGGTGCTTAAGATATTTAATTTAGCCAAACCTTTTGGCTTTGGATGGCAACTCTCAATAAAGTCTGCCCAATTATTTTCAGACGAGCCAGTTTGGAAAATCTCAATTTGTTTTAATTTTATTTTATTTATAATATTTTTTAAATAAAATAAAATATCTTAATAAATGCATAAGAATTTACAGTTATGAATTGATTTTTTTATATAAATAACTAAAATTACAATTAAATTATTATTTTAAAAAAATATTATATAATTTTAATTGAATCGCCTTTTAATTTTTCTAAGGGACACTTCATATTCATTAAACATATTATCCAAGTCAATGGTTTACTGTATTATAACTGTTGCTCCTGCATGCGTATTTCAAAGAGAGAGAGAGAGAGAGAGAGAGATGACTTACCATGTCATATGCACCATCAGCTGGGATATGTTTTGGATACTCTTGTTGTTTTTCTAAATCTGTGATAATTAGTAGGCATAATTCCAAAAGTTTGGGAAAAATAAAATATAAGAGAGGAAAAGCGACACCCGAATTGCGAAAAGTATTTAATATATGTACTAAAATCTTATGGGATGTTGAAATGATTGAGATAATTTATGAGTAGATCACAATTATTGAGTTAATAATTGATTCAATAAGTCAAGTTTATGTATTAAATTAATGATATATAAGTTAGACTTTTTAAATATAACATCTTGACTTCTTGTATTGTGATGTCTTTCAAGTTGAGATGTGCATGTACATGGAGGACCCAAGCAAACTATGCGTGTTGGGTGCTAGCGTGTGTGTGCCGGTCGTGGCCCGTGTGCTCGTGCATGGGCAGTTGCTCCTGCTGACCGGCACGAGGATGCAGCCCAGAGCAGCCACCCGATGCTAACCTTTGGATCAACCCGATTTGGTAATTGTTCTGTTTCTATGGACCAAATAGAAATTAGTTAGAACGAAAACCCCAGTTCAGATGATCTCGGTGATCTAAATTTTACTCTCTCTCTCTCTCTCTCTCTCTCTCTCTCTCCCCCCCCCCCAATTATGATATTTGGATATCGTATTGTGCATATATTATATATTTGTAGGATGAAACATGTGATATGATGTGTTATGCATGAGTTACCTGCTGTATATCTTTTGCATCAATCTAAATTCTGTTCAGAGAGCTCTTTGATAGGGTATGGGTTAACCTATAGCCTGTTGACTCAATGGTGATCGACAATTTTGATTCTTTTATCCAATATCATATGTTGGTAACCGAGCACTCAGTTGATAGGTTTGATTTGATAAAAATCTCTATTGAATACCTATAATCTGCATAATTGTGGAGCATAGGAGGCAGCACGCCCCCTTTGCCTTTTATTTATGCATGCTTTCCGCTTGCACTATATTTTCAAAATTAATACAAAATAGTAATGGTTATGGTATCATCATGGAAGAAATACAAAATTGTCACTAGAAAATGGTAAAAAGAGAGCATGAGGGCAACACATGTACACACTTTCTACTCAAGTTCAAGTGTTGGGAATAGAAAAATAGGCGTTCAGAGAATCAGTCTCTAAATTGAATCTCACAACTACTCAAACCGGGTTTATCATATTTCCAGATACAGATAGACAAGCACAAAAAAAAATGTACACACTTTCTAGCTAATTTGAGAATTAGCAGAAAGTATTATTGTTGTTATTGTTATTGTTGTTGTTGTCGTTGTTATTTTTAGTCAATTGGTGGAGAACTAAATAGATTTGTCACTATAAGAAAAAAAGGTATCAGTGACGGAAATATCCGTCGCTGATACTCAAATTTTCATCGTTAAAAGTATTAGCGACTGAAAATTAACGATGGAATTTTCCGTCGCTGAAAGTCACCTCGCTAATTTAGCGTTTTCCATCGCTAAGAAAATCCATCGCTAATCCGTCGTTAATTAGCGATAGATTAGCGATTGAAATATTTTTGTCGTTAATAATCGTCGAATAATTTTTTATTTTTTTTAATTATTCCTAAATTATTAGCGACAAAAATAATAATCCGTCGCTAATTTAATTTTTTTATTATTATTTATTTCTAAATTACCGACAGAATATTTCCGTCGCTGAACTGAGAACTGAGCAAGAGCAAGAGCCCAAGTGTACGTGTCCGAGAGCCCGACCCGACTGCCCGACCCGACCCGCCTCCCACACAAGCACCTGTCCTGGGCCCAACCCGCCCACCCGCTGTCTCGGGCCCGACCCGCTCGCCTGCTTTTAATTTGTTATAAAAATGTTCACACCCAGATTCGAACCTTAATGTAAGAGAGAGATATTGAGAACCTTAACCACCATCAACCATCAATCACCTTTGTGTTGTTACTTTATTTTTTTTTTCTATTTTTATACTTTATTTCTAACTCTCAATATTAAAAATACAATACCCTAATTTAAAAAAATATAAAATTTTATTTAATAAAAACATTAAATTATATTTAAAAAATATAAAATTATATTTAATAAAAACACAAAATTATATTTAATAAAAATACAAAATTATATTTAATAAAAAAATTATATTTAATAAAAAATACAAAATAATTAATAACAAAAAAAAAACAAAAAAGGGCAGTTCCACCACGTCAATGCACGGTGGAACCACCTCTATGTTTATTTTTTTGTTTTTTTTTGTTTTTTTATTTTTTAAATTATTTTAAACTAATAAAAAAAGGGAAAAAAGAATAAAAATAAAATAAAATAAAATAAAATAAATAAAAAACAAAACAAATAAAAATTAAATAATTAAAAATAATGTTTTTTTTAATTATTTTAAACTAATAAAAAAATAATAAAAATGATAAAGAATAAAAAATAAATAAAATACAATAAAATGAATAAAAAAAGGAGAAAAGAAAATAAAAAAAATCAAAAATAGGAGGGTGGTGGACCGCCCTCCATGATTATTTTTTTTCTGTTTTTTTATTTTTTTTTAATAATTTTAAACTAATAAAAAATGGTTAAAAGAATAAAAATGATAAAAGAATAAAAAATAAATAAAATACAATAAAATGAATAAAAATAAAATAAAATAATTCAAAAATAGGAGGGCGGTGGAACCGCCCTCCATGCTTTTTCTTTGTTTTTTTATTTTTTTAATTATTTTAAAATAATAAAAAATGGTTAAAAGAATAAAAATGATGAAAAAATAAAAAATAAATAAAATACAATAAAATGAATAAAAATTAAAATTAAAAAAATTAAAAAAAAATCAAAAATAGGAGAGTGGTGGAACCACCACATGCTTATTTTTTTTGTATTTTGTTTATTTTTTTAATTATTTTAAACTAATAAAAAAGGGTTAAAGGAATAAAAATGATAAAAGAATAAAAAATAAATAAAATACAATAAAATGAATAAAAAAGAATATTAAAAAAGAAAATAAAAAAAATTCAAAAATAGGAACCCCCCTTCATGCTTATTTTTTTTGTTTTTTTTATTTTTTTAATTATTTTAAACTAATAAAAAAAAGATTTAAAGAATAAAAATGATAAAAAAATAAAAAATACAATAAAATACAATAAAATGAATAAAAAAATGAAATGATAATAAAAAAATAAAATAAAATAAATTTCAAAAATAGGAGGGCGTTGGAACCGCCCTCCATCCTTTTTTTTTAATTATTTTAAAATAATAGAAAAAGGGTTAAAAGAATAAAATGATGAAAGAATAAAAAATAAATAAAAAACAATAAAATGAACAAAAAATAAAAAAAAAATAAAAAATAGGAGAGCGGTGGAACCACCCTCCATGCTTATTTTTTTTATTTTGTTTTTTGTAATTATTTTAAACCAATAAAAAAAGGGTTAAAAGAATAAAAATGATAAAAGTATAAAAAATAAATAAAATACAATAAAATGAATAAAAAACAAAATAAAAATAAATTCAAAAATAGGAGGGCGGTTCCGTTGCCCTCCGTGCTTTTTTTTAATTATTTTAAACTAATAAAAAAAGGGTTAAAAGAGTAAAAATGATAAAAGAATAAAAAATAAATAAAATATAATAAAATGAATTAAAAACAAAATAAAAAATTCAAAAATAGGGGGCGGTGGAACCGCCCTCTATGTTTATTCCTTTTTTGTTTTTTTTTTTTTTTTGGTATTTTGTTTCTTTTGTATTTTTAATTATTTTATGTTTTTATTATTTTGTTATTTTATTATTTTGTTTTATTCTTTTTTTTTATTTTTTTGTGTTTTTATTACTACCATTAATTACCCTAGACTCAGAATTTATACTTTTTAGTTATCATTTTTATTTACCATAATTTATAATATCAATTTTTTTTTCATGCAACAAAAAAGAAATGAAAAAAAATATAAAATGATATTTTACATGTATGTAAGGTATAACAGACCAGCGACAGAGTAGCGACGGAATTATTTCCGACGCATTTTTTCATCGCTAATTTTGTCGCTAATTTGTCCGAAAATTTTTTTTCAATTTTTAGCGATGGATTTCCGACGGAAATATTTCCGTTACTAAAATTAGCGACGGATTTTTTTCTGATGGATTTTTCGGTCTCTAATTTCGTCACTAAATTATCCGTCATTAATCCTTCACAATTCTGTCGTTAATTTTCGTACCAAAAGATGGTTTTTTAGTAGTATGTTTTGAAAATTCTATTTTACTTATAATATTTTTCTACTAACATAAATTTCTTTAGAAAATGTAAAATTTTTTGAATATATGTCAAAATTTTCATAAAAAATTTAAATTATTTTGATTAAAAATTTCATCTAATTTTCTTTAAATTTAATTTTTTTTTAAATAGCCCAAATAAGCCGAATGATGCAACACTTAAGAATGTAACTATGTACTCCCCCTTGTTAAAAATTATATCAAATAATAAATGAAACTAGAAAATAATCTCCCAGATAGCAAATTTAGTAATAAAAAGGATAATACCTTTGGAAAATGGTGATCCAAAGAAGATTAAAGAATAGCGTACAACATGAAGAAAACATATTAATCACTCATGAATTAAAAAAAAAAAAAAAAAAAAAAAAGGTCAAATCATAGCACTTGTCTTCAATTTTTTTTTTTAAATTATTGGAAATAGAAAGTTTATAATACTTTTAGGTCAAATCATATTATATTGTCCTAAAAAAATTCAAAAAAAAAAAAAAAGGAATTAAGTGTATTTTTTTTTTGCTCTTTGCTAGGGAGATATACTCTAGAGTGCCATGGGCATGCTTGAGTGATTGTTGCCGATCAAAATACCATATATGACTTCTCATTGTCCTATGTGGATTAGATTTAGTACAAATCTTTTCCCTTCAACTCAAGCACTTGATGAGGATCAAAAAGTAACACTCGTAGTTTGTAAGATTATGACACTTTTGAGTTCTAAATTTTTTTAATATTCTTTTGTTTTATGTTAAAATATAAAAGAATGAATTATTAATTATTTAGTCGATTAGTATAAAAAATTTTTAACCTTATTAGCAATGAGAGTTGAAATTGATATCTCTAAATTATAAATAGAGCATAACTTTCGTCTCTAAAAAGATAACTTAGTGATTGCAATTCCAATGCTCAATCTAGAGATTCCTATTTCAAATCTCCGTATAACTAAAAAATAGCATAAATTTCTTAATTAATTCAAAAGATTATGATAAAAAAATTATTTGATTTAGACTTAGAAGTTTGCATATAAGCCTTGATCATCCTTGCCCAAAATAAGGTCACAACAAGAAATTTTTGTAATTCACTAAATTTGAGAATACAAATAAACTTCTTTAGATTCCCTTCTGCTCACCAAAATAAATAAATAAACTTCTCTAGTTGGGTTTGAAAAGGATATTAGTGAGACAAAACAAAATAATTCCTTACTATACAATTAAAAAACAGATAGAGGGTCTTTTGTCAGTATCAACTAATCTAGTAATTGATAATTGAGAGAGAGAGAGAGAGAGAGAGCCCAAAACTACATAAGTTTAAGTGGGCTGATCCCATTGGGCCCATTCCAAGAGGGCAGGAGGAAGTAGTAAATGAGTTTGGTGTTTTGTTTTTTTTTTTTCCACACGCGATTAATCTGATTCGAATGTTATTGGATTTAATTTAGAGAAGAACTCTTTTAATATAATATTTTATATTCTTAAATTTTGAAGTCGAGACTTTTATCCATTGAGTCAACTCCGTTGGTATAAGTTGAATTTAATTACAAATAAAAAATTAAAATTTTATAAAAGAAATTGGGATTACTAATATTTAATTCTAAATGTATTACCCATTTTCTGAGGTTACAATTTTGATTTCATAAATCTGTATCTGAAACTAAATATATTTCATAAAAACTACAGGGTTTTTTTCGATTCCAAATTTTGCCCCTTGAAAAAAAATATATATATGGAGTATCCAAAAAGTATACATTCTCAAATCAACAAAAATAGATAAAACTTGCAAATAAACACTACTGGAGTTTGTGGGTCCATACAAATCTTCATCCCAATTACCATAATATCCTGATTGTGTCATCATAAATTGAAAATTGAAAATTAAAAATTTTGTAAATACAAATATTTAGAATTGAATTCCAGATTTTACTTTTTATTTTTTCAAGTATTAGAATTTAATTTAATTCCATCTTTACTTTTGATCCCAAATACAATATTTCAATTGTAAATTAGATTCATATTTCAGTTTGATTTCACTTGGTTCGAAGGTGAGGGTAAGAGAATTACAAACACAACCTAACCTTCATTACATAGTTAAAATAAGTAAAGGTACACTCCCAACTTTAATTTAGTACCAAGTAAGCGAGAGAGAGAGAGATAAAAGGAATAGAGAGAATGCTCAATGACAATCATTGGTGAAGATCGGAAAAAACGGAAGAGAGAAGAGAAAGAAATAATAAAGAGAGAAATTAAAAAGAGGAAAAGGAAGAGAAAGATTTTGTTGCTGACAAACATAGATTTCTTTCACTACATATTTCCCTCTATTCACTTTGTATTTGTAGGTGAGAACCTTTCTCTTTCTTCTTTTTTTTTCTCTCTATCTCTCTTTCGCCTCCCATAGTAAAAAGGAAAGAGAGGAGAAAAAAAATCATAGAGAGAGAGAGAGAGAGGAGTAAAAGGAGAAAAAAAAAGAAAAAGAGAACTTTTGTTTCCGAGCTCTATGCATTTCCCTCTCTCTATTCTCTTTGTATTTGCGAGTGAAAGGCCTTTTTCTTTCTTTTCCCTCTTTTATCTTTCTACGTCTCTCTCCTCCCTCTCTCTAATCACCATTGACTAAAACTTTCGCCTTCTTCACTTCTCTCTAACTTATCTCTTGATCTTAGCCTCATGTATATACTCTAATTGCTTTGTTAGATCCTTCATTTCTCTCTAACTGTAGCAATCATTTGATCAAATTGGTCAAAAATGCTTGTTAGTCAATGAATTCCGAAGAAAAAATATATAATTAACTTAGTAAATAGAATTTTTCTTTTTCTTTTTTTCAATGGAAAGCTGTTGGTAAATATGTCCAAATAGGGACATTTTACCTTAGGTTAAAATTTGAATTTTGAATTAGTGATAGTAGGTAGTTACCTATTATCCCCTCATTCCCTAATCTATCTCCCACTAATCTCTACGTGAGTTGAATTAAAACAATTTAATTGAACATTGAGAGAATGTTGTTTTAAGAGGAAGTATTTTTTGAGTGAAATACATTCTCTAGAGAGAGAACGATTGAGGGCTTAGAAAAGATTCCAAGTGGGGAATTATCATTTTAATCACCGGACTTTGAATTGTAGCATTGTGGCATTGTGGCATTGTGGTGATATCTTGTTTGACATAGTTATCATTCCGACTGTGTGATCGTTCAAGAAAAGGTTTCGTGGTTCCCAGATTTTCAGTATTTATTCACTGAGATACACCCGATAATTCAAACCCTTTATTTTTCTAAAAAATTATACAATACTTCCGCTTATGTCTATGTGACAAAATAAATCTAACATTGATATCAGAGTCAGTTAGATTTATTAAAATAATTTTTTTGAAATTTTTTCGAGTATAAAAAAAATATAGAGTAAAAAATTTATGATTTAGATCATAAATGAATTTCATGAATCTGAAAACACCACGATGTTATCACAAATTGTAGATCACAAATATAATTTTTTCACAATTTTTTTAGTATATTTAAGTCATGAAAATTTCGGTTGAAATTTTCGGCTGTAAATAGTAATCAAGACCATAAAACCTTAGATCCATCGAGATAAAGGATGTTTTGATCTATGAAAATGGTTTATATGTGTTCTACATGTTCTAATCTATATTCTGCATATATTGATTGCAAATTTTGGTTGTCGAAAAATGATTTTCAAAAATGGTCACAAATGGCCGAATGTTTGGACATTTAATCCGCCGATATTAGGACATGATTCCTTCTAAAATCGAGTTTAGGATGATGGAGGATATCCAATTTACAATTTTAGATTGCAATACGGCAAAAAAATAGTCAGAAAAATAGGTTTTCGGGTCACGTGACCCGATTGTAGACCCATTAGGTGAAAAAGACCCTACTTGGGTCCACAAGTGCATGCACATCACGTGTGCAAAGGTGCGTGACAGTGCAAGGGAACAGTGCATGGAGCTCACGTGTGCTGAGACGCATGAGCACCCAGGTCAAGTCCGGGTCAGTTTCGACCCGGATCTGGGTCCGACCCACATTCTGACCTGAGACGTGACTCGATCTATGCGTGAGACCGCGTGTAGGCGTGTGAGGATGCGCCGTCGGCACGTGGTGGTGCATAAACCCTCCAACAGTGCCTCAGGCTTTATTGGAATGAAAATTTATATTTTTCTAAGGGTCTCATGCTATTAAATGTGACTGATTGTGGGTTTTTGTATGTCGAATCTAAATCTGAATGGTAAGATGCGATCTTGGGTTTTGGTGTATGGTGTCCGTTGCCCTATACGCTCGCTTTGAGGTTTATACTCGAATTATTTGGGACTTGTTGATTCATAGGGTGTACAAAATTATGAGATTAAACATCATATGTCATTAACGTCTCTTTTTTTCTATGTGACTAAAATAATAGCTACTACAAAGACTATCGTACTTGATCTCGTGAAGGGAGACAAATTGAACGGTGGCAATTTTGAGATTTGATGCTTAAAGGTTCAGTTTGTTTTCAAGAAACATGAACTTGCAAAGGATCTAAAGCAGGAGATTAAGAACCCCCAAGGAGGGTACCACGTCTCAGGCAAGACGGGATCAGAAGGCATACCATGCATGGAAGAAAAATGATAACCAAGTTAGGGTAATCCTTTCGAGCAGCATGCACGACAATTTGATCTGGTGTATGAGCAGTATCCTACTACAATATCGGTTTGGTTTGCTTTGATAGAGCATTTTGGTTTCCGGTCAACTCCTAAACTGAGAATATTAACCTGTAACTTTATTACATATAAAAAGAGATCTAATCATACCATGAAACAGCATGTCATGCATATGTCGAGTATGATCGCCTCTCTGAAGAATATGAGGGAGTCATTGTCAGACGAGTTTTAAGTATTGGGAGTGATCCAATCTCTATTGGACTCCTGGGAGGTTGTTAAGATCTACTTCATACGCACTGAGAGTATTCGTATTTTTATGAATGTGAGTAGACATTGTGAGCTCGATGAGGAGCGCCAGGAGGTGACTAGGTTTACTTTAAGTCATACTTTTATAGCAAAATCGAGTAAGGATTCTTGGGACACTAAGCGCAAGTGATGCAAGCATGACAAGAAGACTAAAAGCCATAGCAAGAAGAAGCCGTCTGTCAAGACCAACGACAAATTGCAGAAGCGTAGGACGAAGAAGCACGATAAGAGCGAGGTCCAATGCTACGTGTGTGGTAAGTTTGGGCATTTCGTACGCAATTTTAGCGAGCGAAAGGTATGTCTTTCTTCTTTACATGGTCTGAGTTATATATCATCTATTATGGTGCTCACTGACTTCTCTTTTTTGTAGGTTATAGAGTCATAAGTCACTGATCATGTAGCTCGTGATAAGAGTGTGTGTATGGAGTTCCACCGATTGAGTACCCATGCGAGGAGGCTATATGTAGGGAATGAAGCATTTGTGGCTGTGAGAGGAATTGATACATACAAACTGATGTTGCGAAGTAACCAAAGCCTGTATTTATATGATATTTTGTATGCTTCTGAGATTCAACGAAATCTCGTATCTATCTATTGTCTAGATCAGTTAGGATATTTTGTTATGTTATAGTGTTTCTATTTTTCATGACAATTTTTTTATATGTTCTGGTTCAGTCCATGATAGACTTTATGTACTAGATATGGTTCCTTTTTATGATATTTCTTAAATTATCTCATATTGCCTTTGCATCTGATAGCATAGTTAATGATGTGATTGTTTAGCATAGAAGACTTGGCTACATAGGGCAAGAAAGGTTGAACCGATTAGCTATGAGTGGCTTGTTAGGTCAGCTAACCAAATTCGAGTTGCCTTTTATATCAATTTTGTCTAGCAGGCAAAGATATGAGGAAACCATTTAGGAAAACATTGAGAGCTGAGATTCCATTGCACTTAGTCCAATCTGACATTTATCAACCCATGAATATGAGAGTCCAAAATGGAGTCACATATTTTATTACGTTTATAGACGATTACACGTGTTTTGGTTACGTCTATCTGATCTCGCACAAGTCTAAGGTATTGAAGTGCTTCAAAAGCTTCATCAGTGAGGTTGAGAATCAATTAGACTTGAGAGTGAAAACTCTCAGAATCGATCAGGGGCGTGAGTATCTGTCTGAACAGTTTAAAGAGCTATGTTTCGAAAGGGGTATTACAAGACAGTTAACTACTCTTGCTACTCCTCAGCAGAATGGAGTAGCCAAGAAAATAAATAAGACTCTATTAGAGATGGTGAAATCTATGATGACACAGACCAATTTGACTATTTTTCAGTGGGGAGATGCATTATTAACAATAACCTACTTCTTCAATCTTATTCCAACAAAATGCATAATCAGCATCCTATACGAGTTTTGGATAGAGAGACAGCCTGACCTTAGTCATTTGAGACCATGGGATTGTACCGTGTATGTTCATACCTCCTCGCATTCGTATAGCAAGTTAGACCATGAGAAAAGAAGTATATCTTTATAAGATATTCAGAATATTTCAAATGACATGTGTTCCTAGGTGAGCATATGAATGATATTGTCACTGAGATTGAATCTTGTGATGTCACGTTCCCTGAGAATGATTTCCCTAAAAGAGGAGAAATCGATCGGGACTATACTTTCTATGAGATGGATAAACCTAGTGACTCAGCTAAACCCAGCGACGGGACTCAAGAGCATGTTATGGATCTTGGTCATAATGGAAGTGGTCCATCTAGAGGTGATGAGGTTCTCCCTCCTCGTAGGAATAGTCGAGAGCATTGTATCTATCTGATACGATCTGATGACTCTTTTATAATCTCATTGTTGTATGTGGATGATATAATATTGATTAAGAACAACATTGAGTATCTAACGACTGTTAAAACGTGATCATCGAGGTTCGACATGAAAGACATGGATGAAGCTGAATTCATCCCCGAAATTAAGATCCAGATGGATCATTCGAGATGGATGTTGGCTCTTTAATAAAAAACCTATATTAGGAAGATTCTCGAATACTTTGGGATGAGCGATTACAATCTCATAGGTACTTCTATTGCCACGTGTGATAGCTTGAGTCTTGATATGTACCCTAAAACTTAGGAAGAAGTGAGAGAAATGAGTAAAATATCTTATTATAGTACAATGAGAAGTTTAATGTACGCGATATTATGTACACGACCAGACATTTGTTATACAGTCGGTCTAGTGAGTAGATATCTATCAAATCTTGGAACGGATCATTGAAGAGTAGTGAAAAGGATTTTTGATATTTTAAGGGAATTATAAACTTCTCCTTGTATTACAGAGGAGATGATTTGTGTCTTGTGGAATATTTAAACACCGATTGGGGCGATGATCTGGATAAACGCAAATCAACATAACATTTTGCCTTCTTGTTCAATGGTTGTGTCATTTCTTGGAGCAGCAAGAAGCAAACCTGTGTAGCTCTATCTACGATGGAGACTGAGTTCATGGTTTGCTTAGTTGCAGTTCAAGAGAGTGTTTAATTCTGAAAACTATTGAATGATTTAGAGATTGTGGCAGATAATGGAAAGTCAGTGATAATCTACTATGATAATAAAACCGCTATCACTTACACTCGAGACTCTAAATATTATAATAAAACTAAACACATTGACACCCGATATAATTTTATGAGAGATATCATCGAGAATGGTGAAATGACCGTCAAGTACATTTCTACACAGTATGGTGGCTAACCCCTTCATCAAATCCATTACTAGAGACTCATTTTTAGGACATAGAGATTTATTGAGTTTACATATATTTTTGACATTTCTCATTATATATTGTATTGACGACAATGATATTTGTTGTCTTTATATATATGAATATTATGCATTATTCAGTCACACATGAGTTATATTTTATTTAAATGCACTTTTTTCTTATCATATATACTCTGTGATGTGATAAAAAAATATATTAGGTAGACGAGGTCGACTCTCTTACACGAATGACCACCTCTAACTCTGAGAGAGTAGAGATGAGACGGTTTCTAATTGTAAGAGGTTTTAAGAGTGGTCCTACTAGAACATGAGTTGCCCGAATACGTATTCAGAATGAGGTCATATGCAATATGATCGATATGGACATACTCACATCTATGTTGCCTGTAAGTAGTCAAATTTGAAATCTTAGATATCACCTACAGCTAGTGATATCATTTCTGAGTTATTCTCTATAAAATCTCTGGGTAAAATTTTGTGAGTAGACTGAGTTTTATACCTGCACAGTATTAGAAAAATTTGACATAAGTCATTTTGAAAGATGAGAGAGTAACATGATGACATGTGTTTCATATCGCGTGTGATAAGATGACTAGGGATAGCGGGAGCAATACTACTTGAGACGATGATTTGCTATCCTCGAGCCCCACTATGTGAGACCCGAGATCCATTAGGTGGGATCTATTATGTCTTTATTACTTTCGGTTGTTTCTAGAAATGTAAGTTTAGTATTTGCTATTTTAATCTGTTTACCTATGGCTCGAAAAATAAACTGATTTAAGGGGTAGATCTAGAAAAGTAGCTGAATTGAGACTGATAAATTCGAGTTTGGAAAAAGAAAGACTAATTAACATTACATCATTGAGTGGTATTTATCGACCGGTTTGTTATATTTATTTATATTGGGATTCGAATATAATAGTGAATACACAGTCGAGCAATCATTGGAGATCACTTTTGATGAGGAAAATGACTCGATGGATATAACTGTATTGAGTTTGGGGTACAATGAGTTTCTTTTGATACTAATGGTGACTACTCGATCATCCTGATAGATATATTGATAAGTTTTTGCTTGCAGTTGTATTTGTTAGTCATACGACACCTAATCTTGTATGAAAGTCCAATAGGGTGATGAGGAAGATCGCATGACTTGTGATCTTGTGATGAATGTAAAATGTTTTCGTGTGCAAGTAGGAGATGTTGGTAAATATGCCAGCATTTTTATCTTAAGTTAAAATTTGAATTTTGAATTAGGGATAATTGGTGGTTACTCATTATCCTCACCTTCCCTAATCTCTCTCTTACTAATCTCTACCTGAGTTGAATTAAAATAATTTAATTGAACATTCAGAGAATGTTGTTTTGAGAGGAAGTGTTTTTTTGAGTGAACCACGTATTCTCTAGAGAGAGAACCGATTGAAGGATTAGAAAAAAATTTCAAGTAGAGAATTGTCATTTTAATCATTGAATTTTGGATTGCAGTGTTATGGTATTGTGGTGATAGCTCATTTGACGTGGTTATCATCCCAACTATGTGATCATTCAAGAAAAGGTTTCATGATTTCCAGATTTTTAGCATTTATTCATTGAGGTACACCCAATTATTCAAACCCATTATTTTTTTGAAAAATTATACCATACTTCCGCTTACGTGTATTTGACAAAATAAATCTAACAAAAGCATTTTTTTTAAGTAAGAAAAAAATTTTGAGAAGAGAAAGGAAATACCTAATAGAAGTTTTAAAAATTTAAAAATGTGTATGATATTAGAAATATAAAAAAAATATATATTCTAATAATTAGATATTTTATTTGAATTTGAATTTTAAAAGGTGTGAGCATTGTTTAAAAAAAAAAGAGAAAAGATAGTAATTGATAAATATTTGTGTATTGTTATGCAATAGTTGTACTGGACTTATTTATATAATCCAATCTCCAACTCTATAAGTGGTCAATATTATAGGATTTTGTTTTGTAATCAAAGGAAATATAGAAATCTGATTAATTCAGTTTGAGTAATTATGTTGTTTATTTAGAGGTCGTCTCTTTCAATGCTTATTTTTTATTTTTAAAACTTAAATTTAAGATTTTAATTAAATCATTTTAATATATTATCACTAAATTCATATATCATTGTTCAATTTATTATAATATATAGAATAAATATATTCTAAATATTATTTTAACATACGGTAAATATTGTTTTATCATAGTAAATATTGTATCATTAGAATTAGATTAATAAAATAAAAATAATGAGAGTCAGAAATTATTTATAATTATTTACGGGAGAAAAGAGATAAAATTAATACTATTTTTTATTCATAAGGCAATAAAAAATCTAGGGCAATTGCCCCTCACCCGAGTCCGTGGTGACTTTATGTTAGTCCTGCGAATGACTTACAAGGATATTTATTTGTTTTCCGTTTTTCCTTATTTCATAATAAATTAAAATATGCAAATAAATAAATACAAAAAAAAGTATGATTGGTTAATAATTCCATTATAAAATCAAAATTATAATTAAATTCATATTTAGGAGTTAATAAGAAAAGCTTTTTATATTTAAGATTAAAGTAAAAAAAAAAGAAAAAATTTAAAAATTTGTTAACAATTATATCGGAAAAGAATATTCTTAACCGATATATATATATATGATAATTAAATGACACTCATTGGTGAGCGGCAGAAATACTGATTTTCAAACTCTTTTTATGTTAGGGATTTTAAATTTGACTTTTAAAAATAGAAAAAAAAATTAAAATAATTAATTTTTAATGATTTATAATATTTAAATTAAATTTATCACATAAAATCTGGTTAATAAAAATTAAAAAAAAAAAAAAGAAATACAGATTTTCTCAAAATTGCTAATAAACATGGAATTCTTCGCGACTTCAACGTGCCAATAAGGCAAATTTTCCCTGACAAACGAGGCTTGCCAAATGCCAGGCCATCCATACCAACCCAACTCTCCAATTCTTATTGGGATTCGAAGTGTCCGCAATCCAAGAAAAATAAAATAACTTTGCCTTCACTCCACCGCTTTAGTGCCTTCTCTCTCGGTGTATTAGAGTTCCTTATACGAGGGTTTATTGCTGAAATCTTTTAGTGTTATTATTCAATCAGATCAAATTGGTTGCTTGATATGATGTATAGGCTCAAAATTTGCAGAGGATTGGGTGATAGGGCCCCGAGAGTTGCTGTGAATTGGTTAACTTCCTTCAGTTTCTTGAGGTGCATCCTTTTTCTTCCGTTCAAATTTTTCTGTGTTTGTCTTGTTTTTTTTAATTTTGATTTTTACGTGTGAGAAAATTTCTGGGTTTGTTTTGTTTTTTGAGAATTTGAATTGGGGTTAGGAAAATAAAGCTACCTAGATTAATTGTTTTCCTCTTTTTCTCCTGTTCCGTCTCCTTGTATGCCTCATTTTTGCCCTTGTATTCTTGAATTTGAATTTTTGATTTTAGTTACTGTTGTCACTTGTCTTGGTATTGATAGGATTCATTATTGCTGCGATTGGTTTGCTTTCTTGAGGGAGTGTTATTGGATTGCTTTAACAATGGGAAAGCTTAGATAGCTTCCTTGGTAATGATGGAACTTACTTCCAAAGCTTACAAATTGAGAATCACAGGCTTAGTATAATCGAGTTCATGAATATGTGAAGTCTTTATCTATTTGATAGGTTCCCAAATTCCACTGGCTTGTTCATTTGAAGCATGCCTTATAGAATCCTTGCAGGGTATATTTACATAATGTATATATTTTTTCTATACTATTTTTGGTTTGAAACTGGAGTGGCCTTGTCGTTGTTTGTGAACTGGTACTTGTTAGTTGGAACTTTGAAATGTGGATTTTCACTTTCTTTTGTTGGGACCATAAATCTCTTGGATTAATGGTAGTAACAAATAAGGCATAGATAAGGATGCAGGATACAATGCCACTCAATGTGGGCACCGTGACAAAGAAACATTATACAATTTTGACCCTGACATAAGTTGCAAATACTATGTCCCAAAATGTTGGTGCAACATAAGTGGTAGCTTTTTTCTGAATGTGAGAGCTTAGGTCACCCACAAACACACTCAAGAATTTTAATTTTCCTTATGCTGGGATACACGGCTCCTTCATTGCAATTTGTTGATCTCTCTTCTATCCCTCTAAAAGTACTGGTTCACTGGTCATCTTTTTTATGGAAGTCTTTTGCTTTACAGGTCTGCTCATTCATTATCTTTTGCTACCGTTGAAGTAAACAAGATCTCAGGTTCTCAACCTGCTGAAGTATACAACTTCGGTAGGCATTGCAACTTTACCAGCTTAAATAACTTATTACAATGTTTGTGTGTATGAGAGAGGGTGTGCCTACAAGTTTTAATATGTGCTCTTGCTGATATTTTAGAATTCTCAGCTAAAAGAAAAAAAAGACTTTTGAATGTCAAGTTGGGTCTAAATTGGCCCATCTAGTTCCTTTCATTTCCTGCAAATGCTATGGCAATTAATTGCAAAAATGTTGCTCTAGTTTACCCCCTTTTATGGGGGGAGGGGGTGGGGGTGGGGGTTAGGGATCATTTTGGGTTCACTATGATAGATAGAGGGGTTCTTGAACTTTTAGTTGATTAGGACACCTTCCAAAGTTTGGAGACATAATATCACGCAAATCGGTTCTTAGAATATCTTTTGTCTCTTAATTCTCTATAAAAACTTCTCAAAAATAAATTATAATATAAGATTGTGTATCTTCGTTTTCAGTGCAGGGCAAATGGACAGGATCTTCGAAATGGAATATGATTCTGGATCCTCTGAATGGAGAATCTTTCATTAAGGTTGCGGAGGTAGATGAGAATGAAATTCAGGTATATGATTGCCACGTATTCTGTAATCTTGATGTTTGTTTTGTCAAAATGATTCTTTTTTTTTTATCATGAAGAGTTTACTTTATTGATTACTTATATTCCAATTACCATATCTTTAGTTCTGCTAATCATCACATTCTTCTTCAAGACCTTTTTCACCTGCATGAAAATACTTGGAAATTTCAGTAAAAAGTCACATATTATCTAATTATTTTTTCTTTTTTTTTAATCTTTTGTGTGCTCATGTAGCCGTTTGTGGACAGCTTGTCCAAGTGCCCTAAACATGGCTTACACAATCCATTCAAAGCACCAGAGAGGTTTGTTTATCCCTCACTCCATCCTTCTTGGTTTTCTCTTTATTTCATATTTAGCCTTGTTCATCATCTCTTTAACTGCTTATAAAAGCAAGGTACCTTGTTTCTTTGTGGATTAATGTACACAAACACATGGACTTGAATATATTCATTAACATGCATACATTGTGCCATGTTTCTCAGGTATCTTATGTATGGAGACATATCTAAGAAGGCAGGTCACATGCTCTCTCAGCCTGAGGTATGGTATTCCAAGTCTAGGAGGATTTTTCCTATTGTGTCCACCATGTCATGCGCAAAGACAAGCACTACACTTGTTTAATTCTCTAGCTTAGCTTTGCAGTGAGATGGGTTTATATGATTCCAGGTTTCAGATTTCTTTGCTAGGCTAATACAAAGGGTTTCTCCAAAAAGCTACCAGCAAGCTTTTGGTGAAGTGTTTGTTACACAAAAGTTTTTGGAGAATTTTTGTGGTGATCAGGTACTAGAATCTATTTAGAACTTCTTGTGATTTAAATTCTTATAGCTGTTTGCCTTGTCACTTTGATAATTGTGGCATTAACCAAATCTTAAAATATAGGCTGCATCTCATATAATTCTGAGGTGTCAAATGAATGCTTTTATGTGGATGTTTTCTATGTTGGAAGGGACATTTATTTCTCTTCAAACCTCAAACAGAAAAAGCTATGATATTGATTTACGGTTTTGCTGAAGGGCTTGTTACTTCTTTTTCCTCGTTTTACACCTATGACAGGTCAGATTCCTTGCAAGGTCTTTTGCGGTACCTGGGAATCACCTTGGGCAGCAAAGTCATGGTTTTCGCTGGCCTTATGGTCCTGTAAGCTCCATTTTATCTTTTCATTGCTATTTGACTTGGTAAGAAATTGGAAAGAACATCGTTCTGATGATAACATCAGAAATTTGTCAAAATGGTTGAGCTTTTGTCTTAAGAGCAGTTTTGAATTTTAACAAAGTTTGCTTATTTAAAAATATGAATTTTGCAGGTAGCGCTTATTACTCCATTCAATTTCCCTCTTGAGATTCCTGTGCTTCAATTGATGGGTGCTCTTTACATGGGCAATAAACCCGTTCTTAAGGTTGACAGCAAGGTATGCTCTTAGGAAGCATTCTAAACTCCTTAGCTTTATGAAATGTAAAACATTTTATTTTTCTTATAATTTTTTTGGATAGCTAATTAATTGCTCTCTCATTCTGGTATGCTTTTTTTACTACATAAATTGGATTTAATATCTCAATCTGCCAAAAGCAGAGCAGTTATTAGATTTGTCAAGAGCTAGCTATGTAAGTGAAATTATGGATAAGCCTTAATAAGTTGAGCTAACTTGTCATATGATCATTCCTATCCAAACAATTTCTTAGATACTTGTCACTTCTAATAGCATTATTTGCTGACTAAAGTCATTTGTAGGTATGCATTGTTATGGAGCAGATGCTTAGGCTGCTTCATGATTGTGGCTTACCTGTGGAAGATGTTGACTTCATCAATTCAGATGGAAAGACAATGAATACGCTGTTGTTGAAGGTTGGTTCTGCTTGGTATCATACTTATGATTAACATAATTGGTTTCTCCCTTTAGTAGTTAATGAAAGTTGGATCGTCATTTATACCACTTAAATAGTTCATGTCCTCTTTCAGTTGTTGCCTTAATCATTGCTACTATGCTTGCATGGATAAGGACAATTTTTGAACTCTTGTCAGTTTTGCTAATCAAGCCGGTGCTTTGAGACCTTAATCAGTAAACTGAGATAAAGCTTATGCAAAATATAATAAGCTACACGTATGAAAACAAGATCAACCTCTGAAACTTCGTAACAAGATTTTTGTGCAGTCCCTTATACCCAATATTCATAAAAGTGATTTCTTCCTCGCATAAATTTCATCTTGTCATCTGGTACTGGACCCTTCTCAGATTGTTGCCTGTGCAGAGTTCCAGCACTAACTGAATAAATCAGAAGTTAGGACCCCTTTTGAAATGGTGAGACCAGTTTAAGGCCGTTGTATTAAATTATTAGGCCTATCTGTAGATTAGGGAAACCTATTGGAGGCTTTGTAAAGTGGAATTTTAATGACAAAAGTATTTGCTAATGTTTAGAACAAAATTGACAGCTGCAACTGAGTTCAATAAGGCCATCCGACATAGGTGATGTGCCTAAAGGGCCCTCTTCAACATTTTTATCTCCATGGTTTTATGGAGGATCTTGCCAATCCTGTGTCAGCACCTATCTGCCAACTTGTGCCCCCCCCCCCAAAAAAAAGAAGATATCTAACTGGTCTCTGACCACAGAAGAGATTTCCCTATCACAAAATAAACCAATGTCTTGATTAATGTGTTAATTGTTTGATGTTATTGGATTTAAATGAACTTAAAGTTATGATTTAAGTAGCAAGTAGAAGACATCTTTAAAATCCTAATCCATGCCAAACGAACATGGTGGCCCTATATGTAAATCATGTGGAGTATTTTGGTAGAAACCTAGGAATCCGTTGCTTATTTAATGTGTTTTGACATGTTTGGACTAGTTTCACTTGACTAGTTATGCCCTAGAAATACATAACTTATGAAAGGCCTTTGTGAGTAATAATAAACATATTTGTTTTGCTTCAGACATTAGAATCCAAACAGTTTTTTGCTAATTAGAATTATAACACTTGTGTTATTCTTTGTACGTTGCCATGCTTATACATGCTTAAACTTTATTTATGTATGAATTTTGCTGTTCAAATGTCTTAACTACTATCTGTGCTCCGATGTAATTGAATGGCCTCCATAGTTTAAATTTCTTAACCTTTAATTGTGCTTAAATGGAAGGAGGACTTTTTCGTGTATAATTTTATCTCAACAAACTATTATCATGACCTACCACTTGTGCTATAGTGGACATATCTGTTTATTGTTTTTCCAAAAGGTCACTTTTGATGTAAAAGGAAGTAAAGCAAGTGCAACATGTGAAGTTATTTCTTGGTTGAGATTATGCAATAAATTTTCTTGCATTAATAATCGTGCAGTTACTGTTTATTGGTAGAAACAATATGTTGTGGATTTATGCATTCAGAATGTGTACTCGACTCAAGAAATGTTACTTATCACTTCTTAACCTTCTGGATAATTGTTTAGGCCAATCCACGAATGACTCTTTTCACTGGTAGCTCCAGGGTTGCTGATAAGTTAGCCATTGATTTAAAGGGTCGCATCAAATTAGAAGACGCTGGATTCGACTGGAAAATTTTGGGGCCTGATGTTCAAGAGGTTTGTTACACTGGTTCCTTATTTCTAAATTAATTTTGGCCTTTTGGCTATAATTGGATTGTCTGAACAAAGTTTGTTATTTCATGGCATCCCAAATTGCAGATGGATTATGTTGCTTGGGTCTGTGACCAAGATGCTTATGCATGCAGTGGCCAAAAGTGTTCTGCGCAGTCAATCTTATTCATGCACGAGGTTAGGTGCTTCAATTTAATTGCTATTTTAGAATATTGTGAAAGAGGTTGATCAGTCTTGCGTGTTTGTATTTGTGTTCTTTTGGTATTACATCACCTTTTGTCACTATCCCTAATTTGTAGTTCAAAATGCTTGTGCAGAACTGGGCAGCAAGTCCGCTGCTGTCTAAAATTGAAGCTCTTGCTGAACGAAGAAAACTAGATGATTTGACCATTGGCCCTGTTTTGACTGTAAGTGTCTTATTGATTGCTTCCATAATACACATAGTAGTTAAAAGCGAAAAGCGCAAAAAAGCGACAAGCTCTCGTGGGGCTTAAGCGCAAAGCGAAGCGCGGGTTTTTTCATAAAAAGCGCACTTAAAATATAAAATCAAAATATATATTTGGATATACAATAATAACAAATGAAATATATTATAATACTAGAATATCAACATATATAATAATAAATGAAATATATTATAGTACTAGACCCAAAAAAAAAATTCATTTTCTAGAACAAATAACAAGAAAATGGTGTTTCATAAAATTCTTAGAAAAGACATATAAATTAACTTAAATACCTTTAAACCAAATGTTACCCAATTGAACAAATCCCTTGCATAATATCCTGACATCATTTGGCAAATGATGATCAGAAAAATGAATAGAAAGGAGCAGATGAGAGCAACTAAAGACAAAAAAAAAAAAAAAAAAAAAAAAAAAAAAAAAAACCAAGAATAGAGACCCAAAAAAAAAAGGGAGCAGGAGCTGCGCTGAAAAAACAGAAAGGAGCAGCAACTGAAAAAAGCCCATAAGCTTAGAAAAAAAACAGAAAGGAACCAACAGAAAGGAGCAACTGAAAAAGAAAAGTAAAAGAAAAACATGCGCTTTTTTGTGCTTTTTGCACTGCGCTTCATACGCTTTTTTGCACTTCGTGCGCTTTGCCTACGCTTTCTCATCTGCGTTGCGTTTTATGCAGAAAAAGCCCATGAGGTGCGCTGGGCTGTGTTTTGCGCTTTAAGCACGCTTCAGCGTGCTTTTATCCACTGGGATAATGCGTCAACTTGTTACATACCATCACTTGAATTTGTGTGACAGTGTATCGCGCAAGTTATAGGATATGTTTAGATTTGTAACATCTTGATGGTCCAACCTCCATTTGTTACACGTGGTGGCAATTCACAACGATATGCTATTTTACTCAGAATTTTGGTAAAAGGTTATTGCTATAACATGCTTTAAAAGGATGGCTCAAGTTTTATGTGGCATGTGAAAATCATTTTGACCATGTTAGAAAAGACTCATGGTGGGTAACATTTCGAGAGTAAATTTTTCATATATTCCAATGGATATGCAGTAGCTAGGACATTAGTGTTGGCACTGCAAACCTTCAAGAAGGATAAAGTTTGTATATTTCCTCACCCACTTTACTGGTGGGATTTGTGGAATGCGTGCTGACTGGAAACATAGGCAGACTGATGAGGCCACACTAGCTCAGCCGCACCTCTGGGATGCAAGCCACCCGAGAAGCAAGCATGTGCCTTAATTATTGCACAATATTGAACTCATTGATGTCATTTTGTTCCGTGCCTTAATTATACAAAATGAAATTCATTTGAACTCGAGAAAATAATTTGAATAATATGTTCTGCTTATCCATTTTTCGTGCAGTTTACAACTGAAGCAATGCTTGAGCACATGAATAAATTGCTTCAAATACCAGGGTCCAAGCTACTATTTGGCGGCAAACCTTTAGAGAACCACTGTATTCCGCCAATATATGGTGCTATCAAGCCAACAGCCATTTATGTCCCTCTAGAAGAAATATTAAAGGATAGTAATTTTGATCTTGTGACCAAAGAAATTTTTGGACCATTTCAGGTAAGGGAATCACTAAATAAAGTTGTCATTTGATCTTTGTTGAGCATGGGAAATAAACACATTTATTCCATTAATGCTTTTTGATCAAATTTTTAATCTGAAAAGCATTTCCTTTCAGATTATTACTAAGTACATGCATGATCAAATTCCACTGGTATTAAATGCTCTTGAGAAGATGCATGCACATTTAACAGCTGCGGTGGTCTCCAATGATCTTATGTTCTTGCAGGCAAGTTCATTGATCCTTCTCCTAAATTTTACATGCTTTTCTATTCAAGAATTATATCATCATTGGAATTGAAGTCTGCTTTAAAAATTAGGAAAAACAATGATTGTTGGACTTTCAATAATGAAATACTCGGATCAAGTCAAATATGATCCTTTAGCTATACATACTGTCAACCTTGCATGCTTTGACAATTACAGGTGCAAAAATACATTTTGGAGTGACTAAAATCAACATGAAAGAAATGCAACTAAAAGAGATTATTTATGTATTTGTTAGGTTTGAGCAAACGTATAAAGATTGTTCCTTTCTGTACTAAAGAATTATATGACTATTTATGCTTGTCTTAGAGCTGTAAAAGAAATACTCATTTGTAGTTTCATATTGTTCACTGATGGTTTGCATGCTTGATATGGAGAATAAGACCCTATACCAGGGATACGTTCAAATATTAAATATCATAATTTCAATAGAACAATATGGTTTGAGCAAGAGTTTTGGCTCAAAATGGTACCCCGAAAGACTTGAAATCCTTCCATTCAGAGAGTATTCAGTGTGTTGTCCCCTTCTGTTGCCAAGCAACAAAAATGGCCATGTCACAAAGTAGCTCAACTTCTCAAGCTCATCAAACTAATGTGCAGTGATAACCTCTTACATCCTCTAGGTTTTCATATGTTCATAGAAAATTTCATATTAGCTGTTTACATTGTGTTTACAGGAAGTCATTGGCAATACTGTCAATGGAACCACTTATGCTGGATTACGCGCGAGAACAACGGGAGCTCCCCAAAATCATTGGTATGTGAAATTATTAGTAATTATTCTGTTTTGAAGGCTACAAGTACAAAAATTTAATTAGGATTGAACTCATTGACACACCCACAGGTTTGGACCAGCTGGGGATCCGAGAGGTGCAGGAATTGGAACTCCGGAGGCAATAAAGCTTGTTTGGTCATGTCATAGAGAAATCATTTACGATGTTGGACCCGTGCCACAAAACTGGGAAGTCCCGTTATCTACTTGAGTAGCCATATCAAAAGAGTGACTTAAAATAGTTTAGCTTTTAACTAAGAGTCAATACAAGTTCTGGAATTTTCTTTGAATAATTTTGATGATAACATGTAGTCATTTGGCTGCATGGATAACAAGATTAAAAGCCTGAGTAATCTTTTGCATTACATTTTGCAAGTTCTGATCTGATTTTGTAGACCTCATTTGGTTGGCTGGCGTTTTCATCTACTACAGTGCATCTTTGCTTCTCGTTGGAGTATGTATTTGCAATTTGATATTTATTCGGGCCTTTTGTATGTGGCCTTTTGTATGTACCCATGTTTGAGTGTGTTCCCTTGCTCCAGCAACTTCTATTGGTACTGATACTGAACTTCTTGCTTATGCGGGCCAAGGACATCAAGGAAAAATTTGATTATAGCATTAGCTGGTTAACTATCCTTTATGTGGTTCCTAGTCTTGGAAGTATGGGGTGGCTTTCCTCAGTTCATGTCTTAGATTATTTTTTTGGTTAGCTATCCTTTATGTGGATCATTTATTTTTTTGGTTAGATCATTTTTTTTGGGATGGTTAGAACACGTCGAATTGGAACCATGTGGGGCACTTGTGAGACACGCATGGGAATGACCCCCATTTTTGTTTTGGGTATGTGGCTCTTCTGGCTACCATGTGACAAATGGTGCAAACAAGAGCAAAGTCGTATCTTTGTATTAATGTAGATAGATAGATGCACAAAACTTACCGAGTTAAAGGAAATTCATTTACACTGCTTGCTTCCACAAATTTTCTGTTCTTTTCTGTTCTGTTCAAGCTTGATTCCCATCATCAGAGTTGGACCGGAGCTAGATATGGCCTTCTTCTTAGTGGAAACAAGCAACTTCCAAGTTATTACATTTGCAAGGAGACATTATTATTCAAAATTTTCTTCTCTTTTCAAGTTTTGGACCATGATAAATAGCTCCAACTACAGCAAAACTTTCGGGTCTTTCTCTCTCTTCAAGCCATGCATAGCCTTCTCTCTCCTCTTCTGGTATTGAGTCGACATCATCTACATTATATTCCATGAAAAATGAACAAATAAGAAAAACTGAGATTACCTACTTGGGGCAAAAGAAAAAATATAATTTCTTGAGGCCAAAAGTGGCCTTGATTTTTTTTTTTTCTTATTTAGAGTTTGATGAAAATTAATGTCAATTATGAGAAAATTATGGTCATTTTAGCCCTGATGAAACATTAAATATTCCGGATAGGAAAAGCAAAAATAGTGGTGTGCCTGAAGAAGCTGTGTAGGGGTAGTCACGGTAATACGTGCAAGGTCGACCATCGACGTCGGAATAGGGCGGACCGAGCACGTCCAAGATGGCACATGAAGTCAATGCAGTGAAGCAGTGCAGATTGCCTCCGTCGCTTGGATATAGCACTGTGGCATCACAAGGTGCTGTAAAGTTGGAACCTGTATGTAGTCTCGCTAGCCGGATCCTTGCTTCCCTTGCTGCAGCGATTTGTCAATGGCAAAGAAAAACATTGAGCATCCTGTAAATCCTCAAATAATAATTACAACTACAAAGTGGACCTAATCATGGGACGAGATGCCCCTAACCCACCCGAGTTTGAGCCATCCTGGCCCAGAAAAAAAATGAACCTAAATTGGATTAGCCCGTCCAATAATAAGGTATAAGTTTTTTTTTTTTTTTTTTTTTTTTTTTTTTTTTTTTTTTTACTCTGGACTTGGATCACTGCTTAATATTCGGAGTTTTCCTCTGACTAATTTAGGCTGAGCAGCTATTGGGTTTTCATTCAGAGAGGGCTCTCTCAATATAGTTTTTGTCATTACTAAGACCTGAATCTGAGCATTTGGTGTGGGATTCTAGTACCATTTCTACTAAATCAATGAAACATTGGTTAATAAGATCTAAATTACAAAGCATGCACATGTATTTTCTCTTTCGTACTTGACCACCAATATTCAAAATTTGATTAATCTAATTTAAATAAAATATTTATGAGACCCAATGTAGAGACCGGCTTTTTTAACACCTATTTATCTATTTTCATTATTCGAATTCAAAAATTTAGTTAAAAGAATTTAGTATCTTACCATTAAATTCACCGGACATTAATACAAAATATGTGTTTTCGTATCTACAAATAGTGTACCTTTTTATTCAAATGTGTAATTTTAAGTGCTTAACAAATAATAGATTATTATATTTATACAACTACCATTTTTAAAAGATTACGAACACGTTGAAACTGAAATTTATATAAAAAGTAAAGTAAAACGGTATTTAGAATTATAATTTTAGGGAGAAATGAGTTGTAATTTTTAGAAGCAAACAACACATGAAGTCATAATTTTTAAAATTATATATATATATATATATATATAATTAATTTTGAGGAGTTGCTACCACTACCCCTTCCCCCTCTATTTTGTCCTCGACTGCAATGAGGGTAAATAAGATATGTATTATTAAAAGAAAATCTTACAAGGTTGAGGGTTGATGCTATTGCTGGGCATGGCAGATGCCCAATCATAGGACTTGATGTGTATGGACCCGAAGAGGAGCTTACTCAAAACAGTCATGCCGGGATGATTATGAAGAGGAATCACAGCTGTTGGTGGCAAGCAGAAGATACCAATCTATTCCAAAGCACCCATTTGCAAGTTAGGCAAGGGACAGTGCTTCTTTTCTTTTATAATCGGAAGAAGTAATTCCATGGCTAGAGAAAGAGAGAGAGAGAGAATTACAGAGAAATTATCACATTCATAAAGGTGAAGGTAGGTTATTGGAGGAGCTTCTAACCCACTCTCAGCTGGTGGCCTAAAATAAGGCATATCGGGAGACAAGCCAACATGCGCTGGTTTCATATTATCTGCAAAACCAGAGAAAAATAAAAAATATATATATGATTTGAAGCACACAAAACCATGGATTTCCAATTGATTATGTCTTATTAATTAATAATTAACTTCCCACTAGAAACAACATTAATACACTAATCAACTCGCCCTATATATTATAATCCAAACTCCAAATTGTATAGGCTGTACTGTATGTGAATCCAAATCTAGTTTGGCTATTTAAATTTCCAACTAGCCCTAGCTAAGGGCAAACTGAAACACAAAGGGACAACGTTTGTTTCTTACTGGCTGGGGGTACCCTCAGAAAGAAAAAGATGAGCTAAATGACCAACTCATGAAGGACTTTGTTAAATCATGAAAACAAATATATTTTTAGCAAAAATCTCATACATAGGGAAAAGAAAAATTCCCAAGTTTCTTAGTATCCTAAAAGTAGATGCGCCTAACAATGCCTAGTTGGTCCAATTGTTAATCAAAATTTTGGATTCTAGTTTTATGTACGATGAAAATAAATACATGAGAGTTTTATTTTTGAATGGCCTAATCCGGCTCTAAAAGGATTTAATCGGGTCAATACGGTTGTAGAATACTAAGAGTTTATATCAAAATGAAAAAGTATAAGCATGTACCCAATACTTTCATTAACGTTTGTTACATGCAAACTTTTATTTGATCCAATCCTCAAAACAAGGAAGCCCACAGAGAAATAACCCCATAATATTTTCATCGAGGACCTATGTTAGAAGAAATAGTTTCCTTTTCTTCTAATATGGATGCCCTAGCAGTTAGCTTGTCAAGGTTTTTAGCTAATCTTTTGGGCTTTCTAAGTTATCTTTCACTCATGCTCTGCAGAAAGAAACCAAAGTTTGTTTAATTTTAAGTAGAATCTAAAAGTTAGAAGAAAGAAAAAAAATTATTGGGCGAGACAAAAAAAACATGAAAATAGATTTAACACTTATTCTTCGTTAAAAAAAAAAAGCTTTTGTAGAATATAAAATATCCGTTTTATATCTTCTCAGTAAAAATGACATTAGGGCCGCTTCGCGGCAGTGAGGATATTAAAAATTTATATTCTCCTAACTATGATTTGTATTCAAGAAAGTGATATTAGAACTAATCGACTTAAATAATTTAATTCTCAGCATGTTGGAAGTTGGAAACTAGCAGCTCAAAAAATCCGCCTTGGAAAATTTCAAACCTGCTGTGTTGAGCTTTCACTTAAACAGCAATACCATTCTCTATTTATCCCAAAAATAACCATGACAACTGTGTGGCCATATTCGAATAATTACTTTAGGGAAAAAATAACTGGGGATTGGATCGTAAATATGAGTTGTTTATGAATTTTAACGAAGTTTTGGGCAGTATACATGAAGTAGGTAGAGAAGAACACAGGTGGGATACTTGGCCTTACTAGGGATTTGCGTGGGTGAATAACTCAAAGTAGACATTTAAAAGGTTAAATTATTAGGTATTTGGTCTGCTGTATTACATATATAACTTGCGATCAACTAATGTCTAGTTCATCCAATGACTACACACTACACAACCTTTTAAGAAAAATCTTGGATTCAACTTTTGTATCTAGAGAAAATTGATATCAGGAGAGATTTATCTTTAAGGGTTCAAATCGATTCGAATCGAATTTAATTATATCAATATAATTCCTAAATATCAATAGTTTATAACGAAAAAACATATATAACTTACAATTTAGGTATATGATATGGGATTTACCACTTACAAATGAACTCTAACAAATTATTAATACATCATCTTGAACTAAAAGTGAACAAATTAGGTGATTCGAAGGCAGCGACCCCATGTATTAATCATTTGCACCGTACCCCAAATCAGAAATTTGTATGAGTAGTGGAATATAATATGCATTTATAACTATAATTTTAAAGGATGTGAATTTATCATTTATAAAGAGTAGATATCATTTGATTTACGATATATATATAAATATATATATATATATATGTATATAATTTTATTTTATTTTTTATTTCTTTTAAAAAAAAAAAGTCAGTGTTAGATGTCTTCGCTCCTGTCGCACACTATAGAAATCTTATGCGCCTTAGTGTTGGGAAAACTATAGAGAAAGAGATTAGCTTACCTGCCAATAACAACTACAATGGTCATAGAAAAATCAAAGAAAGGGTTTCTCAATATGAAGTGTTCACACAGACACAGACACACACACGTACACAATTCTTGAAGGGGAAAAGAAACATATTTGAGGAAGCTTGGCAACCACGAAAATCAATGAATAGACAAAATATCCTTTAGCTAAGAGAGCAAGTCAAAGTACACAAAGAGATAAAATAAAAACCAAAGAGTGTTACCTAGGATGCTGCATAACCTTTGGATATCGTGGGTTGGTGGAACAAAGCCAGCTCCACCAGTGGCAAAGACTTCTTTGCATGTCTGTAGCAGCTTCCTAGCTAGCTTGGAATTAGATTTCTTTCCCATAGTTCAACTTTCCTTGCTTATGATATAAATTCTCTCTCCTTATCCCCTAGATATATAGTGAAGTTTTATGGGGGGAGAGAGAGAGAGAGTAATGAGATGGGAATCAAATGGAAAGGTTGAGAACCACCACCATATGTTTACATGGAAGGAATGAAGTTGGTAGATTACATTAATACAAGATGGGTATCACGAGAAAATGTAGGAAATGAAGAATCATAAGAGGGTTATCGAAAGCAACAAAAGAAAAAAAAATCACCAGAACTTGTAGCTTACCTTTGTCGAAGAGCTTACATGAAGATGTGGTCTTTTTCTTCATTCAACATGAGAGAGAGAGAGAGAGAGAGAGAGAGAGAGAGAGAGAGGTAGGTTTGGGTTTCTTGTTGACAGATGATCAGGTAAAGCGAGAGAAAGGGGAGAGAGAGAGAGAGAGAGAGAGAGAGAGAGGGTGAGTACCAATGGAAAAAGGGTTTAAAGCCTTGTCAGCTTGCAATTTGGATTTTGTTTTATGGAGTCAAAACCAGGGGCATATGAGAATGAGCATTACTGTGGGCGCAACATCAGCAAAGTGGATTTAGATGCCGTTCCTCCACCTCTGGAAAGCATTATATAAACAAACAAATGAACAAGATAATTTTGATTATTTCGACTTTTTTCTTAATTATTTACTCTCTTCTTTTTACTTTAAATTTTATTTAAAAACATTTTTCTAATATTTTTGTTATTTTAAAATTAAGAAAATATTAATTTTTTTCCAAATTCACCTTTTTTTCTCGTAATAAATAAATAAAGTTTAGGGTTTTTTTTTTTGTGTACGAGAACTTTTGCTTTGGAACAGTCAAATACCTCGTTCGTGAAAGGTGAATCAAATGATGAGAGCCAACAACATGGGCATGTGGACTTCACCACATGTGTATGCTGACAATCATGCATGCAAGGGCGTGCTTAGATTTTATTTTTAGCAGGTAAAATATAAACCTTTTGCTTAAATGATATTGATAAAACGATTCAATCCGGATAATTATCTTGATTTTAATTAAATCTGAGTTAAATTAGTTTTTAAATAATAAAAATATCTTAATATTTATTTTCTTTATAAATAAAATTTGAATACAAAATTTTATTTAATAAATATTAATATTTAATAACCAATTAAGTATTGATACCGTTTAAATATATGTTTCAACAGGAATCACGTAAAGGTAGATTATTACAACATAAACTTATGACAAAATGTCTGGTACATAACCTAGGAGATAAAATACATTAGATAATCCTTTTTGAGGGGATTGGTGACTTACGATCTAATGGGATCTAATTAAATGCTCATCTCTCTCTCCCTTTTTTTAAAAAAAATAATAAAGCAATTATTAGAATAATAACAATTTTAAGAGGGAAGTATATTAGAATAGTTGACTTTGGTAAATTTAACACTAATCCTACTCACAGGGTTTTTATTTCATATTGAAATACATTGAGGGGCCCTTCGAAGAAATTCATGTTAGGTCATCATGTACTTCGATTTCCTTCATGAGGTCCTTTGGACCATTCTAATGACCTGGGTTTGGTCAACACAAAAGAGGCCAAAAAATAATTAATAAAAAATTATTTTAGAATACATTTTAAGAAAATGTATTAATTGACTAATTGCACATATAAAAACAAACTCTATACAAATGTAGAGTAAATGATATAGCCCTATGGGCATCCATACCTAACAACATAAGCACTGAAAAGATCAATTTGACTGAACTTTATTTATTTATTTATTTTGGTGTCAGAGATATTTAAAATTATATTTAGACTAATTCGCTTTGAGATTTATAGTGATTAATTCCAAGAGTTATCCTCTTAGTATAGTATTTTTTATTCCCAATATCAAACTTGAGAGGTTGATTAAAGGATCTAATACCATATTTCACTAAGTCAACTCTCCATTGATATTTGTGTGAACTTTATAAGTAGCAAAAAGTGTGCTCTTTGTCCAAGGACTCGTGTAAGAGTTGACATCAAAATTAGTCTGTATTCAAATTTTGTTTGTTCTTATAATATATCGTTTTACAAATAAAATGTAAACTATTTTTCATCAGTCTCAGTAGTTTGTCTGGTTTGATTGTCACTAGGAAATTTTAGGTTTTCATTTTGAACCTAGTGCTCGATTTTGGTCGGATAAAAGGGTTCAGCTTGATTTGATAATTTTCATTAATCTCTTTAAAAAATTATGACAAGTATAAGTATATAGACCAAATGGCTAAATAAATAGGTCAAATTTTATATAATAATTCATATCAATAAAAACTCATAATCTTTCAAATTTAAGGAATTTTGTATATGACAAAACATATTTTGAATCAAGCACGATTTTAAGATATGCTCAAAGATGATTAGGTTGCATGGTAAAATTTGGTTTATTTGATTTTTTAAATATTATTTTTTTTTTACGTAGAAATGATCAAATCTAAAATTTTATAAGAGAGACGGTACAAGTTGAATTATAATTCATTAACTTAAACATATCATTGTCTTATGCTTAAGTATCAAGTCAACTTGCCAATGAGTTTTAACTCAATTGATATTTTCTCTCTCCTCCTTCCTCAAATGTCTGAGTTTGAATCCCCAAATGTATTAAAAAATAAAAAATAAAAAATAGAGCAAATCTGGGCCAAGTCCAGATATTCCTTCTTGGGCCTGGCCCAAACTTACCAACAACTTACCCATTCTCTCTCCTAGTCAGACCTCAGCGTCAGTTTGCAATTAGGGTTTAGGGATTCAACCACTGGCGCTCGCTCTCTCTCTCTCTCTCTGTGATGACTCTTCTTGAGCTCGTAACAAGGGCTTCGGCCACACCCCAAACCCTAACACCACATAGCTACCCAATCACCCTAAATCCGGACGACTCTCTTCTCTCTTTAAAACCTGAATCTGATGACATTGATTCAACCTCTCTCGTTACTAAAGTCGGCGAATTCAAGCTCTCCTCAATCGACACCGAAATCATAGCTCTAAGCAGTAAGTTCTTCGGAAAGCTCAAGAAGAAGGTCAAAAACCCTAATTTCGATAAGGACGAATTCTTTGAACTTCTGACTTCGTTTCTTGCAAAAATCGGGGGAAAAGTTGGGGTTTCCCTTGAAAAGTGTGAGAATGAAAATGGGTCCGGGTATACTTCCCAGTTGGTTGAGAAATTAGGGTTTTGTATTGGTAAAGATGTATTAGGGCTTGTTTTGGATGCTTGTGTTGAATTGGAGATTTGGGGTTTGTTGAAAACTGTGATTGTGAATAAGCTTGTTGATTATGCTTATGTTTCTAAATTATTAGCTAGTTTGGTTGAGAAGAAGAGGTCTGATTTGATATGTCTGTGTGTTAAGCATTTTTCAGATATTCGAGCGTCGGATATATACATGATTCTAGGTTATTTTCTTAGTCCTCCAAAGGGTGCTTTTAGTACTATGAATGTTGTGAGAGAGGAATGGGAGAAACAAGGATTGCTAGCTACAGAGAAGGTGAGTAGTGGAAGTGTTAAAGGGAAGAAATTTCAGTTAGCTAAGGATGCATCGATTTTGCTAATGATGGCACATGACGGATTCACAGTTTCAGAGCTTTGCTTGCATTATTTGATTGCATCTCCAAATTTTGACGAGGTGGTTTGGTCGGCTCCTATCAGTAGGTTGAATGGGAAGCAGATGATGAGTCTGATTAAGTATTTGGGGAAGTGGCTGAACAAATTTGAGAGGTTCCCGGAAGCCAGTCCTTGTCTGAGAGCATCAAAGACATTGGGGTCGGAGGCTTGTGATTGGGTGCCTTCACTCGAAAGGATTGTGAATTGTCTAGGGTTGGTCTTGGATGAGCACTTTCCGTCGATGGTATTGCATCCGGAGTTTCGTGATCAGCTGCTTTCCGTAGAGCCTGTTGTTGGATCTCTCGCTTTGGAAGCAAGGTTATGTTGTTCTATAAATAATTTACTTGAGAATCTTCAAACCGATGGTAAAGGTTCCTAATTTGGATTTGCCTTTGCTATTTCTGCTTTTAATATTTTATTAGCACATGTCAAAGTTTGAATTTGCAGCTGTTGAGCTTTTTTTTTTTTTTTGTTGGGTGCATGAGTTAGAAATTTTGGAATACAGTGAAGTTATTTATAAAGTATTGTTTGTTATCTAGTGGTTATTACTTTTGGTTGTAGCACTTCTAATTGCTTGAACTTTGGTTTCATGCTGATACATTTGTGTTATACTTTTCTTTTTGAGCTTTAAATCAACTTGTGCCATCCTTAAACTGTGCATATGTGACTTAAGATATATCCTAGATACCAAATTCCATTTAATTGTCATTGACAAAAAAGCATGTCATGGCTCTCGAGAATCCTTTATTTAGCATATATAAAGGACAAGAAAATTGTTGAATTATGGTAATCAAATAGTAGGCTTAGTGCGCACCTTTATCTTTGTCATCTGCATGGTGCTACAATGAAGTCTATATGCTAGTAAAAGATATCTGCAGAAATGGCATGAGATTTGGAATCTGTGCATTCTTTTCTTTTCTTTTCTTTTCTTTTTTGGGTGGGGAATTATAGGATTCAAGCGGATTGAATGAAATGGAAAAGGGCATCTGGAGATTTGCGATCGCACAATACAATTGCATTTGAAGAGAAAGTTCTATAGAACCGCAGTAAGACTTATTATTGTACGGCACCGAGTGTTGTGTCATTAAATAACAACAATAGTATAAAATGGCTGTAATTAAAATGAGAATGTTTAGATGGATGTGTGGCAAGACTAGAAGAGATAGAATTAAAAATGAAAAGATACGTAATAAGTTTGGAGTTGATTCAATTGTGGATAAGATGTGAGAATATCGTCTAAGGTAGTTTGGACATGTGCAATGAAAATCTAAAGATGCGTCAGTTAGGAGAGTTGAAAACTTAAATATAAGAGATTTAATAAAATGTAGGAATAGGCTGTTGAAAACTTGGATACAAATTATCCGTAAAAACATGATAGTTAAGGATTTAGTAGAGGAGATGGTTTTCGATAGGAATAAGTGACATAAGAGAATCCGTACAAATTAAATCAACACTTTTTTTTTCCTAATATTTGTCTCTAATGGATGCTGAAGAACTCTTTATTGGATTTTTCAAGATTGTGTGTGTCCATGCGTTTAAGCCTAGTTTCCTTGCTATTTTTGTGCTCTATAAGATATCAAGATCCATGTCCTCCACCACTGCTCTTGAACATTTCAGAGGGATTTGTTGGTCATCAATTATAGAATACTGCTCTTGTATATGTTGCTAATATTGTTGGTTTAGACAATGTTATTTATTAAATTCATCATTTTGTTGCACCTACTCTACATTCGAGAAATTTTGGATGATCTTTACCACATTTAGTAAGTATGACAAAATACTAAATTTAAATTAGTGATACAAAATATTATTCATATTTGTTAGCCCTATTTAAATTAGTGATGCAAAATATTATTCGTATTTGTTAGCCCCCTAGCTCCCACAAGCAATTATAAGCTCATTAGCCTTAAATTTTGAGGTTCATTGTGAACTAGATATGTATTTTTAATGAGATTAAACTTCCTTTTGTATTCTGCCTTAACCTGCAGCATTGAAAATACTTAAAATACTTTCTCTGTTTCGACGGATTTGCTCTCATATATTTGGAATTGTTTTCATTTGTATTTATTCATGAAGTTAGCTATTAGCTGTTGGTCTGAGGCATCCCTCGCTAGCATTTTTTAACTAGTTTTGTAAGTTGTGTGACTTCTCTTAGCAATTCTTGCCCTGAACATGCATATTGACAACTGGTTAACTTGTGCTAATTCTTAGATGATTAATCTTTGTTCAAACTCTTGAGTGTGCGAAACTGCTTTTTGTTGGTGGTGCGTGAAGTGAGAGACCACGATTATTAACCTTGCAGCGAAGTCTCGGCGAAGGGTTCAATTCTTCACCACTGCAAATGCCTTGTGAAACCATTTCCTATTGTTATTTCTAGTTATGGAACCTCGTTGGTATTGTTGTTTTCAGGTTTTTTGAGGGGTTCCACAGAGTGAGGGTTTGCAAAAATTGTAAGAAATAGAGTTTGAGAAACAGAGTACACTCACCCATAGAGTGGTCTTGGCCTTTCCAGCGGAGGACAATGGCGTTACTCCCACAGGCCACAGGAGAGACAAATACCCCATCAGTAACTAAGGAAGTTTTGGAAGCCTAACATTCAATTATTTTTTTTTATAAATTAATATGACAAATTGAAGTTTGCCTCATTGGTTAAGTGGAATCCAAGAGGAAGCTCAAAGCATTTAACTTGAGTTAGCTGGGGAAAAAAAATGAAAAAGGGTTGCCAAGCCTGACTTAGGCCATGTCTTGGTTGGTATTTTGCACATTTTCTGAAATTCGGCTGGCCCACTCTTTAGGTCCCCTCGAAAAACCCGACTTGAAAATTAGATAAAGAAGATCGTGACTAAGCCAGCTAATCTTGTGTTTTGTTCGAATTTGAGGATGATGCTATGCCCGATCTCCAGGCCCATTCCCCCCCCCCCCCCCATTTCTCCCCCACTATCGATATCCAGAGTATTGACACCTACTAATCCGATTTTAGCATTTGTGGGGATTTTATTTAGAAGACGTTTCTTTCAATGTAATCTTTTTTATTTTTAAATTTCGAATATGAGATTTGATTAAAATATTTTATATTTCATCCGACTATATCAACCGTCCATCCATCGGTGAGGCCCAAATTCTTTCCTTTCAAGTCTTCCATTAACCCGACTCAAACCTGCCCCATGCTCAACTCCAGAGAATACCAAGTCAACAAAAGCTAGACAATCCTTCAAGAAGTCCCACTTTGGTCAATCAAAAACCTTCTTTATGCTTCTTACGCCCTTTCCTAACCTCAATCGAAAACCTTTTGCTTGAGTGGTTAGTTACCACAAAAGATGGGGGTAAATGTTACCACACTTAGGACTAGGGTAAAAGTTCCGGAAAATAATCAGGATTTTAAAAACTTTCACAATTCTTACAAAATAACAGTTTTTCCCTTCCTGCCCTCTCCATTGTCCATTTGATCCCTCTTCTCTTGTTATCCATTTCACAGGATGAATTTTTTTGCAAATAAGTAGTTAGTCTCATCATCTTCGGCTTCTTTTTCCTCCCTCCGTCCATCTCTCTCACTATGAATGAAATACAAACATAATCAAAAGGCTTAACAGAATTAGATTCAGACTTCACATTGCACACCAAATGTTTGAAAAAATAAACTTTCTGAAACGATAAGCCACAATCTGCAGAGAGAGAGAGAGTACATGGAAGGTCATACATGCATGTTCTGAATTTCAAAATTCAGAGGCTAAAAATTACCCTAATTTCCTAATGTACTCAAACTCGGGGAAAGGGAATACTCACAGTGCAGTAAAATTTAACCCTGAAAAGTTATCCCTAGAATTGTTAGCCACAAATCATTACCCCTGTTACCACACATGTCAGAGTGAGAATTTTAAACTGATTGTGCAAGGCAGATATATACAAGTCGATGAATGCTAATAAATCCATGATGCGGGGTGCCGCCTACAAAAGTGCCAAACATCATATAAAAGACGTGAAAGCAAATGTCCGATTTACAAATAATTTACATATATTCTTAGTTGAAGTGACAGGTGATGCAAACAATTTAAAAAATTGAATTCTATTGCCTGGGTCATGGAGGCCATTGTTGGGAAGAGGGTTTAAAGGCAAAAGGTTTTCTGTGGTTCTTTGAGGCTTAGACTCCATTGTCAGCATTTTCACTGCTATCTTCATTAAAGTTAGAGGTTGACATCGGATGACAACAGGAATGATGAGAAAACAATATATTCATTATCTATCTAGAAAGGGAAAATTAATTGCCTGGCTTGTAGCAGTAGCATAAGTTTTTGCCTCAAACCGAGCAGCAATCTTCTTAAGCTCAGGTGTTTCTGGGCGCAGGTCTTCAATTTGACTATTCACAATTGATCTTCAAATTGTGCTAGAGAGAGAGAGAGAGAGAGAGAGAGAGACGTTGATAAGATGGTAGGTTTTGGTTTGGGACGAAGAAGATGGTCCAACAATGAAGGGAGCTCCGACACTTGAGATATGTTCGCAAACGGCGCTGACAAAAAAAAAAAAAAAAAAAAATTAAAACAACACACTTTGAAAAAATATTCTAAATCTAGCACTCATTTTAAAAATTCAATATATATAGCATGTGAATAATATCATATCGAATTAGTTTTAAATATGTAATATAATACTATTCATATAAATAATACATATCAAATTTTTGAAAGTCGTCATATAATAACATCGTAAGAAAAGTAGAGTGTTGAGAGTAATATTCGCAAATGATTCAAATAGAAAAAAAATTTAAAAAAAACATAATTGAAAAAAAAAATACAATCTTTCTATGGTCCTTCCCTTGTGAATTTTCTTTTTAAGATGAATAGTATCATATTGAGTTAGTCTTAGAGATTTAATATAACACTGTTCACGTAAATAATACATATCAAATTTTTAAGAATTGTCATATGATAACATCGTAAGGAAAGAAGAGTGTTGGGAGTATTATTCGCAAATGATTCAAATAGAAAAATAAAATTAAAAAACCATAATTGGAAAACAACTAAAATACAACATTTTCATGGTCCTTCCCTTGTGAATTGTGTTGGGAGTAATATTCGCAAATGATTCAAATAGAAAAATAAAATTAAAAAACCATAATTGGAAAAAAAAGTAAAATACAACCTTTCCATGGTCCTTCCCTTGGAAAGGTTGTATTTTAGTTTTTATCAGATAATAAATACTATTTGTCCATCAAGGACATCCTTGGTACAAAAATTAAGTTATTTTTAAGTTTGAGATACTTAAAATTTCTCTAAGTTCGAGATATCTAAAACTTCTCTAAGTTTATACAGAATATTAAAGATATCTAAAATTTCTCTAAGTTAGTGCAGAATATTATTTAAAAATTTATTAAATTCCTAATAATCCACTGTAAATTAAATGAATTCTTAATAATTTATCGTAATTCGTGTTGGTATGAAATTATAATAATATTTACTATTTTATTGCAATAAACATTACGTAAAGTATAAGTCGTTTCACTCACATAGACAGACTCCACTCACGGAACATTTTTATTATTCTCGACGTATCCAATATTTGGAAAAGATATATGTATCTACACATTTAACATTAATATATATTGATTATTTAACGAGCTAATTTCTATTATAAGACATAATGAATCTATTATTGAATTTAATTTAATTTTATAATATTTCTTCTATTATCAAAATGAAATAATGTTATTAATATATAGTATTTTATGGTCTAGGTGTAACCAAACCAAAATATGTACATACGGTAGTCTTCATTTTTAAAACTCTATTGCGCATATAAATATAAAAAAATGAATAAGTTTTCTATTATATTGACAAAATTGTAAAGATTTTCTTATAATAAAAGTAAAATAAAATATACATTCAATTTATAAAAATTTATCAAACTATCGATTCAACATAAATCGACCAAAATAGATATATATTAAAAATATTATATATAAAATAAAATAAAAAGGATAAATTAATTTAAGTTCAAATTTAATAAGTGAGAGAAAAAATGTATAATTATATTTTCTCTTATATATATTTATATTACATAAAATTATTAAAAGCAATAAAAGGTAATAGCTTTTCCCCCTTCAAAAATTAGTAATTTCTACGTTGGCCGCCAATAAATACGTAGTTTCCTTAATTTGCCACCTTCTTTGCTCTGCCCCCCGCTTCTCTCTATAAAACACTCACAAGCAACAAGCTTTCAAAACCCTAATCTGAATTCATCAATCTTCGTTCAAATATTTCTGGCGCTTCGACTTCTATGGATCAATCACGGCGTCCGCGTCCACCTCAGGGTAATAGCATCTGTCCACTCTGTTCAGTTTCTCATTTTCCATTTTGCCCTCAACGCCAATTCTACGATCAAAACCCTAGATTTGGATCAGACGCCAATCACGGCTTTCATAGGCCTTATTTTGATCCATACAATGATTATAATAATTGGGGAAATCATCAATTGCCTCAAACTGTTCATCGAAACCCTAATTTTGCTGGAGATTCTGTCATTGTTGTTAATAGTGGGTATCATAGATTTGAGCATGATAGATTAGGGTTAAACAGTGGAGAAGTTAGCGGAAATGATAGAACTAGTAAGAGATTTAAGGTTGATGACGTGGGATCTGGTTTAGCTGTTAATGGGAATTGGCAAAGCCAGTCAGGGGTCGATAATGAGCGACGATTGAAGTTGATTCGAGATCATGGTATTCAATCTGGTGCAAATTTTGCTAATCACAGTATGAGAGGATATTCTCAAGATAATTTTTCGGATAGAAATCTTAGTGCTAGTGCTTCTGGGAAGCATCTGGAATTTGATGGGTCAAGAAATGTGGGTCATAATACGGCTCGAAATGAGATGAATCCTGGTTTTGGTTCTTATGACTGGGAAGGGGCTTTTGTGCATTCGGAGCCATATGGGATTAATCGTGAGAACCATGAAAAGAGGGAATTCTGGAGAGATGAACATAAACATATGCCCAGCAGAAGGGATGGCTGTCAGTCTGATATGGACCAATCCTATGGTGGAAATAGGAATGGCGGGTTCCTTCATCCCCAGAAGGAAGGGTTCCAGCAATTCAGATATGGTCAAACAGAGAATTCTTTTCCTCTTCCTTCTCAAAACTACGGAAGTTACGGTCCCAATAGTGTAGGGCACGAATGGGTAAAAAAACAATTTCCAGGCATGGAGAAGGGCGATATTAACCAGCAGCCATACATGTCTCAAAATATAAATAGCGGTGAAAATGAATTTCCCAGTGACAACTTTTGCTCCCACAACATCAAGCAGCTTCAGGACGAAGATTCTACTCAGTATTCTCGTCAAAATCATGCACAAGTTTTGCCAGGTTCAACTGCAACATATGTGCAGGCTTATGCTCTGAGTAATAACAAATATGATAACAATAGATCTGATGAGCTTTGGAATGGAAGAGAGTCTGCTGAAGTCAGGCATCATGTGCCACCACATGTGATCAATACAGCAAGTCACTTACCCATGCATGCTACTGGTAGTGTGTTCCCAGAAGCTGGTCTGATGCCAGATTCTCATCCATTCAATTTTCAGCCTCCCCTTCCTGCTACTCCTCCACCACCTCTTCCCATGGCACCACAAGATCCTCCTTTGGCACTGCAGAAGGCTCCCTCACCTCCTAAAACATCCGTTACACTGTTCCCTGTTCCTATTGGTTCTGCTTCTGGTTTGTCATCACATCCTTCCATTTCTGAGGGTCATTCTTTTACCCAGCCACTGCTGTATTCCACAACCCATGCCCAGGCGCCATCGGGTTTTGGCCCTAAGGTATGCACCTGGTCTTGTACGCTTGTCCTTCCATTCATGTCCTTGTTGTTTCTGAGTAGCTTTCAATGATGTCTGGTTACTTTTGGATGAAATTGGTGTTTCTTGAAACTTACATGTTTGAAAAATCTTGAAGTTTCAAGTTTTAATTTTCTAAAATGGAATTGAAAAGCTAAAAGAGAGTAAATAAATTCAAAATAACAAGACTTTGTTGTCTTTTGATATACCTTACTATACCCAATCATTATGTTTTTGTCAATGCCACCATTTTTTCCTACAACATAAATATACTATTGGTGCAACCTTTCCCTTGCTACTATGCCCATTTACTTGTCTACACATTGGACTTTATAGGTAATGGGATTCAGGATACATGCTGATAGTTACTTGAAAACTTCAAGCTCATAAGAGTATTGTTTGTTTCCTTTGCACAATATGAGATGAACTTAAAGTGTTAATAGTGAAAGACTTGGGGTTAAGATCTTCTATTGATGTCATTGTATTTGAACAATTGCCACAAACTAGACAGAAATTTCATCTTGCCAGTTGAATGGTCAAGAAGAAATATCCCGTTTATTTTGGATGAAGAGAGGCTCATTTAGTCTTCAGAACTGCATGTCTGTGTTGTTTGTATCAGGAGACAGTATTCTGGTTCGTTGATAAATATAAAACATTTTATTAAATCAATGTTCGCAAGCACAGCATAAGGCACCTCAATATATCTGGGAACCTTTTCAAGGGGAAAATTCCAGACCAGATTAGGAATCTCTCGAGCTTGCGAGTTCTTGATCTCTACAATAATGAGCTAGAAGGTCCAATTCCAAAACTTTCAGGAGCATGATTTCTCTGAAGCATCTTGATCTTTCTCACAATCACCTTTTGGGAGGGATTCCATACCAGATTGGGAATCTTTTGAGCTTGCGAGTTCTTGATCTCTCTCACAATCACCTTTTGGATTGCTCTAAAAACAATTTAGAGCATTTGGATTTTAGTTGCAATCAATTGTGGGGGTCACTGCCAGATTTAGCAGCTGGATGTTATTCATTTGACATCCTGCAAGTTAGGCCCTGATTTTCCATTCATCCCCTGGCTTTGATGGGTCCTTTGGAAATTGCTCGATTTGAGGTTTTTAGTAAGCAATTGGAGATAACGATGGCTGCTCGAGGCATGGCAAGAGCTGCACTTGCTTGGTATGCAACTTCCGCCGATGGTGTATTGAGTATCGCCAAACATGAATTTCTGTTTTATGGTTTTTGAAAGATGGGGTTGGTTATGGTGTAAAACTGGTGCCTTTGGGTTACAACATTCATTATTTCAACAAGAAATCTTTTTTTTTTTTTGGGCGAATTTTGGTGCAACGGTTGAGTTGCTTATTTGGTAACCTTGAGATCACGGATTCGAGGCGTGAAAAATAGTCTTTTTGCATAAATACAAGGGGAAGGCTACGTACATATATGTCCACTCCAAAACCGACCCCAATTATTGGGAATAAGACTCGATTGTTGTTGTTGTTGTTATTAAATATCTTGAAGAATCTAGATTGTATGACCTAAATAATATTGCGATGGAAGCAACTTAGAGTGGATTGATTAATTGGTCTGTTGTGACCCTCTTCTCATGTTATTAAGCAATGCTTAGCAATATAGATATTCTTTAATAAGAAATTACGTATCGTCTGGAAATATAATCCTTTTCATGTTGATGACCTTTGTGACATGACTGGAAATAGAGTGGTGTTACAACTTTTCATCGGAGATGCATTGGAGCCTTTTCTGATGTTAGTATGCTTTATTTTGTTGTTTCAATGTTGTTTTTCCTGCGAGGGTTTAATATTATACAAAAAATTTTCCTTGTACCAGGTTTCCCATAGCTTCCATCAGACACCAGTTAAGCAACCCTTGGGACAATGCCAACAATTTCCAATGAGGAATCAATCTTCTGATAAGCCAAAGGCTGTTGATGCTTCTCAGTTGTTTTTGCAGCCACATAGGGCAACACGCCCTGATCATTTTGTGATAATCCTTCGAGGCCTTCCAGGTACTCTTTTCTTTACCATGCATCTATGCTCGTTATTGTGAAAGATGAAGTATATGGAGGCTGTACTACATTCAATGAAACTGATTGCCTATAATGGAGATAATTTCTTGGTGTTGTGGCCTTTGTTCCTAAAATCAATCTCACTTATTCAATCAATCTCTTTTCCTTTTGAAATTTTAAACTTGATTGGAGGCCTTTTATATTCTTTGAAATATATATATTGTTTTGGATGAATAGTATTCCTTGAAAAATTTTATTCATATATTACTCCTTTGTATTATTAATCTATTGATTAGTAGAGTTGGAGGATATTTCCTTTCGTTTTGTTAGATTCAACTTGAGTTGGACTTTTGTAATACATCAACCTCTATTTGTTGTTGCAGTTAGAGGCTATTGACTCCTATGTTAGATCCAACTTGATGCACAGGATTTGAGTTACCGAGGAAAAGGATTTCATTTTTTTTTCCTTTTTTTGTGGTTGGGGGGTTATTGAGGTGAGATTGATGTGCTGATGTCGAGCTTATTGCTGAGGTTTGGTTTTGAGTCATGGGCTTATGCCTTATGTGATATTCTCTTATCTATGGTGTTGGTTTTTTGTGTTGACATATTGTTGGTAAAAGAAAATACGCCAAATGGTGGTCATATATGTCCTGTTGCTCTCTATGAAGACTTTTTTATGCTATTAGATAGACTTGTGTTTCTTTCCATCCCCTTGGCCGCCCCTCGGGGGGGTTTTTGAGGCAATAGATATCCTTCTCCTGCATGCTTCCCTACTTGTACCAATTTTACCTGGATTGTGGTTCTTTTTGGTATGGGATGGGGTAAGGGTACTAGCACATGGTGTGGTTTCCTAATATGCAGTTCCTAGGGTGTAGGCTTAGATATTTGAACGTGGTAGTATGCTTTCTCTTAAATATTTCACATGTTTTTATGTTTGATTTTCATTGATATGTAAAATAAAATTTAGTCAATACTAGAGATAATGAAAAGAAAAACAAGGATAGAATATCATCATTTGGCACTTAAGAGGAGGATCAACACAAGAAACATGCAATTCTACACTCCATTTACTAGTATAAGAATCATATCCTTGAATCATTTTAATAATATCACCCCTTGTTTCTCAGGTTGATCTTGGGTCCCAGCACTTGAAACAATGAAAAATGTATTTGATCTAGATATTTTTGTTTTTCTTACCTTCAAAGATAATGTTCCATCTTTTGAAGCAAGGTTGAGATTAATTTAATCTGTCACTACTTATCAGCTTCACTTTTAAAGCTTTCTAGTAGTCCAATGTTTTGTAGCCTGTCACAAGCATATACCATGGGTCCTTCATTTCCAATAGGAAGGTGCAGGTAATGAAGCCCCTTGATGACGAAGGGCTCTACAGGGCCATAAGGAGGGTCACAAGATGGAAGAGCAGGACACTGGTTCAGACATTTTAGTGCACTATCTAAAATGACTGCCAAACATATCCAATCCCACATATAAATGGGTTCCCAATTGACATGTTCTCCCTGTCATTGCACCAGTACATCTGTGCAATATTTTAATTTGCATCAGCAGCCTTTTGATCTATTAGGCTATTAGGTCCTAATCCAAAATCTTCTTCCCTTGCCTAAAGCTACTGGGAAGGGCCTAGTAGAAACCATAACACCGGCTTCAGCTTTGCCATTAAAACTACCGCAAGGTCCTTATAGCCACTCCAAACAAGGCTTGTGTGTTTTAAGATCTATGTTGCTTAAATGCATGCACCTTATGTGACTTTCACTTTAGTTTCAGCATTGATAGCATCATGTCTAAGTGCCATAAGTATGCCGGTTTAGTAAAGTTTTCTTCTGATTTAATTCTTTATAAGCCATTTAATGTGTCATGGTTGGCCTTCAGTGGTAAACAGAAATCTGGAAACTGATACCTAAAGGTAGTTGATGGAGAGTGTTAATGATGCTTCCTTTGGCCTTATTTTTGTTTGGCGTAGACAGACCGTAATGGGTTGAATTTTGAGGAGGTGGTGAAGCCCCTGATCAGTTTCATGGACACTGTCATCAAGAGTGTATTTTTTGGTGGTCTTCTAGATCGTTTGGCTACTTTATGATGATTGTTGATTTTGTGGATTCTCGTCCTTTTAGTTTCATAGAAATGCACCTTGTTGGAGCCAACCCCAACACCCCCTCACCCCAGGCCAACTCCCAAACTCCCCTGTTTCTGTGAATACAAAATCTATCTTCTTTTCTGTTAAAAATAGGGTAATGCTCTAGGCATGGTCCTTGTAGTCTGAATCAAATAAAGGAAATACTCTTGTTTTTATTGTTGTGGTTCTCATAAGTATTTGCTTCATTGCCTTTGATCACATCAAAATAAAGTCTATACTCTTCAAGTAAGACAAATTATTAGAAGGAAAAAAGCCAGGGTGCATGTTGTGACATTGCTACTCTATGCCCTGCTTTATCTATGGTTTGACTCTATGGTTTTTTCAGGTAGTGGAAAAAGCTACCTTGCAAAAGTGCTGCGTGACACTGAGGTTGAAAATGGTGGTGATGCTCCACGAATTCATTCGATGGATGATTATTTCATGACTGAGGTTGATAAGGTGAATTATTAGTTTGAGGTCATAATGCCAGACAAGCTTATTCAATTGTCGCATGAATGTATATTGGATATTTTGCGTTTTTAACATTGTTGTTCTCAATAACTCGTGAGTTTACACCATCTTAGATATTTTCATTAAGTTCCTTTCTGCCCTTTGCCCTTTATTGAAGGTTGAGGAGACTGAGGCTGCAAAATCTTCAGCACGAGGGAAGAGACCTATTGTTAAAAAGGTCCTGGAGTATTGTTACGAACCTGAAATGGAAGAGGTAATAGATCTATCTCACACTGATAGTCGTTGAACTATGTCATTATATTCTTATCTTTTAACGTGCCTGCAAGTCTATGACCAGCTTGCTTGCCCTTGCTTTTCTTAATTTGAATAATTCTTTTGATCTTCATTATCAATTTTTTTATAATCTGATGAAGAAATTTTGTAAGCTACACTACTAATATATGTTACTTTTTTAATTTAGGAAAAAAGATTAATATCATCAAACTTTTCCTCTCTCTGAATTAGAGGTTTTTCAATATCATTTGTGCTGTAAATATGTGTATGCTAATCCTGAACTGGTATTAAAAAAGTGGCCAAAAGATATTATTGGGTCATACAATGCCTTCTCCGAGAAATTTCTGTTTTCATCCCTATAACTTCTGTCATATGTACATTCTCGTTTTCATGGAAATTGTTACATCATTTGAACTGGGAAATTGTATCAGCGATGCAGTGTAGGTGGGCTGATTTAGCTAAGTTTTGTCTACAAAGGCACACATCAGTTGAACAGGGAAATTGCATCAGTTGAACAGGGTCTAGCTTTGTATTGTAATTAGTGAAACGGGGCTGATGGGGCATAGACTCAAGTGTTTGTACTCTTTATGTTGGATTTAATACCTTTGCTTCTCTTTTGGGAAACACACACACTCTCTCTCTAGACTTTTTTTTTTTTGGGTTCATTTTATTTTATTTTCTTGGGAATGGTTACATGTATAACATTTGTCAAATTTCATGACCCAACAGCAGTTGTGATCTCGGAGACGTCAGCACATTTACAATTGTGTGGCTTGGTATGTGGTTTTGCAATGTAAGATGATGGGGACTGTGTAGGACTTGTGCATAATTTTGCTACATAAAAGTGATCTATTTCTGTGTTGTATAGAGAAAGTGCAGAATGTTTAGACTTGAAAATGATTGATGCATTTATTTTCCGATGTCAGCTCTCTAGTTGTTACGATATACCTTCCTCTTCCCCGTTTCCTGGTTGAAGTTCATGTTTGTTTAGAAAAATTTGTAATTCATAGAATGATTTATACGCTATACTTTTGGTTGTAAACCTTGATATATTCACCTGTGCAGGCTTATCGATCAAGTATGTTAAAGGCATTTAAGAAGACCCTTGAGGATGGGGTTTTCACCTTCATAATCGGTATGGATATCTGCTGTAAGCTCACATTCAATTGAAAAATGATGATCTAAATTGATTTTATTTATTTATTTAGTTTTTGTAGCTTTAAATGTGTCTTCTTGCATTTTGGTATTTGTAACTTTACATTGTTAGGTTTGTTCAGTGGAAAAGCAGCCTTTCCTTCTCGTGACTTGATTCTTAGTTAATTCATGATCCCTTATGCTGTTTAAATTCAAGTTATGCCTACTTTTGGTTCTTCAAGGTCTACTTCTGCCCATATTGGAGGATGGTTTTCTCGCGATCATGGTGCATTACACCTTGTAATTTTGGGAAGGCATAACTCTTTTTTCTTATAGGATGTTAATTTATAGATTAAATAGTAAAGATAAGCTCATGGCCATTTTGTTCCAGTGGTGTTAGCTCAATGTATTCAAAGAATTCGATATTCGTAGTCTCGCTATAGATTTAAGTGGTCAGTGCCTGTGCACTGGCTTCATTTCACTAACTACAGATGCAGTTTTGTTCCGCCATTGACACAATTGTTGCTGGTATTTGTGCATCGTCTTAGTGGATGACCGCAATCTGCGGGTTGCTGATTTTGCTCAGTTTTGGGCAACTGCAAAGGTATACCCTCAATTCTTTCTTCATGCAACTGTGCTGAATATTTCTGTTCTCATGTTCTGTTCTTGGAGACTATGAAGGTCTGCGCTTCTGCTTCATACTACATTTCCTTTTGTGAGACATAATCTGTATGACCATGAGTGTGTGTGATTGTGTAATTTTGGTTTTTGTCACATTGTTTTGAAAATTATTTGTTATTTGTTTATGGTTTTTATTAGTGCTTGATGTGGCTGCTAGGCCTTTTTAAGAGGTTTTAATTTTATTCTAGATCTTGAATAGGATGTGAAAGGATTATTAATTTCAGAGAGATGATTGCTATGTGGGTACCTAGTAGCATTAGGAGATCATATTGTCTCTGCACTGCTCCACTGTCTGTGTTCTGGTCTCCTGTCCAGTAGTTGGTGGAGCATGTTCTTTATTAAAAGTCAACTAGAAGCTTGACAAATATTAAATAGACATCGAATCTAGTGGTTCTGCCAAACCCTTTTGACTTTGTACCTTACATTTGACTATCTTCATGTTCTATATTAGTTGTCTCCTGTATGGTTTGAAACAACATGCAAATAATAAACATCATCCATAAAAATGTATCATCATGGAAATTTAGAAAGCACTGTGCGCATACTGCTACTTACAAATTTCGGTGGGTGCACCGCCACAAAGATAGCCATTTTCTTGTGTGTTATGAAACACCATTTTTTGGCTAGATTCAGGTTTAGGCATTGACAGTTCTCTTTCCTTTTTCTATCCATCTTATTATTTTATGAGGAAAGGATAAGCTGTGTATGAAGATAGACAGATGCTGAGGTTGTGTTGCAACATTGTCATAGTCCAAATTTTCAGAGACAGCACTTTGTTGCTGACTTTATAAAATTAATGTAGAAGTATCTGTTGATTGTAGTTGGTGATAGAATTGTACAAATGAGAAAATTGATGAGCTGAAGTATTTGTGAGCTTTAATTTACAAGAAAAAGTTCTTGACACTTCACAATTTGGACAAATTCTTCCTTGATTAACAGACTGGTTTCCAATTCGGGTCCTCTATTACCTATTAACCTGCTTGTCTAGGGCAATAGTATGCAAATGCAAAATTGGTTCTTTTCCTAAAGCAACAATACATCACTAACCCAATGTCCATGAATATGCTTGCTTATATTTGGTTCTCAATCATGAGTTAAATCCCAATGGTAGTTTTGGAGTTGCTCGTAATTATGAAATTGTGGATTATAGATCTAATCAATGTGCTGGTTGAATTTAGCTGAGAACATGCTCTTTAGACCTGGTAGCAGTCTGCAACAAGAAAAATAAAATTGTTGTCTTCTGTGACTAATATACCTTTTCTCCGGCATTTTAAGAGTGGAGTATTTTATAGGAAGGTCCTCAGTTGGCAGACTTTAATATTTAAGAACATATTTGTGCCTTTCTATGCAACGTAAGTTAGCAACCTGCTGCCGTGGGACTGAGGGCCTTAAATGGTTCCTCTGACATTTTCTATTTGAAGTTTCCTTTACCATCCATTTCTCTTTCTGTTTGAACTTACTTATAGGTGCATGCGTTGGACAATGTTTTCTTCTTGTTTCAATTTGTTGTTTTAAGAAATGTAATATTAGAACCCATACATTGAATGATGTACTAGACTAATTTCCATTCAACTAAATTTCTAACTAGGCCAGCTTATGTTAACCGCATATATGTAGTGGTTGATAGTGTATAACCTCTGTGATACAGTTTGATTTTGTATGTTATGTGCAAATAATAGCTCCAAGGATGGCAAGAGCAGGAACTACGGTTTCTCATTTTTGTTCACATGTGAGCCACAATCTTACATTGGTAGGATTTGGAGGGCTAAACTGAGCAATATTCTGTGTCTTTCTAGCTTTGGCTCATGGCGTTTTTGAGATATGTGATTCTTTGATTGTTACGAACATAAAGGATAAGACCTGAGAAACAGTATATCTTTTTCCACAGTATGATTATATGGCGTTGCTCAAAATTATCATGTCAGTCTTTCTTTGCAAAACTTTTGTAGTACTAGGTGCATCTTTTCAATATTGTTTGATGGGTATAATTTCTTTTCATTTGAAGGCTTTACGGAAATGTTTCTTTTTGTATGATACAATGTTCAGCATAATATTGTTGTATCGATGAACATTTTGTTGAATGAAATCTGACAAGCAACATTTATGTTCATGGGCCCGAGTAATATTGTTCAGCATAGTTATTGGTCCAAGTGTGAAACTTGCCTTGCCCACGGACATTTTCATTTAATATAGGGTTAGTAGGAACAAGGGTTTTCTTTCTTTTACACATGAGAATGGGCTGGAATAGGCAACCTAAAGGGTCCGAGTGGGATACGGCATGATGTTGTTTAAATGGTCAAATACTGTTCAAATTCAAGATAATAGAATGAGTTTATGCATGTACCCTAATCTCATACTATAGCTAATTTGAAATACAATAAAAAAACCGGTAGTAGCACTTTTACGTATCATATCTGGAATTCTTAGCAATCGCACGATACTATTGCAATTGATGGAGAAGTTTTATAGAACCATAATAAGACCTGCATTATTGTATGGTACTGAGTGTTAGATCATTAAACAATAATAAAATCATAAAATGACTGTAGTTGAAATGGGAATGTTCAAATAGATGTGTGATAAATCTAGAAAAGATAAAATTAGAAATGAAGAGATACGTATCAAGTTGAGAATGAGTTCAATTGTGGATAAGATGAGAGAATATCGCGTAAAATGGTTTGGACATGTGCAAGGAGAACTCAAAGACGCATCGGTTATGAAGAGTGAGACCTTAAATATAGGAGATTTAATAAAATATCGGGATAAATCGTTGAAAAGTTGGATACAAGTTATCTGTAAAGATGAGTGTCAAGGGTTTAGTTGAGAGGATGACTTTAGATAAGAATGAATGACGTAGGAGAATCTAAACCTTTTGAAATAATGCACTTTTATTATTATTATTTTAAGTTTTTATGGATAGTTTATTTTTATTTCTTCATTTCCATAATAATTTTTTTTTAAGTTTTATTTTCTTTATTTTTACTTTCAAACTTTAATTTTACGTTATTTTATTTTATTTTACTATTTTTTCTCTCTCCTCTCTTGTATATTGGTCTCTCAAATGGCCAACCCCCAAAATTTGGGATTAGGGATCAATTTGTTGTTGTTATTGTATAATAATCTTAACCCATTAAGTCTGAAATATATGAAAATGGTAGAAATCAAAGGTGTAATCCCTGGTATTACTCCTTATGGCTTTTTACACTAGTAACAATACATACAGGCATCATTATGTCTTCTTTTTTTTTTCCTTATCCTCATTTATTGTTGATGGCTGTCAGCAATTTGGTTCTGGAACCCAGTTAGAGCTTTATGTTCTAGTTGCTTTGTGTGATGATGATGAGCTTGAACCAAACGTCATTGTCTTATCGTTTTAAAATATTTTGGTGGGGCTGCTGGTGAGAAAGGCAAACCTACTCAAAGGTAGCTTAAAACATATCTACCTGAACCTTTCCTTTTGTACTTCAATTTGATGTTGATGATGGGGTTGTGGTCCTTAGAAAGTTGAAAGCTTATGATAATGGTATTTATTATGTTTATTCTGCTTAAATGTATAGATTTCATACTGTTTGCTCATTAATCTATTTTTCATTTCAGAGGTCCGGGTATGAAGTCTACCTTTTGGAGGCTCCATATAAGGATCCTGTGGTGAGTGTTTCCTTTCTCTAATTATGGTTTTGGTCCTACATATTGTCATTGCATAACATGGTGGGCTAAAAGAACTCTATTTTTTTCCATCATTCCTTTTGACATTTTGTTGTTTGCATGGGAATAATATGGGTAGCATCTACCATAAGTTGGACAAAGTTATCTTTAAATTATGTTTTACTAGAATTTGGTGCACAAGATGCTTGTGCCATATTTCCTACAAAAAATGTGTAAATTAACGCCACAAAGCAAATTCATTCCACAAAAGAAAGGAAAAAAAAGGGACATCTTACAGATAATAAAATGAACAAAATAAGAGATTACTTGCCTAGAATGGTGAACGCAGCAACCCGAAGTCATTTTTTGTAAAACCAAAAGGAAAACTAATGAGAGAATAAAACTAATGCAAGCTGCTTTCAAGGTAACCGAATGGTATAATGAAAGATAGAGAGAAGGGTGGTCTGAGGTTTAATTGGGTGAGAATGGGGGGTGGGGAGAGAGATGTTGGTGAAGTGGAGTAATTGGTTGAGAGGGAGAAGGTAAGGGAGTGGAGTGAAAGTCAGAAAACATGGGTGCAGCCATGAGAATGTTGTGGCTTTACGAAATAGCCCCTATATTTCAATTATTTAAATTTAGTAAAGAAAGTTTACTAAGGATGTTATTGTCAAATAATATTGTGGCTGGCCTTCATCAGTTGGTTTCACCAAAAGTTGAGAATAGTAGGGATATTATTCTATGTATATATTTTTATCTTTGAGATTGTGAACATTATTATGATAATACTTTTTGTGGAAATTAAGGGATGTGCAGCAAGGAACGTGCATGGGTTTAGCCAAGGTGAGATACAGAAGATGGCAGCACAATGGGAAGAGGCTCCTTCCCTATACCTGCAACTGGACATCAAGGTTATTTTCGTTGACTTTGTCCTCAAATTATTACTGTTTTTGATGACTTACGGTACTCAACTTGCACATCAAATGTTTGTCATCCTTAAAATTTTGAGTGCACAATGTAGTACTTGGTCTATTGTCTCCACCTTTTGCTAAATTTCAACTGGCTGAAATAATAGGTCACAATCATTATGGAATTTATTATGTGAAAGCCACCATTTCTTTTCCATGAGGTTTGTGTTCGAAAATAGCAGAATATGAATCCAGAGTTAAAAGTTTCAATTTGAAATCAAGAACCTTTCTGCTAGTATTGTATACTTGATCTGATTTTGATGCGATAATTTGGTCCTATGGCAGTCAATGTTGAAGGGAGATGATTTGAAGGAATGCGGGATCCAAGAGGTAATATCATAACCCTTTAACATATGAATAAAATTTGCTGTTTTTGTTAACTGTTTTATTCTCAAACGACTAAATTATTTGCTTCCTGCCTATTGATTGCTTGGTGCTTATTGATCTTGAGTTCTCAATACATTCTATTGCTATTAGTTTATTTAATGCTCTACAAAATTATTCACCTGGATATTTAAATAGATTTTGTTTATTTCAGCCCATTGAAATAGAAGGAACTTAAAAATCAAACATCGGTTTCTAGTTATCTGAGTTAAAAGCTCAATCCATAAAAAAATCTCTTCGATGTTAAACCTTTCTTAGAGCATGTTTGGCACAATTTTTGTTTCTCCTTATCTTTTCTTTATAAGAAGTAAAAATTAATTCCTTTTGGAAAAAAGCTAAAAGTTGTTTGACATTTTTATTTTTAAAAACTATTTCTATACTCCTTTTTATAAATAAACTGTTTGACAAAACATTTTTTATAAACTATATTTTTAATGAAATTATCATAAAAGGTATATACATAAAATATAATTTTTTCTTCTCACCAGTAATTGATTAAAATTCATATATCTACATAAATAAAATTAAAAGGTGTAAATACTAATAATTAAAATAAAAATAAATTAATTATTTTTCTAAACTATTAAAATCAAACATTTATAAATATAAAATCATTTTTATATAATATAAAGAACTAAAAAATTTGAAATAAACATAAATCATATTTATGAATACCCAAAATCATACAAATGGAGTAAAAATATTTATGAACATATTTGAAATTTATGAATGTATTTGGAATTTTTTTTAAAAAAATATTTAAACCCATCCAAGTCATAGCATTTATGAACATATTTATGGTATGAAAATATTTGAAATTTCGCATTATTCAAGTGTGGATATAAGTGGAATAAAAAAATTATGGTTACGAAAAAGTTGAGTATTAAAAAAGAAAGGGAGAAGAAAAAGCTCATCTCAGGAGTTTCTCTTTGAAAACTACTTTTACCATTTTTCTTCATTAAAAAGAGTTGCTTTTAAGGAGAAAAAAAATTGTTTAGTAGAGTTTCTCCTTATAAGGAGACGAGAAACAAAAAAAACTCTGTCAAACAAGCACTTAGTTTGTTGTGCTTTTAGCTTATTTTACTAAGTCTCAATCATAATCTAGGTTGCATGGAAATGGAAACTGGAAACAGAAATGGATAGGAAACAATGTGGAAAAATGACATTTTATAATAATACAAGAAATGGAAACATGTGCAAACGCGTAAATATAAATGATATAAGGATTTTTATGTAAATGTTAATTATTTTATAGAAATAATAGAATAGTTATATTTTATAACAAAAATTTAAAATGATCAAATATATAATTATTAATTATAAGATAAATAATATAAAACTAAAAATTATAATTAAATAAATAATTTATTAAATATGAAAAAATGTATAAATATAAAAAATATAAAGACGTTTGTGTAAATATTAATTAATTTAGCATGTCAAAATATTTCGAAAACGTTTCTGAAATGTGAAAACTTTAGTGTTGAGAAGTTCGTTTTCAAAATGTGGAAACATTAGCGTTGAGAAGTTTTCACGTATCATAGTTCATAATCAAGATTGATTCACCCTAAGGCAAACCCCATAGTTCAATCTTATGTTGGTCATTGAAGTAGTACATGTTTTATTCTTGAATTGGTCACAATTGATATGTTAATCTTTTGATTTTTCTTGCTTCAAATGGTTGTTGCTTTGTTGGATACTATTTTATTTTTTCACCTTCTGATGTTTTTTATTTTCCATGTAATCTTACTAGGTGGATATGGACACAGATGATGGTAATTGTGATGAAGGCGAGCCTGTGTGGCCAGAAACAAAGTCCGAGAAAGTGGGGCCCCTTGTTGGCATCTCCATTGGTATGAGAATGATCTTGGTTTTATCTAAAATGCTTCAAAACTGTGTTTCAGAAAGTAATTGTTTTTCTTTTATTCATGCTCCATTTGACATCTGGCACATGGTTTCAACAATCTCCCACTTCCTGTTTTGACTTGTTATGGCACTCGGAAATCATGTAATTTTTAATTAGGCATGCTTGGACTTGTGAATCTTAGGCCGACCAGGAAATTATATCATACAAAATGCCGAAAACAGTTAGATCTCCCCCTCCTGCTTTGTAATATTGATAGAGATGAATGGAGACTATGATGATGATTTAAGATGAATAACCAGGTGAGTTGACCAAGAAACGATGAAGAAAAGTAAAAGGGGCTGCATGAATCTGTATCACAGATAGATTTGATATACTCCAAAAATATAAGCAATTTCTTTATGAGCTAAGCAATGAAGAAATGATAAATTTCTCAAATGCATGTGGCTTAGAAGCAACTGTTCATAGGTGTAACAATCTTGCAAATTTGGACTGGTGCGGCTAAAATTTTCTGATGCTTCCATCTCATAGTAAAGAGGAGAGTTGTGGGGATTTTTTCTCTAGCCATGTTTTGGTTGGTTGGGAGGGGAAAGCAACAGAAGAACCTTTCAGGGTGTGGAGAAATCCTTGATGACTTTTATGGATAACTTTATTAAGTGCTTGTGCTTTTGGTCGACTTTGAAGTCTTTTGAATCTTGTAGATATTGTTGATTTCATAGATTCTGATTTCTTGTGGAGTGGTGGGAGAGCACCTCCTTAGTGGTTTAACTCTGCTTTTTTATATCTCATTTTGTGAATAAAGTTTTTCTTTTCTGGGCTCAAAAAATTTCTTTATGCAAATCAAGGGATTAGCACATTCAGCTGCTGATGTTGTCATCAGACTGCAAAGCATGGCAGCATATTCATAATTGGAGCCAATTTGTTTATCTTCTTCAACTGTTATGCCTTCAAGCTAGAAAAAGGCTTTGGTACATTAGCCAATGTGGAGTTTTCATGATTGTAATTTGAAACAGAGTATTGGATATCCTAAATCTTTTTTGCTTTCTCCTCTGTAACTTGATGTTCTGTCAGCTGAGTGTTTTGATATATAAGTTGTCCATAATTTTTTTGCTTGCTCCCTGATTATTGTATTCAATTTCTGTTGGTTCCATGCTATTTACATTAATTATGGCATTCTATCCTAAATTAAGTTCATCAAGTTTGTTTGAGTGATCTGGCTTCCGGTGCAATAGAATGTGCCGGGTGTACCTAATTGGACAAATAAAAGTTGTTGTTTGTCTTAATGGATCATAAAATATGATTTCTTGGTGTGCTTTGGTTGTACTGTTGTGGTACATAATCCTGCAAAAATCATTTCGATGTAATCATATTAGCATCTTTTGGGTCAAACGCATTGTAATCGTATAATTTCGTTGAATTATTGAATTAATTGAGAGATGCATGAGAAAAAGACACTGCAGAACAGATCAATGGCATCCTAAAACTTTCACTTGAACTTGGGGTGGTTTTGAACACAATGTTCTGAAATTTAATTTTGATATATCTTGTTAATTATAAGAAGGCTAGAAGTAGAGTGTTTTTTTTTTTTTTTTTAACTTTATTATGTAATCTAAAGTGGGTAGGTTATCAGCTCCTAACTTTTTATTCTTATATAGTTATTGCATAAGCTTTTTCTCGTCTTATATTGTTTGTACATTTTATACCTTTTAATTTTACAAACCAAAATTGTAAAACACTTAATGATTTATATCTTATTTTATTTTTTAAAACTATCCATGAGCTGAGCAATATCTGCTAGTTTTTTCTTCTCGTGGAACTGTTTTTTTTATTTTCATCAAACCTTGTCCCTCTATATATTCACTGTCCAGCCAAACTGCCCCCCTCTCTTGACAGGTGGGGAAACATGGAATCCTGAAGGACATCTAAAGGATGAAGTGAAGGAACTTGGAAGGAGTAAATGGTCGGATGATCTGGATGAAAATGATACTGAAAATGCTGAGGTACCGAAGTTGAACTCAAATTCTTTGTCTGGATTGCTTCAAGCATACCACAAGGAAGGTAAATCTGTACATTGGGGTGACCAGGTATGCTTTTGGTCTTCAACAAAGCCATATGCTCCAATAATGTTTGTTTCTTCTATCAGATTTCCACATTTCGACATTAATTTCGCCTCATATTAACAAGGACATTAGGCACATAAACACCTTGAATATTTTTATTCATGATTGGAATCGGATTAGACAAACTGCATAAGCTGGGTCAGGGGAATTCGTTGTAGTGCTTAACAAAAATGGAGACTAAAATGGTTGGTCATAGCTTAAGAAAGGAAACATAAATGAATTGACCTATATCTTTTCCTTGGGAGAAAAAAAAAAAAAAGAAAGAAAAGAGAACATGAGCAGATGTGAGACAAGGTCAATTCTCCAGTGTTTAACTTTAGCTCTGGGCTGTTGTAGTTAAGCATCTCCAGCGTTTATTTAGTGCCACTTTAGTTTGCATGGCAATTGAGGTTATTTTTAGGTTGCTCTAATACTATAACAGGGGCTGCTAGTCTGATAATTTTGGAACAAACATTGGGAATTATAACATTGAGCTGAGTATAGCTAGGGAGTACAAGTCATATTGCATCACCTGTTGGTCAATATAAGAGTTGTAGTTCCTTGCAGAGTTCTCCAGGTATCTGAGTAGTATTTCTGAATGTAAAAATAAATTCTTGAAAGTTGTAACTCTTATTCAGGATGCCAATACTGGATTCTCAATCGGGGCCAAGAGGAAGACCACCGCATTTTCTTTGGTTATTGGTCCTGGTGCTGGGTACAACTTGGTTAGTAGCTTTCACTGTTCCAAATTACACACGTTTGGAGAATCATAATGTCTGCTTTCTTTGTACAAATTCTTGTGCGAAGCATTTGTCTACTAACAACAGTTGTTAATGTGCAAGCCTTTTCTTACGGCGAAAGATTTGCTTCTTTCAATTTTTATTATTATTATTTTTATTATTATTATTTTAAATCTGTGTAAACTAGTCTTATGTGCATTTTGCAGAAATCAAATCCATTGCCTGTGGATGAGAATCCCATAGCTTCTCAGAATAAGGGTGAACCGAAGAGAGAGAGTGTGTTCCAAGAACGACTACGAGCAGAGCGCGAGTCTTTTAGAGCTGTTTTTGATAGGAGACGTCAGCGGATCAGAGGACTTGATGTGGATGATGAATAATTCTAGGAATATAAAAGACCAAATTGTTATCTTCCTGTGGGAGGGTTTGGTGAATTTCATTTTTCCTGGTCATTAACAAAAATGTTGTCATTGTCCTTCTCGTCAAAGTGTATAAATTTTGATTCTTTTCAATTAAATGAAGTGCTTTCACAATATTTTGTTGCCCCCTAAACTTGGAACTGTTGTTCAGTTCACGATTGGCCTCAAAACTTTGGATTGGGGTTGATTCAATTTGGAGAACTGGCAGAAGAGATTATTGTGAAAATGATGCAAAAATAATTTTTGAATCCTGAAGTACATTTTGCAGGTCATTTCAGATTTTGGTATATAGGGAGACTCTCGATTCTATTACAAGGTGGAGGGAGAGTGGTTTCACTTGAGTTAAAGCCCGTTTCTCTGTAATTGATCTTTCCATTAAGTTTCCGGAATTGCAGTCCATTCCAATGGTTTAACGTATCAATTTATGAATTTTCTTCCTACTGGTGAAAATTTGTATCCTCTCTGTTTGAAAGAGAAGCACATAATTGGCATAAACTGTTTGGCAAGGCTACCTTAATTTATAAAAAATTGTATCGTGCATGTAAGCACCACGTTTGGCTGCGTTTGCCAAAAATCCCGTACAAGGTTTACTCTCACATCACCCGAAAAGGACTTATCCACATTTGTGCAATGGTAAGACTGCAAAAGATTGTACCTTGTCCTGTTATAACCTATCTCAAGTCACCTTAAAACCTCCTATCTCTCTCTCTCTCTCTCTCTCTCTCTCTTTTATGGCTACTGTTGCACACTGCACTGCAAGGTTCACAGACCAAAAGCCAATCAAATGTATCCTCTCATCCCACAACTTATCTAACAGGCAATTAATTCAAGTAAGCAAAGTTGCAAACTTTGCTCAATTTCCAAAAACGCCCATTTGTCAGCTTTTTCGTTTTGTTTTCTCACAATGCTTTAGTTGTTGTTGTGAAACTGCAAGCAGAGATTTCAAGTTTGTTCATTATCCATGAATGGTTGTCAGAGCCAAGACCCAAGTGTTATCCACTAGGCACAATTCAGACCAAAACTTTGCCAGCAGTGCTAACTCCTGCTTTGGCTATGGATAGGCTCAACTCCACCATTTGTGATTTGAGGTCTGACCCACCTCCATTAACCTCTGCAATCATCCGTCTCCAGGTACTCCATCCACAAGTTGTCTTCACTAAATCAGGAACAATCAAAAAAATTAAAGCTTGTGATTGGAAGTGGATTGCCATGAGCTAGAGATAGGTCTTATCTTTACATGTTTGGGAGGTTTGCTTTCATTGATGGGTGAGATGGGTTTGCGCCACGTGGCTGTTCTAAGTAGATATGGCGATACAATTATATATTCAAAAGTTATTCTCCAAGCTTAAAGAAAGCATTATGACCCAAATTTGATAAGGCTCTGACCTATAAACCTACCTCTACCGGAAGCTGTGTGATGTAGATTAGATAATGAAATTTTCTTATGGAAATAAAAAATTTATCACTTAAAGTTGGTGCCAATTGCATAAGCAATTGATGTTGGATTTTAGATAAAGTTATTCTCCTTCTTATTATTATTTTTTTTTGGTTATAAAAAATGTCGACAAATACAAGGTAGAAATTTAAACCAAAAAAAAAAAATTATATATCAGATTTCGTGTTTCTGATTATTGATATTTTTCAACAGAAATAACATTAATATTTTTAAGAATTGACTGTAAAATTCAAACTAAATACTCATTTCCCACCAAAGATGATGTCTTTGACTTTGATGCAATTGCATTATTGGAGGGAGAATTTATGAGTTTTTATACATGTATTGTTTAGTGAAGGTTCTTGTTCAACAACAGATTGAAGCTATAGACTGGCTTCGTACCCAAGAGAAGCTTCTTCCTCACTGTTTTTTCTCTGGTAGAAGCAAGAAGAGTGGTTTTAATCTTCGTTTGGATTCCACAAACGGCAATTCCTATAATCCTGTTGAGCATGATTTAATCAGTGTTGCTGGTGTGGGTTCTGCAGTTTTCTTCCGCCATTTTCGCCCGTTTTCCTTTGATGATTGGAGGTCCATAAAGAGGTGCAAAGATCAGTTTTCTTAATTCCTTATTATCAATTTTGTTTCTGTTTTCATTGTCACTTTAAGTTGTCATTGTTCTGAGGACAAATTCCACTATTTTGTCACACTTACCGAAAATGATGAAAAAAATAGAATACTTCAGCAAATAGCAGTATCCTAATTAATGGCGAGCAAAGCAAGCCAAAGGGGAGGTATATTTTTAGTGACATTTTAGCAAACGTCATTAAAAGTCCAAGAATTGCCTAGAAATGCCACTATAGATCTTAATAATGCTACTAATATCCTTTAAAATGTTGATTGTTCCCTAAAATTTTAAATTTAGAATGTTGCCATGCCATGAAGTTCAAGTGAAGCTGATGTTTCCCTTGAAAACTTAATGTTCTTGTTGTTGTTCTCATCGCCAAAGATTCCTGTCCAAGAAATATCCCCTGATACATGCATATGGGGCTATACGCTTTGATGCAGAGGCTGAAACGTCCTTTTACTTCATTGTGCCTCAGGTGGTTCAAATATTTCCCTCCTTGAACTGGTTTTCTTTCCAGTTTAGTACATCTGCAACCCATTTACTAGATTCCAAAATGACAGGTTGAGTTATAATGAGCTCGAAGGAAGTTCAATGCTACGTACGACTATTGCATGGGACAATGCCCTTCTATGGACATGGGAAAGTGCAATAGAAGCTCTTCAGGCTACAATATGCCAGGTCTGCTTACTTTGTGATTAACTTCCTATCATTTCAGAATTTTGACTTTCAAAAGGGATGCTTTGTTGTTAAATTTTTTATATTGCAGATCACTCTTTTGTTTTAAAGTTAAGGAGAAAAGTTCCTGAGACATTCATCTTGCGTATTAATAATGTTCCCAATAAGGCATACTGGGACCTTGCTGTTAAGAAAACTTTGCAGATGATTAACAGAAGCAGCTCAACGCTAACTAAGGTATTGAAGGGACAGTTTTTAGTTCATTTGAACATGGGCAATGCTAGAAATTTATATTAGGTGGGTAAGTACAAAATGTAGTGGCAGAGGCCGGAGAGGGACATTGGCTATGAATTTTAGGAAACAAGCAACATTCTAAAGAATTTTAGTAGAACCTTTAAGACCTGTAGTGGCATTTTTAAGGCTTTTAATGACATTTCCAAGACTTTTAGCAGTATCGGCATTTGCTGGAAATGTCGCTAAAAATATGCCAATTAATTTTTGCCTCTACATTTGACCATTCATTTTGTTTTTTGGTCATGCTGCATTTAAAACTTGATATCAGCCTCTAATGCATCAAGTTTATGATGGGAGTTTAGGTTGTGCTTGCTCATAGCAGGAGAGTGTTGACTACTACTGATATTGATCTTATGACCTGGTTAGGCTGTTTACAGGTGCCACTTCTTGGTCTCTTCATTGTTGTTGTTTCTAGATAAGGGTCAGCAAATAGCTCTATTTTGTTTAATGTTACTAAACATGTGCAGATTGAAGGAGACTATGCCTATCAGTTCTGTCTCCAGCCACCTTATTCCCCTGCATTTATTGGAAACAAGGTATGTTATATGATCTCTCACTTCTCTCTCTCTTATCAGCATATAGCCTTAGGGATCATCTTTCCATCTTCTTATTCTTTATCTTCTTTGTTGCCATTATTAGAATTTTTGAGTGCTTTTTAGTGCCTGATGTTATGATCATTATACTGTGGCCTTTTTTTTTTTTTTATTTTTTTTCCGTCTCTTAATAAGGATTGTGATTTCCTGGTCATTTTGTAATCGTCACTTATACAAAACTTGTGAATAGCACGAGCAACTATTTCACCGAAAACAACTTAGCATTTTCAGTGAAGCCTTGGCCAGAACTTGTTCTATGGGTGGCACAAATGCTGTATATCTTCAGAGAGAGCATGATCTAATTTCCAGTTTAAGTCATCTAAGATTCTTAAAGCATGCATGGCTGCAGAGATCCCTATTTGTATGTCTGAAGTATCAAAATTTAGATGCAACCATTTTGCCAGCTAGCGATAGCAAATTTTCTCCTGTTTACATTTTGCAGTCCTAAAGATCATCTTGAGTTCACTATAGTGCGAGATACCATATGAAAAAAACTCGAGGTGATCATCTTTCTTTCCATTCTGCATCTCCTGTTTAATGTGGTGCCATAAAATGAGTTCAATCCTATCATGTTGGACAAATATTTGGGAGATAAGGAGAGATCTCGCTGTCAGATCAAGGATCCCTTCAGTAGCAAAAAGGCCAATTTTCAATGTTCTGATAGAGGATAGATAAGGCACATTTGTAGGCTGTTAGTCTTTAGGTGGAGGCATCTCTGTATTGTTTATCTTTCAAACTCAAAAGCTTCATATTCACTAATCTGATATGGTTCAGACAGGTCTTGTTATTTATTAAAGTAGTCTTTTCAACATTTGAATAGTTTCTTAGGGCCAAGTTGTGATTAGCTTCATTTCCTCGTGTGTGCCAATGCTTCAAGCAACAGAATTTGCCTTTGTGCTCATTGTCTCCTTACCCCCATCTCTGCAATTTATTTTGGTGCTTTTGCAGGCTGTAGGTGGCAAGGTTATTGTTGAACCTAAAAAGCAATTAGAAAACTTACACGAATTCAACATCTATATGCGAGATTAAAAGGCGTGTTGAGAAGTGAAGATGATGAGGTAAAAATCTGAACTATTATGTCATTGGAATTGAATCTTTTGATTGGCATTGTGTTAGATAAGTTGTCTAAGATTGTCTTAGCCCTGGTGGTGCTGCTCATCTGGTGTTTTGAGTAACCAAACTCGGGTGGTTGTCTTTGAAGGTTATTTATGGTGAATTTGATTCTATGTGCTTTTCAATTTCCAGTTTGATGTATTATCTTCGCTCCACCCAAGTCCAGCCGTATGTGGATTTCCTACAGAAGAGGCTCGGCTTTTAATTGCAGAAACTGGTACATAAACAGCATGTCATTATTTTTGCTATTGTAAATTTTTAGTATTACTCAAATAGTCATATCCTCATTTTCTTCATTCTTTGTTACCTTCTGTATGAAATTATGTTGAGATCTGGGAAAACAGATGTTTGTGTTTAAGATATGACATATAAACATGCTGAAAAAGCCAAAAAAAAAAAAGGTAAATCCTGTAGTTTAAGTCTTTCCCCTCTCATATGCTATATATGTTAGAATTTTTTGGGGTTTCAAAACGGGGGGGGGGAAAAAAAAAAATTTTGGATTTGAAAGGGGGGGGGGTTTGTTTTTTTTCATAGGGGGGTTTTAAAAAGGAGGGGCGGCAAACCCCCCCCCCTTTTTTTTTTTTTGGGGGGGAGAATGAGGAGGAGGGGGGGGTATCCGAATCCCCCAAAACCCCCCCCCCCCCCCCCGAAAGGGGGGGGGGGGGGGGGGGAAAAAGAAAAAAAAAAATTTTTTTTTTTTAAAAAAAAAAAAATTTTTTTTTTTAAAAAAATTTTTTTAAAAAAAAAAATATTTATAAATAATTTTTTAAGAGGGGGGGGGGGGGGGGGGGGGGGGAGATAATATATTAAAGAGGGGGGGGGGGGGGTTTTTTTTTTTTTTTTTTTTTTTTGGGGGGTAAATATATTTTTTTTTTTTTTTTTTTTTTTAGTGGGGGGGGGAGAAAGAAAAAAAAAAAAAAAAAAAAAAAAAAAAAAAAAAAGAAAAAAAAGAAAAAGGGGGGGGGGGGGGGGGGGGGGGGGGGGGGGGGGGGGGGGGGGGGGAGGGGCAAAAAGGGAAAAAAAAAAAAAAATATAGACAATGAAGCTCTTTCATCTTGTCTTTCTCAAGTAATGTTCTTTTTTTTTTTTTTGTGTTTGCCTTCTCAAATGATCTTATCATATGGTGTTGTAGGACAATTCGATGGCCATTAATAGATTAGTTGGATTTGAATATTGAACAGGTTGGGTGAATTACAGGTTTGTGTTTAATGTATTATGATAGAAGGGGTTAGAACCTCTAACAAGAACTCCTTGTCTTCCCAGTTCTTCTCCCTCTTTCTTTTTCTTCCTCGTCTCTCTGACTTCTACCAATTGGTCTGACTCCTCGCTTGGTCCATCATAAGATGTTGTCCACTAAATTATTACTTCAAAACTTATGCTTCTGTCCTTTCCCATTATACCAAATGTTCTCCTAATGATCTTGTGTTCTAGTGGAAATGTTTGACCGTGGAATGTATGCTGGCCCTGTTGGATGGTTTGGAGGAGGAAAGACTGAATTTTCTGTTGGGATTAGGTCAGCTTTGGTAGAGAAGGTGAGATAAGTGCCTTGTAAGACCAAGATAAGAAAAAAGCGGCACCCATTTTATTTCAATGGATTGAAATCTCCATTCAAAAAAACCTCTGAATGGGGATTTCACCAAGTAAAACCATTACTGACACTTCTGCTGTGTAAATTACCAGGGCCTTGGAGCATTGATTTATGCTGGAACTGGGATAGTTAAGGGAAGCAATTCGTCTTTAGAGTGGGAGGAGCTGGAACTCAAGACATCCCAGGTCTGTCTCTGTCTCCGTATGTTTGTGTGGATGTACATATGGATGAGTCTGTTGAATTTGTTGACCTTGTAGATTGTGTCCCCAATTCATTGCTTAGTTATGATGACTTTTCAAACGATGTTATATCTGTCTTGTCCTGCAGATCACCGAGTTCTTGAACTTTGAGCTGTCCATCAATGAGGCAAGGGGCACGATAATATGTTGATCAAGTGAAAAAAAAAAGGTCAGATTGATTTGTTAACAACTAGAGATACAGATATTCCCACCATAGTTTAACCAATGTTGCTTATGTTGTTGTTGGTCTATCGGTTATAGCCTTGGGTTCAGTCCATTCGGTAGTCAATGAGACTCTTGGTAGCACTCGGTAGTGTTCGGTAGCCGTTCAGTAGTGGTTGATAGCCGATAAGTCTATTAGTTCTATTCGATAGTTGATTGGGTTTTCCCGTGCTTGATTAAGAATATTATTTGGAGTCATTTGGTAGTGATTTTCATTGAAAACCGTTCAACATTTATTTCTCTATGGAAATCTTCGGCATACCTCATGGGTTCAAATTGAGTTTTTCGGTTCCATTTCTTTAAAAATAAATTATTAAGTATAAGTGACATTTAATACTTACATAAAAACCATTAAATACATTGTTCTTTTTTGTGAAAATTGTGTGTTCTCCCAAAGGAAAGAAATGATGGCATTGTGGCTACTTGAAAAAACCATCCAATACACACAAAAAGAATGGGGAATATATCAAAAGAATGTGGGGTAAGAGAAAAAAAGGAGACAGAGAGAGACAGAGACGAAAGTTGTCTTTTTCTCTTTTTTTTTTTTTTTTTTTTTTTTTTTTTTTTTTTTTTTTTTTTTCTCATAGAGAAAGCAAGAGTAGAAAATAAACTTATACAATAATTGGGTTTTTCTTTAGTGATAACTAGTGTATTTCAAAGACAATATTTTTGAAATCTTTCAGTTTGTTGTGAATCCCAAATTTTGGGCATAAGTTTGGGATTCCAAATCTTCTCTAATAGTTTATTTTTCATAGTGGATTTTTATCTGGTCTTGCCCTGTGGTTTTTCCCTCTACACTGGAGGGTTTTCGACATAAATTTGGTATTCTCTCTTCTCTTTTTTTTTTTTCTTTGCAATATTGGTTTTGTTGTTAGCCGTCATTTATCTTAACAACTGATATCCGAGTTAAGATTATTGTACCAATCATGGAAAGTGACCAAGATATGGGTTCCATGATGAAGTTGATAGGTTCAAACTATTCTATTTGGAAGCCAATGATGGAGGATTATCTATATTGCAAGGATTTGCATGACCCAATATTGGGTGAGTTGCAAAACCGTCTACCATGAAGTTGACATTAGTGTATTTCATCATGTAGCAACGGATACTAGTGTAAACGCTAATTGGGATAAATTAGCTACATTGTATGAAAGGAAGACTTCCCTAAATAAATGTTTTTTGATTAAAAAGTTTGCTAATATGAAATATAAGGAGGGATGTCCTATTGATGAATACATGAGTGATTTTCAAGATGTGTTGAACTAGTTGACAACCTTGGAAATCAACTTTGATGATGAGGTACATGCTTTGTTTCTCTTGAGTTCTTTGTCATAGAGTTGGAAAATATTAGTTGTGATTGTTAGTAACTTAGCTTCTAATGGCAAGCTGGCATTAGGAATGATAAAGGACAGCATGTTCAATGAAGAAGCAAGACGAAAGGACATGGAATCTAGGAGTAGTCAAACTCTTGTCATAGAGAATAGGGGTAGAGCTAAGAACATAGATCAAGATTCCAGAGGGCGCAGTAAGTCCAAGAACAGGTCTAAGTCCAAGAAGTAGTAAAGTGTTACTACTACAAGAAGACTGGTCACATCAAAAGGAATTGTCGACTCTTAAAAGAGAAGAAGGATGAAAAGAGTAAGAGTGTCTTAGACGACAGTAATGCTGCAGTGGTTGGTTCTGATGAAGGGATTTAATTCCTAGTGTGTACACCAAGTGACTGCAATCATGTGGATGATCCATTGTCTGAACGGATTGTTGACAATGGAGCGGCACATCATTGTATTCCTAAAAGGAGTTGTTTACAACTTACAAAGAAGGTGACTTTAGTGTTGGCAAAATAGAAAATAACGCTTTGTTACAGATTGTAGGTATTGGTGATATTGTTGTAGAGACTAGTACTGGCTGCTCACTTTCCCCCAGTTTTCAATGGTGAAAACTATCAAGTTTGGATTATCAAGATGAAAGCTAATTTAAGAGGTCTTAGATTTGTGGCAGTTGGTTGAAATTAAAAGGGAAATATCTTATTTGGGAAACAATCAAATTCTCAATCAAATCAGGACTCATGAAGAAGAAGAAACTAAAACTCCAAGAGATTTATCCTACATTCATACTGTTGTCTCAGATTCAAATTTCACAAGGATTATGGCTTGTGAAACACCAAATGAGGCTTGGGACAAGCTCAAGGAGATGTATATGGGGAGTGATAGAGCCAGACAAATGTAGATTCTAAACTTGAAGAGGGAATTTGAAGTTTTGAGAATGAAAGAAAGTGAATTTATCAAAAAATATGTAGATAGGCTCATAGAAGTTGTCAACAAGATTTGCCTATTTGGTGAGAATCTAACAGATCAAAGAGTTGTAGAGAAAGTTTTAGTGAGTCTGTCTGAAAGGTTTGAGTCCAAGAACTCTTCTCCTGAAGACTCAAAGGACTTAACCAGAATTTCCTTGGTAGAATTGGTGAATGCATTACAGGCACAAGAGTAAAGGAGAATGATGAGACAGAAAGAATCTGTGGAGGATGCTCTCTCCAAGCAATGATAGAAAGTTTAGAAGAAGGTAGAGAGAAGAAGAACAATAAGGCTGACATCAATAACAAAAACAAGGTTGAGACCTATCCACCTTGCCCAGACTGCAAAAAGACGAATCACCCGCATAATCGGTGTTGGTGAAGACCTGATGTTAAGTGCATGAAATGTGGTAGGATTGGACACAAAGAGCGAATTTGCAAGTCTCAACAACATGAAGAGGCAAAAACTTCTACCGAGCAACATCAAGAGGAGGAACCTTTTGTTGCAACATGCTTCATGACAAATAATTACTCCAACGATTCCTGACTGATTGACAGTGGCTGCACAAACCACATGACCAATGCCTGAGAGCTCTTTAAAGAGCTTGATAAAACTATCATTTTTAAATTAAAAATTGGAAATGGTGAATTTATTTTAGTCAAGAGCAAAGGAATTGTGGCTATAGAAAGCCTAAACGTTTGAGGTATATTACTGATGTTTTATATGTGTCTGACATTAACCAAAACTTGCTTGTGTTGGACAGCTAGTTAAAAAAGGCTTCAAAGTCATATTTGAAGATAAATGGTGTTTAATCAAAGATACAACAGATAAAGATGTATTCAAAGTAAAAATGAGAGAAAAAGGCTTTGCTCTAAATGTAATGGAGGAGGAGCAAATGACATTTTCCAGTAATAAACACAATTTGGTGAAAGGTGTGCCAATGTTCGATGTTCTATGGAATGAGTTGAACTTGACACAGAGAAGCGTGGAAAGTATTAAAAAAGATCTTATGGCTGCTGGAATCCAGGAGAGACTAATCTTTGTAGGTGAGGAGATGGAAGCCTTGAATTTGGAACTGCAAGAAACTGAAAAGGTGATCAAAGATTTGAAACTCAAAGCTGTGGTTGCACAAGAACAATGAATGAAACTCATTGATGACTGTAGCAAGTTGCAGGAGAAAACGAGGCAGACAAAAGTGAACATTCAAGCGTATGCTTGAATAAAGGAGTTAGAAGCACAAAATGGAGGTAAACTATATGATATAACACAATTGCAGAAAAAGAAACCAGCGACCAAGAACAAGGATCAAAAGTATATGCGGAAAGATTCAGAAGCTAAAGGCTTGTATGAAAAGCTAGATTTGAAGCCCTAGGCCTTTGCAACTACTAAGGCAAGGAGGAGTGTTGGAAATGTGCCTTAAAAGTTGCTGAATAATTGCTCAACAAACTAGAATTTTAGGAGATATTTTCTGAATTTTTTTAGTTATAACTTGATATTAGGAGATTTAAATTTGATTTTAAATTAGTAAATTTTGTTAGTTTTCTATTTTGTTTCAACTCTATATAAAAAGTAAATGTAGTGAATTAATAAATGTGTTAGAGATTCCAAATGATTCCAAGTTTTCTTCCTCAATTAGTTGTCAAATATTTTCTTTGCTCTTATAAAATTACAACAAGAAAGCAGTAGAGAGACAGTATCATCGTGTATGCACATCCAAATAACTTGAGCTTGAGCTTTTTTGAGCTTTTGTTGGTCAAAGAGGCTATGCTGTGGTCTTTCTTTGCATAGAGCTACACTTGCATGATACTGGAATTACTACTAAAAGTTTCAGAAATTCAACAAGTGAAAAACAGTATAGGCAGAAAGAAGGTATACAGTGTATATTTAGTGGAAATCTATACAAACTGAAAATGTTAAATATATTGAAATAGTCACACCTTATTTTCCTGTATCACTCTACTGCGACTTGTTAGCTTATCGCAGAGGTTCAGTTTGAGTTCTAGGCTCTAGTTGTACACATGAACATTGCTAACATGATTGGTTCGCAACACAGTCAAGAGCACCGGAAAAATGAGTCAGCCTAGAGACGTATGATCCAGGCTTGGACTTCAGCGAATTTTTCGTTGCCAAATGATTGCTTGAACTTCCGATTCAGTGAAGAAGGCTCCATTCCTCAACAAGTCTCCCTCTGATCTCCATGTCGAACCATTCCACTCACGTTCTGGGGCATGGTCCCTCTTTGTCACCTATACACCATAAAAGTAACCCAAAAAAAAAAGTTGAATCTTCTTGTTGTTTGAGTGTTTGAGAGAGAGAGAGAGAGAGAGAGTACCTCTTTGGCTTCTGTGTTGTCAGATGTCCAACGTTACCACTCAGGTTCTGGGGCATAGTCCCTCTGTCACGTACACACCATTATAGTAACCCAAAAAAAAAGTTGAATCTTCTTGTTGTTTTGTATGTTTGTGAGTGAGAGAGAGAGAGAGAGAGAGAGAGAGAACCTCTTTGGCTTCTGTGTTGTCAGCTGCAGTGAACCGGTTGCCTTGGCTGGTAATAGTCGGATGTTGGCTTCCACCAATGGCATACACGAGCCAGGGTATGTCGTCATTGTTTACAACATGGAAGAAACCCCATCTCCATCTTGGCATCCTTTGTACCAAGCCTTTCCCAAAGTGGTTATAGGCTACAGTTATTTGCATCACTTGGTCCTTTGAGTTGCTATCACTTGCACCAAAAAACAATACCTGCACAATGCATCATCACTATCACTAACACCATTAATACTTGGATCCTGAACATAAAACGGAAAGGTGATCAAGCCAAACATCGGTAGCTCCAAAAATGGAAATCCCATCTCCATGCTTTACATCCCAATCCCATAGTGATCAGCAGAGTCCACAATGAGCCCACTAGTGCCTTTTTGAATATCATGAATACGAATGCTATGGATGAGCACATTCTTCTGATACTGCAGAGTAAGTCCTGCCCCGTTAGCAATGTGAACATTGGCTCCACAACCCTCAATTGTTTTATTGCTCTGAATGATGAGCTCTTGTTGTAGCTTTATGTTAGAAAATATGCTTAGGACTGCTGATGTGGAGTCCTAAACTAGTTAGTTGAATGTTTCAATTATTTCTTTGTTATTCATATTTGTGGCTTGTGGTCATGGCATAATCTTAGGACCATGACTTTAGTGAGTAGTGGATAGTTGTTAAATTAAGTTTAAATTGTAATGTTTCTAATGTTTAGATGTAATTTTTCAGTTTTCTTTGCTGGAAAATACATTGCTCCCAATTTCCTTTGCCTCTACTCTAACAATACTCTCTTTTCTCTTCTTATTAAAAACAACATTTGGTATCAAAGCTTTCTTCTTAAGGGATCTGTGTATAAATTTGACGCGTCATGGAAGCCGAAGCCAGTCTCTTCGTAATTGCTCCGGCGGTGTTCGACGGAGACAACTACCAAATTTGGGCAGTATGTATGGAGACATACTTGGAAGCTTTGGATCTTTGGGAAGCAGTGGAAGAAACTATGAAATCCCTGCACTTCTGAACAATCCCACCATGGCACAGATAAAAGCGCAGAAAGGAAGGAAGACAAAGAAATCAAAGGCAAAGGCCTGTTTGTTTGCTGCAGTCTCATCCACCATTTTCACTCGTGTCATGTCTCTGAAGTCAGCAAAAGAGATATGAGACTATCTCAAGAATGAATATGAAGGGGATGAAAGAATTAAAGGAATGCAAGTCCTGAACTTAATTAGAGAATTTGAACTTCAAACAATGAAGGACTTTGAGATAATTAAATTTTACTCGGATAGGCTTCTTAGTATCACAAACAAAGTGAGGCTCCTTAGATTTGAATTTACTGACTCAAGAATTGTAGAAAAAATTCTTGTTACAGTACCTGAAGATATGAAGCAACCATCACCACCTTGGAGAATACCAAGGATCTGTCAAAAATTTCCTTGGCTGAATTGCTTAACGCTTTGCAAGCACAAGAACAAAGAAGACTAATGAGGGAGGATACTACAACCGAAGGAGCATTGGCAGCTAAGCATCAAAACGTGGCCAAAAATGAAAAGAAGAAAAAGAAGAATTTTGAAGGAAATGGAGCAAGTATAGCATCACAAGGAAAGAATGAAAACAAGAAGAAATCCTTTCCACCTTGCCAACACTGTGGAAAGAAGGGTCATCCTCCATTTCGATGCTGGAGGAGACCTGATGCTTAATACACCAAATGCAATCAGATGGGGCATGGAGCTGTTATCTGCAAAAACAAAATTCAACAACATGGTGAGGAGGCAAAGATTACTGATCAAGAGGAGAAAGATCACCCGTTTGTCGCTACATGTTTCTCTAGCATTGAATTAAGTGAGAGTTGGCTTATTGACAGTAGTTGTACTAACTACATGACACATGACAAGAATTTATTCAGGGAACTAAGCAATGCAAACTTATTAAAGGTTCGAGTTGAAAATGGCAAGTACATAACTGTGAAAGGAAAAGGAACAGTTGCAATTTCAACCTGTTCAGGTACAAAGTTCATCTCTGATGTCTTGTATGTCCCTGAAATTGATCAAAACTTGTTAAGTGTTGGACAACTAATTGAAAAGGGTTATAAAGTTGTGTTCGAAGACAAAAGTTGCTTGATTAAAGATGTAGTTGGCCGTGATATTTTCAAAGTAAAAATGAAGGGGAAAAGTTTTGCTCTAAATCCATTGGAGGAGGAGCAAACTGCCTTCTCAATCAAAGCAAATATCACTGACGTATGGCACAAGAGGCTCGGGCACTATCATCATCAGGGGTTGCTACAGATGAAATCCAAGATGATGGCAAATGATCTTCCAGAACTTGATGATCATATTCCAAACTGCAAAGCATGTCAGTTTAGAAAGCAAAGCAAAAAACTATTTCTCAAAGCAACATGGAGAGCATCAAAGAAGCTACAACTAATTCATACGGACATTGCAGGCCCACAAAGAATGCCTTCTCTGAAAGGTAGTCTTTATTATGTTGTATTCATTGATGATTTCACTCGTATGTGTTGGATCTTCTTTTTGAAGCACAAGTCAGAGGTGGCTCAAGTCTTCTATGACTTTAAAGCTAGATTTGAGAATGAGAGTGGCTGTAGAATTCAGACAATGGCAAGGAGTATAACTCTAAAGCATTCAATCGTTTTTGTGAAGAGGCAGGCATCCAACATCAATTAACCGCTCCATACACTCCACAACAAAATGGAGTAAGTGAGAGACGGAACAGATTCATATTGGAGATGACACGATGTATGCTACATGAGAAGAATCTGCCAAAGCAATTCTGGGCTCAAGCAGCAAGCACTGCTGTTTTCTTGCAAAACAGGCTTCCCACAAGAGCAGTGAAGGATCGAACACCCTTTGAGGCATGGTATGGTTATAAACCATCTCTGAATTTCCTTAAAATATTTGGATGTTTGTGCTTCACTCATGTTCCACAGATTAAGAGAGATAAACTAGATAAAAAAGCACTTCCAGGCATCTGCATTGGTTATAGCTCGGCTGCAAAAGCGTATATAGTTTTCCAGCCACAAACTGGAAAAATAATTATAAGCAGGGATGTGCACCTTATGGAAGACGAGGAGTGGAACTGGGATGATGCAAAGAAGATGGATCCAGCCTCAAAAGAGTCGAAGCTCAAGTTTCTTGTTTTGGACACAGCAAAGCAAAGCATAGGAGACTGGGAGAATGACATGGTAGATGATAGTCCTGTCAGAGGCACAAGACTACTTTCTGATGTTTATCAAAGATGCAACATTGTTGTGTGTGAACCTGCAAATTATGAAGAAGCCAAGATGAATCAAAATTGGATTGCTGCAATGAAGGAGGAGATGTTCATGATTGAAAGAAACAAAACATGGGAGTTGGTCGATCGACCCCAAAACAGAAAGGTAATTGGAGTCAAGTGGGTGTACAGAACCAAGCTTAATGCTGATGGCTTAATCAACAAGCATAAAGCTAGGCTTGTGGTCAAAGGATATGCTCAAGTACTCGGTGTGGACTACTCAGATACCTTCGCACCAGTCGCTCGGCTTGATACCATTTGGCTCTTACTCGCTGTTGCAGCACAAAAGAATTGGAAGGTGTACCAGTTAGATGTCAAGTCAGCATTCTTGAATGGTTTTCTGCAGGAGGAGATTTATGTAGAGCAACCGGAAGGCTATGTAAAGGAAGGAGAAGAAGACAAGGTCTATCTTCTTAAAAGGGCACTTTACGGATTGAAGCAAGCTCCAAGAGCTTGGTACAGCAGAATTGATGAGCATTTGCAGAACTTGGGATTTACTAAAAGCTTATCTGAATCAACATTATATGTCAAGCAAAATGAAGTAGACATTCTTATCATCTCACTGTATGTGGATGATTTGCTTATGACAGGAAACAACACAAATATTGTAGAGAAGTTTAAGCAAGAGATGATGGAAATTTTTGAGATGACAGATCTCGGATTGATGACCTTCTTTCTTGGAATGGAAATTAAACAGAGTGAACATAAAGTTTTCATTTTTCAGAAGAAATATGCCAAGGAGATTTTGAAGAAGTTTAAGCTCGAAGAATGCAAAGAAATAAGCACACCGATGAACTCAAGGGAAAAGCTCTATAAAGAAGATGGAACGGAGAAGATTGATCAGGCATATTTTAGAAGCCTGATTGGTTGCTTGATGTATCTCATAGCAACTCGGCCTAGCATTTTGAATGCTGTAAGCATTTTGTCTCGGTTTATGCACTGTGCAAGTGAATGGCATCTCAAGGCTACAAAGAGGGTGATTAGATATGTGAAAGACACATGTGATTTTGGTATTAAATTCACAAGGAGTAAAGAGTTCAAGCTAGTTGGTTTCTCAGATAGTGATTGGGGAGGTTCCATTGATGATATGAAAAGCACTTCAGGCTACTGTTTCACACTTGGTTCTAGTGTTTTCTCATGGAGCTCGAAAAAACAAGAAACTGTAGCTCAATCCACTGCTGAAGCAGAGTTTGTTGTTGCAACAGCTGCTGTTAATCAGGTTTTGTGGCCGAAGAAGATTTTAATCGATCTTAACTTTGAGCAGGAGGAAAGAACGGAAATTCTTGTTGACAACCAAGCTGCTATTGCTATCTCTCATAATCCTGTGTTTCACGGGAAAACTAAGCATTTTAATATTAAGTTATTCTTCTTAAGGGAAATACAGAAAGATGGAGCTGTTGTTCTTTTCTACTTCAAGACAGAAGATCAGGTTGCAGATGTTTTCACCAAGCGACTGCCGGTTAGCAAGTTCGAATTTCTGAGGATAAAACTTGGTGTTTGCAGCTCCTAAAGCAAAGGAGGAGTGTTAGAAAATATGCTTAGGACTGCTGATGTGGAGTCCTAAACTAGTTAGTTGAATGTTTCAGTTATTTCTTTGTTGTTCATGTTTGTGGCTTGTGGTCATGGCATAATCTTAGGACCATGACTTTAGTGGGTAGTGGATAGTTGTTAAATTAAGTTTTAAATTGTAATGTTTCTAATGTTTAGACGTAATTTTTCAATTTTTTTTGCTGGAAAATACATTACTCCCAATTTCCTTTGCCTCTACTTTAACAATACTCTCTTTTCTCTTCTTATTAAAAACAACATTTTATCACCATGCTGCGAGCAAAGGTGATCCAGCGCGGTCCTTGCTGATCACTGCATGCCTCAATGTACCTGGTTTAGGATTTAGTAAATCATTTTCCGAATTGTCTGTGACAACATGGTACTTCCCTCCTTTGCCGCCTCAGGTCTTGTGACCAAAGCCAAGCAGACAACCGGCTAGCTTTTGCCGGTTTTTAGTCCAATCCTTTCGGTATCTCCAGCATCTCCAGCACACAATTGGATTTGTTCCAACGCATGGCTCACCCTTGCATTTGCTCTTCAAGCCCCTTCTAGTACTGCTAGAATTCTTCAGATCCTAAATAGACCATGAAAAAAATGAAATTATATACAAATCATAATCACATAATTGTCCAACATTAACATTAGTACGAGGATTTTACTCATTATCATGATCACTGAATTGGTTCACGACTTCTATAGGATCCTCTTGCTAGGCATCAAGTGCTTCCTTCCTGGCTTCTTCAGCTCTCTCCTGCCACCCCTTCGTGTTGTCTCCAATGTCCGACCACACCGTAGGACGGAACAGAAGTATGGTGAGCCAACACAAGTAATGCTTTTTCTCTCATGTTCTCCATGTTTCTTACATAAGATGATTCTCTTTGTTCTTTTGTTTCAATCTTACTAAGCTAATGTATTGATCATAAGTTAGAGATAAAATAGCTATGGGGTAAAGCCTTGAAAGTGATATTATCCATTCAATTTATGAATAATCCAAATTAAGGTCAAAGAAAGAAAAGCACTTAAGAATGTGAAGCGAGAAGGAATGAGTGGAGAGCCACCTCTCTCTCTTGAACTCCTTTCTTCTTCTAGCATTTACCCAATATCAAAAACATATTATTCATTTGGGTCTATTTAGCCTTTTTTATTGTGTCACGTAGCAGACTCTTGCTGGATAGAGTATATTACAATTTTGAACTGGGTCTGGCTTATAATTGACAGATATCCATAAATATATATATATATATATATATATATATATATATATATATATATATATATATATATATATATATATATATATTCTCAATTCTACACCCACCCTTCTTTCCAAAAATGGAGATAAAGATTGTTACCTTTTGTTGTTTCAGGGCTATGGGATTCTAATTACTTTGGGTGATTAAGCCATTTTCAATGGGCAATGGTGGTTTCAATAAGGCTTCTTTTTTTGGGGAAATAAGATGCCAAACTCCAGCCAATAATTTGGTCAATACAAACGCATAAGTTAAAGGGTCCAATGAAAATAGACCCCTTTCTCCAAAACAACATATATATATATATATATATATTTATATATATATATCCCTTAATCAAGTTTTGCTTATAAATTTAAGAATAAAAAATACTATATTGGGAGTGTTCTTATAAATTGGGCACGATATCATTTAAACCTGATCAGTCGAAATATGATTTTAGATACTGATTAGTTATACCAAAAGTAGTATATGAATAAAATTTGACAAAAAGATGGGTAAAAGTTACTATTTTTCAAAAATATTTAAAATTTTTAAAGGTATGACCAAGACTTTTAGCACTATTTATTTCCCCAAAATTTGGGGACCTGAACCCTAGTTTTCCTCGATCATTAATCACTGGAGTGAGACATTAAGTGCATATACAATACTTGCATGAATTGGGACCCTAATTAAGGTTTCTTATATGTGCCCCTATGATGGGATGCGAAGTGCTGCACCTATTTTGTGGCAATCTCCACATAAGTGCAAGCAAGGAATAGTCCCTTACCTTCTATTGAATTAAGAACATGGAGCTCCCCAAGCCTCAAACTCACACGATTCCGAACAAGAAAAGTTTGGAATAATAGTTTCATGGTTGCGCAAGAAAGGGTCATGTTGAAATTATACTTTAGCAAAACCTTGAAATGCAAGATAGTATAATCAAAATCCTCCAATTCTCTCACTCTATAAATACTTAAACCATGATCATCATCCATCGCAGCTCAATTTCATCCCAAAATTCGCATCTTTCAATCTTGCTTTAGTTCAAAAAATTTCCTCATGGCAAGTGTTAAAGAACCAGAAGTGGCTACAACAAGGAGAGGCACGCGTAGCTTTAAATTTGAACAGTTTGAGCCTCCTTCGGGTTGGACTGAGGATCCCAAATGCCATTATCTCCTCCTAGATCTTCCTGGTATCAAAATAAATCATTCTCAACCATTTCCCTCTTTTGTTGGACTCTCTTGTTTGTGATTCGTCTTGCATGAGCAACATCTTTATGGATTTTATGCACATTAGTAACTATAATGGTGAATACTAGGAGTTAATGTGGTACATATACGAGGTATTGCATGGCTCTAGGGGTGTTAATGAGACGAGTTATCGATGAGTAGTTCCGATTTGACTCAATTTGCTCGTTTATTAAACGAATTTGAGTTTAAATTGACCTCATCTAATGGATGATATGAGTTCGAAATTTTTATTATTCGGCTTAAAAGTTCACGAGCCCCCTCATTAAAACATGATATAGATAAATGTTCTTTTATATAACCTTGACGTTCGATTTCCCTTACCCATAAAGGTATATTATTTAATATTATTTCATATTGAAAAAATGATAATCTTAATTTCGAACACGAGTTCAAGTTCAACTTAAGCTCGAATTGCATATTGAGTTTACATGAGTTGAGACTGAGTTTAAGTCTAATTGTTTAAACTGGGGTTTGAATTTGAAAAGCAAGCTCGATTTCAGTTCAAGCTTGAGGTCAGGTTTGGAATTTTATGACAATTTTAGTTTGAAATTTTAAGTACTTTACTCGATTACAAAACTAATCCTTCACTTTCCGAGCCTATAATATACATGAACTTGCACAAGATTTGGTGACACTCATTTTTCTTGATTCAATCTTTCAGGATTCAAAAAAGATGAGGTGAAGTTTGAGGTTGATAATGGGGGCTATATAAAGGTAACCGGGGGAAGACAAGATGGAGAAAAAAAATTTATCGGTCTGGACAAAACCTATAAACTGCCCGAAAACATACAGATGGACGGTATCACCGGAAGATTTGAGAAGGATATACTCTACATTGTAACCATCCCGAAGCTAGTAGAGGGACAAAATGAGCAAGAGGATCCTCAAAATGATGGATCGGATGAGGATCGAGAAGCCTGCTATTTAGACCAGGAACTGCAAGATCAAATGCTTGCTATGAAGGCTAGTAGGTTGACGGGTGCAATGAAGATGCTTAGTAGGAACAAGGGGATCATTGTAACAGCTATTTTAGCATTCTATTTGGGAATTTTGGTGTCTAGTAAGTTCCAATCCCTTGCTCAAGACTGGAAGAGTCCAACTATGTAAGTTGTTATATAAAGAGTCTGTCTTGTGATCACAAATGGCAATAAATATGTACATAGACCAATGCTAGCTAGTCCTGGTTGTTCCTCATGTGGAATTGATCTTTCACCTTTCTATTTCCGGAAAGCAAAATGGTGTTGAATTTCCAAGACATTAAGTTCGCAAAAGAATTGATTTCTTTTTTTTTTGGGGGGGGGGTTGGGGATTGCAATTAATTATATATATATATATATGTATGTATGTATGTATGTATATTTCAATAAGGATGAGAAGGATGAGAACATCTCTATGTTTATAACTATTATGTGATTGTTATTGATGACACATGGCCCAAGGCCTATTATCGAAGGGATTAAAACCTTATCCAGGACCCTTTAAATTAGGATCACCGATCTGAACTCTCATAACTCCTCGTTCATCTTAATTCTCAGTACTCAACCTCCTCGGTCACTCTACTTCTTGGTGATATGTCTTGCAATCAATATCCATTCGATCAATGTGATAAGTACAATTTAGGATAATCCCCAAAGCAAACAAATCTTTAAGTAAAATCAAATTTTCCTTAGGTAGATAAGAATCTTTTCATTCCCAAAATGACCCCTCAGAATAAAAAAAACCTTGCCTCAATAGGCAAACTAGATAAGGCATGAAGCTCCCATGATTATGGGACTTTCCCTAACCGCGAAGAATCTTGAAAATACTCAACAATCTCTCTGCAAGGAAACTAGGGTTTCAAGGTACCCTACACACCTTCCAAGAGCCGCAGGTATATATGCACAGCATCGTTTGCCACCCAGGTAAGTTCTCAGTAACCTAACACACAGACAACACAAAGTCGAAACTGTAACACCGACACTGCAGTGTCCGTACTATTGTACTCCTGTTCATGAATTATATAAAATATTTCTCAATTTATAAATATAGAGAGAAATTTTTATTTATAATTATTTTTCATTTTAGGGTCTTTAAATTGAAATTTTTGGTATATTTAAAGTATCCGTATTTCCGATTTGAAACATATCATATTTTGTTAAAATTGGAATATTGAAAAATAAAGAGTATTAAAATAAAATAATAATAAAAAAAAGAGAAAAAAAAGAATGAGTGAAGATGCAGCGTTTTGACCCAAAACGCTGCATCTCCCCCAAATTAGAATTAGGGTTAGAAAACCCTAATTCTTATCTCTCTTTCTCTCCCTCTCTCGCGATTCTCTCTTTCTCTCAATCTCTCGCCCTCTTTCGATCAAAGTCAATTCTCTCACTCTCTTCGCCTATTTTCACAACCACTCGCGGCCGCCACCGCCATAGCCACCACCATCTCTCTCTCTATCTCTTTACCTCACTCACTGTCTCTCTCTGTTCCTCACTCTCTGTCTTTCAGTTCTCTCTCTCTCTGTTTCTCTCTCTGTCTTTCTCTCTCTTGATCGAGTCTTCTGTTCCTCGCGCGATAGAGCTCGCGCTCTCTCTTCCTCCTTTGCCTGCTCGCGGTGCTTGCTATGAGCACCTACTGCTGCAACTCACTTCTGCAACCTCCGTAGAGCCCCAAGTCGACAACAGTAGCAGATTTTGAAAGCCTTAGGTCGCGACGGTTTCCTGCGATCCTTTCACTACGTAGGTAAGGGCTGAGTCTTGATTTTGCTCTAGGGCTTCGAATTTCCTTGGTAATTAGGTTTAATTGTTCACATGTGCTTCAATTTTGAGACATTGCAGGATTTTGAACTGAGTTGCGCACGAACGTTAGGGTTGTGAGCTGTGAAAACCCTAGGTGAGGGATTTTTGATTCCTTCGATTAATTAACTGAATTTAGGGTAAATTTAGAGTAAGAATGTATCGCATATGTTAGGATATATGTTAGATTTGATTATGATGTATTTTCTGATATTTTATATGTAATTAGTGAGGTTAAGTATAGGATAATTCATAAATTAGGCTGTCCGATATGAAAGAAGCATGTTAAAGGATAATAGGATCAAGTTGAGTTGATTTGAATGATTTCCCTTAGAGTTAATTTGAAATATACATGAAAGTATTTGAGTTTAGGGTTGGAATGGACTGTTCTGTAAAATGAAGAGTACTATCACATTTAATATGCTTCTCAGGTTACTTTTGAGTTATTAATTGCTTGATGAAATGCATTTTTGAAGGATAATTTCAAAAAATTTATGATTAGGTTTAAGAACTCTTGTAATCCTTCTCATTTTAAGTTGTCCTGCATATAGGCAATTTAAATACGATCTCCATAGTATGAAAATAGACTTCCATACTTTGAAAATGACATATGATTTGAAATGTTTGGATGAAAATTGAAAAGTTTATGATTTTTCAAAGAATTTCTATTTTGTAGAAAACAAATTATTATATGCTTGTTTTCGACTTTGAGTGGCCATTTAGGCTGAATTAGGCTCGACTTTGCATATAAAAGTGATAGAACTAGATCTTAGCACTTGAGACTTGAATTACTTGGATCCGATATGTGTAGGAAAAGTTACATCAATTTCTCTGTAACTGTGCAAATGCAAATTCTGAAATGTTTTAGAAAATGATTTTAAGTAGAAATTGATGTTCAATGCCTTACGATAATATGTTCGGGTTCAAAGAAAGAGTTTGATTTGGTTTGGTTTGGAATTGGGAGTGCACACCCTCCCTGAACTATAAGTGGGATTTTGACGTCTGCTATTAATTAAAAACCTTATTTTAAAAATGCTTTTCAATGACATGATTCTACAAATGTATGATCATTAGAGTTTTGAATATTTTATGAAATATTTTGTGACCATTGGAGTGTCCCACCTCTTGATTCGATGGATATGCATCTATGGTTTTGATAATTTATATTGTGTCATCCTTTGACATATTGACATGTTTTAATATTTCCATTCATTGGCAAACAGTTTTATGTGATTTTGATCTGGATATGTGTGTGGGCTGCATGCCCGGCCGATATGATAGTATTGTTATATGCTTCCTATAGCATCCGTAGCTACGAAGGACATTTGGTAGAGGCACCCCTTGTGCCCGGATACGTTTCGACTGGAGGTATCCGCCAGATCGTCATGTGTATAGACGCACCCGGTTGAGCCCATCGGAGAGGACGCGAATACGGCTCTGTCTAGCACCGGGTGGGGCTCCATACACGGCCGACTATTTATATATATATATATATATATATATATATATATATATATATATATGGTATTTACGGGCTAATTGGAGTAGTCTGTGGCCAACATTGGGGCAGAGAGCCATTATTTAATACTAGTATTGTGAAAACCCCCAATGCGCCCGTCTTTGATTGAGATAGACCATTGTCGGGGTTATTTTATTGGCCGGCTCTTTATGACTTGATATACATATTGGATGTATATGTTATTTTCTAATGTGTGCCTTGAGATATGTTTCTTTTTTGAACAACACATTATTTTCGCACACTTGATATTGTGTTACATGTTTTGACACTCCAAGTTCACCCTTGATATTAATAGCACGATGTTAATCCCCTCACTTGCTGAGTATCCTCCCATAGATACTCACCTCTCTCCTTTCCTCTCTCAGACAGGGATTCTCGTGATAGAGTAGCACATCGGATTTTCGAGGTCTTTGGTTGTGTGTTGGTGAAGTTAGGAATTCACGACGGTAAGATCTAAATTAAAGTTGAAATATGATTTTCGTACTTTATGTTGACCCTGCGAGATCTTGATTTCGAGGTCCGTAGTTGGCCGTATACATTTTATGGGATGACTGTATAAATTGTGGATATTTATTTGTGAAACTCTTATGTTGGTTCATTACGTTTGTATTAAGACACTTGTAAATATTTAAAATGTCAACTTGGGAATTTGTTGTATATTTGTATAAAATTTAGGCCCGCTCAGTGTGGCGGTTGCTCATGCTCTAGTTGGACATGACAGTAGAGGTCTGTGGCTAGGACTGTTAGTATTGATGATAGCCTTGCATTGTCCTGGTTGTCCACTGTGAATGTGGTTGATTGTTATAAGGTCGGGATGATCCATTTATTTATTTGATAGGATGGATGTCCATTTTACAGGTTAATTTGTATATGGGAGACCTCCGAAATATGAGAAGGTTCTACCCGATTTTCTGTAAAAATATAGTCGGCATCTGGGGTAACGGGCGGCTGCTCACGACCCCGGTTCGGGACGTGACAGCTCTATTTGTATCAGGGCTCTTGGGTTAGAGCTATGTTTTATAAAATGATTTGAAAAATATTCCCAAATACAATTGGTTTTAAAGTTCTCAATGCATATGAGAGTTACATTACAGTCATGAAATCCTAGTACATGGTCATAGGCCGATGAGTTCATCCATTTTAAGGGGGGGTTAGATACGGGTTGTAACTAACTTGCCACATCTTTTCATTTGTTCCTAAACCAGTTAGTTCATTTATTTTAGGGGGTTAGTTATGTCATAACTAATCATAATCTTTTCATTCCTGCCTAACTAGTATCTGTTTCCTCTCAGTAGTATGACGACTAGGCGAGGTACCCGTTTCGCACTTACTGAACCCATTGGAGCACCAGAGGACGTGTCTTCTTCGCACGTACCTCCTCTAGTACCTATTTCACCGGCTACTACAGCCGCAGCACCACCGCCACCACTGGAGGCCTACAGGCAGGTGTTTGAGTGGTATAGCTCACATGGCATTCAGATACCACCTCCACCAGTACCGATGGCTGCGCCGACTCCTATGGTCGTGCCACCTCCAGTTGTACCAGATCAGCCACCAGTTATTGGTCCTTCCACTGTTTCAGGACCTAGTGACACTACCTCCTCCACCTTGAGGCATATTCACGAGCTCACCCAGTTAGTGAAGGAGGCGAGGCAGTTAGGCTGCATGGAGCTCACGGGAACAGGTGATTCCATAGTAGCGAAGCACTGGATCAACCGCACCCGCAGAATTTTGACTGATCTGGGGTTGAGCGAGGACTACCGGCTTTGGGTAGCAAAGAGACTCTTGGATGGTGACGCCCTCACTTGGTGGGAGGCGATTTGTGACGATACTACCGAGCCTTTGCGATGGGAGGATTTCCTGCGGGAGTTCGATCGCAGGTACTTCTCTGAGTTCTAGCAGAACCACAAGAGGGCAGAGGTTCTGCACTTGTGGCAGGGAACCAGGACAGTGACAGAGTATGAGGCAGAGTTGAGGCGACTAGCTACTTTTGTTCAAGACTTGGTGATGCCAAAACAGCTACGGTTCAAGTTTGAGGATGGCCTTAACTTGAACATCAGGAGGTATATGACAGTGATTCCTAGTCTCTCCTTTGCGGAGATCGTGGACTCAGCACTTAGGGCGGAGGAGATTGTCCGTGCTGAGAGCAGACAGCGGGAGAACAGAGAGTAAAAGAAGAAGAGATCTGGGGCTTCTTCGAGCCAGGGCTCGAAGAAGGGTAGGACTTTAGGATATCAAGGAGGCTCTTCTTAGCCGAGACAAGCACATTATGGGTAGGGATCACGATCCCAGGGGTTCAGAGCACTAGCCCGTAGTGCTACTACTCAGACTTTAGCTCAGTGGCCCCCTTTTTGCCACAGATGTGGCAGATACCACCCTTTTGGAGAGTGTAGGGTACTAGTTACATACTTCCGGTGTGGGAAGCCAGGGCACATCAGGAGTACTTGCCCTGAGTTGGGATTGAGGGGTCAGACAGCTACAAACTATTCGAGTGTTCCACGAGGAGGACAGTAGGGGACACTTGTGCATTCGAGCCACACTGCTCCCCAGACTGCAGCCGGAAGCAACACGGTGCAAGGGCCATCCCGACAGCAGCAGAGGACCTAGGCCCGTGTATATGCGATGACCCAGGAGGACACTCAGACAAACCCTGATGTGATTATTGATATCCTCCCACTGATCCCCATGTTTAGATATTTTCATGTACTTTCTTTTGTGACCATCAGTAATTAAAGCCTTAGAGGCTTAACTATGTTGGTTGTACATATATTTTGATATATATAGATGAGAGTATATATCTTTTTCTATATTTTCCATTTATATCTCTTTTATTCTTTTCTCACATTAGGAGTTATGAAAATATGGGGAGCCGACGCCCGTGTTCTTATTGACACCGGGTCGAACTATTCATATGTGAAAACGTCTTTTTCCCACCAGAAGGGTAGGCCCTTGTCAGCATTGGATGAGGAGGTATTGGTTATCACTCCTCTTGGTGCGCAGCTGTTTAGAGACTCTGCCTGTAGTGGGAGCGAAGTCATGATCGGGGATGCAGTGCTTGAGGCAGAACTGATCCCGCTCGATATGATGGACTTCGATGCCATCCTAGGGATGGATTGGTTGAGCACTCACCGAGCTTCTGTAGATTGTTTCACCAAGGAGGTGGAGTTTCGGAGATCTGAGGGACCATCATTGAGGTTTGTGGGCGAGAGGCGAGTGTTACCTCGTTGTGTTATATCTGTGATGGAGGCTAGGCAATTGATATGTTGGGGTTGCACTGCGTACCTGGCTCACGTGATAGACATCACCGTGGAGGGACCGAGGCTTGAGGAGGTCCCAGTGGTGCAAGAGTTCCCAGATGTATTTCTCGAGGAGCTACCCGAACTACCACCAGTCCAGGAGTTTGATTTTGAGATTGACCTAGCTCTAGGGACTACTCCCATACTATTTTGCCATACAGAATGGCGCCAGCTGAGCTTAGAGAACTTAAGGTCCAGTTGCAGGAGTTGCTGGACAAGGGTTTTATCCGTCCGAGCACTTCGCCTTGGGGTGCTCTGGTGTTGTTCGTGAAGAAGAAGGACGGGACCCTATGATTGTGTGTGGACTATAGGTAGCTGAACAAGGTTTTCGTCAAGAATCGATACCCTCTGTCGCATATTGATGATTTATTTGATCAGCTCCAGGGTGCGCGGGTTTTCTCGAAGATCGACCTTCGATCTGGATATCATCAGTTACGGATTAGGGCTGAGGATGTGCCCAAGACCGCATTCTGCACCCGATATGGACACTACGAGTTCTTGGTCATGCCGTTTGGGCTGACCAATACACCAGCAGCCTTTATGGACTTGATGAACCGGGTCTTCCATGATTATTTGGATCGGTTCGTCATTGTGTTCATCGACGACATCCTTGTATATTCGCAGAGCAATAAGGAGCATGTGCAGCACCTTAGGGTGGTCTTGCAGATTCTCCGCGAGCGGCAATTATATGCCAAATTCACCAAGTGTGAATTTTAGCTAAGGCAGATTGGATTTCTTGGCCATATTGTTTCTGCGAAGGGTATTTATGTTGACCCGCAGAAGGTTGAGGCCATATTGAGGTGGGAGTAGCCACAGACAGTGACCGAGGTGCGGAGTTTCCTTGGTCTTGTGGGGTATTATCGGCGGTTTGTTGAAGGATTCTCTCAGATCGTTGCTCCACTTTCCAGACTGACGCGGAAGGACGTCAAGTTCTTTTGGGACGATCGTTGTGAGACGAGCTTTCAGGAGCTTAAATAACAACTGACGACGGCACCAGTGTTAGCTCTCCCCACTAGCAGCAGGGAGTACATGGTATACGGTGATGCCAGCAGACAAGGATTGGCTGTGTACTGATGTAGGATGGTCGAGTGATTGCTTATGCTTCGCGACAGTTGAAGAAGCATGAGCTAAATTATCTGACGCATGATTTGGAGTTAGCAGCCATAGTCTATGCATTGAAGATATGACGGCATTATCTTTATGGAGTGACCTGCAGAGTCTTTACTGACTGCAAGAGCCTAAAGTATTTGTTCACTCAGAGGGAGCTAAACCTCAGGCAGAGACGATGGTTAGAGTTCCTGAAGGATTATGATCTGATTATAGATTATCATCCGGGCAAGGCAAATGTTGTGGCAGACGCTTTGAGCCGAAAGTCGTCTTCAACTTCTTCTTCTCAAGCAGCAAAAAGAGCGTATATTTCTTGCCTGGTGGGACTCCATGCTTTGGGAGTCAGTTTAACTAGTGATAGTCAGGGTGCACTGCTAGCCAGATTTGAGGTGCGACCTACTCTGCTCGATCGCATCATGGAGCTTCAAGATTCTGATAAAGAGCTCCAGGGTATTCATGACAGGATTCACAGAGGAGAGGGTGGAGACTTCAGAGTCCGTGATGATGGACTTGTGGTGTTCAGAGACAGAGTGTGTGTCCCGGCCGATAGTGATCTTCGGCGTGCTATCCTTGAGGAGGTATTTTTTTCTGCATATGCTATGCATCCCGGGGGTATGAAGATGTACCAGACCATCAGAGGTAGCTATTGGTTGTCAGGTATGAAGAGGGAGATAGCAGAGTTTGTGGCAAATTGCTTGGTGTGCCAGCAGGTGAAGGCCGAGCATCAGCGTCCAACGGACACACTACAGCCTCTTCGCATTCTTGAGTGAAAATGGGAGCATATTACTATGGACTTCGTGATGGGGTTACCGCGGACTTCTACCCGACGGATGTGATTTGGGTGATTGTCGATCGACTCACCAAATCCGCACATTTTATCTCTATCCGCGGTGACTATTCCTTGGAGACGTTGGCACGTCTCTACATTGATACCATAGTTCGGCTTCACGGGGTGCCTGTGTCGATTGTTTCAGATAGGGATCCCAGATTCACGTCTAGGTTTTGGCCCAGGTTGCAGGAGGCATTGGGCACTAGACTAAACTTCAGTATGGCGTATCATCCTCAGACGGACGACCAGTTAGAGAGGACGATTTAGACGTTCGAGGATATGCTTCGGGTATATGTCATTGATTTTCATGGTAGCTGGGATCGACACCTTCCATTGGTGGAGTTTGCATACAGCAACAGCTACTAGGTGAGTATCGGGATGCCTCCGTATGAGGCACTGTATGGCAGAAAGTGCCACACCCTGATATGTTGGGATGAGGTCGGAGAGCAACGTCTTAGCAATGTTGAGTTGATTGAGGAAACGAAAGATAAGGTTAGGGTCATCCGTGAGCGGATGAGAGCTGCCCAAGACAGACAGAAGGTATATGCCGATCGTAGACAGCGACCCCTTGAATTTGCCCAGGGAGATATGGTTTTATTGAGGATATCTCCTTTAAAGGGAGTTATACGGTTCAGACAGCAGGGCAAGCTGAGCCCTAGATATATTGGACCCTTCTATATCCTTGAGAGGGTCGGGAGTGTGGCATACAGATTAGAGCTACCAGATGAACTATCCTGTATTCATGACGTCTTTTATGTCTCAGTACTCAGAAAGTACGTAGTTGATCATTCTCATGTACTTGAGCCTCCACCTGTTGAGTTGCGAGAGGACCTCAGTCTTCCAGTTTAGCCCGTGGTTATTCTAGATCAGCAGGTCAGAAAACTACGGAGCAAGGAAGTTTCATTGGTCAGAGTCTTGTGGAGGAGTGACTAAATCGAGGAGGAGACCTTGGAGCCCGAGGAGGTTATAAGGAGACAGTACCCCCACTTGTTTACTGTATAGTTTTCTTTTAGTTTTGAGGATGAAACTTGTTTTTAGGAGGTTAGAAAATGTAATACCGACACTGTGGTGTCCGTACTATTGTACTCTTGTTCATGAATTATATAAAATATTTCTCAGTTTATAAATATAGAGAGAAATTTTTATTTATATTGATTTTCGATTTTGAGGTCTTTAAATTGAAATTTTTGGTATATTTAAAGTATCCGTATTTTCGATTTGAAACATATCCTATTTTGTTAAAATTGGAACATTAAAAAATAAAGAGTATTAAAATAAAATAATAATAAAAAAAAAGAAAAAAAAAGAAAAAAAAGAATGAATGAAGATGCAGCGTTTTGACCCAAAACGCTGCATCTCCCCCAAATTAGAATTAGGGTTAGAAAACCCTAATTCTTATCTCTCTCTCTCTCTCTCTCTCTCTCTCTCGCGATTTTCTCTTTCTCTCGATCTCTCGCCCTCTTTCGATCAAAGCCGATTTTCTCACTCTCTCTGCCTATTTTCGCCACCACCCACGGCCGCCACCGCACACCGCCACAGCCACCACCGTCTCTCTCTCTCTATCTCTTTACCTCACTCACTGTCTCTCTCTGTTCCTCACTCTCTGTCTTTAAGTTCTCTCTCACTCTTTGTTTCTCTCTCTCGGTTTCGCTTTCTGTCTTTCTCTCTCTTGATCGAGTCTTCTCTTCCTCGCGCGACAGAGCTCGCGCTCTCTCTCCCTCCTTTTCCCGCTCGCGGTGTTTGCTGTGAGCACCTATTGCTGCAACTCACTTCTGCAACCTCCGTAAAGCCCCAAGTCGACAATAGTAGTAGATTTCGAAAGCCTTAGGCCGCGGCAGTTTCCTGCGATCCTTTCATTGCGTAGGTAAGGGATAAGTCTTGATTTTGCTCTAGGGCTTTGAATTTCCTTGGTAATTAAGTTTAATTGCTCACATGTGCTTCAATTTTGAGACATTGCAGGATTTTGAACTGAGTTGCGCACGAACGTTAGGGTTGGGAGCTGTGAAAACCCTAGGTGAGGGATTTTTGGTTCCTTCGATTAATTAACTGAATTTAGGGTAAATTTAGAGTAAGAATATATCACATATGTTAGGATATATGTTAGATTCGATTATGATGCATTTTCTGATATTTTATATGTAATTAGTGAGGTTAAGTATATGATAATTCATGAATTAGGCTATCCGATATGAAAGAAGCATGTTAAAGGATAATAGGATCGAGTTGAATTGATTTGAATAGTTTCTCTTAGAGTTAATTTGAAATATGCATGAAAGTATATGTGTTTAGGGTTGAAATGGACTGTTCTGTAAAATGAAGAGTACTATTATATTTAATATCATTCTCAGGTTACTTTTGAGTTATTAATTGTCTAATGAAATACATTTTTGAAGGATAGTTTCAAAAAAATTGTGATTAGGTTTAAGAACTATTGTAATCCTTCTCATTTTAAGTTGTCCTGCATATAGGCAATCTAAATAATATCTCCATATTATGAAAATAGACTTCCATACTTTGAAAATGACATATGGTTTGAAATGTTTGGATGAGAATTGAAAAGTTTATAATTTTTCAAAAAATTTCTATTTTGTAGAAAACAAATTATTATATGCTTGTTTTTGACTTTGAGTGGCCATTTAGGCTGAATTAGGCTCGACTTTGAACATGAAAGTGATAGAACTAGATCTTAGCACTTGAGACTTGAATCACTTGGATCCGATATGTGTAGGAGAAGTTACGTCAATTTCTTTGTGGCTGTACAAATGCAAATTCTGAATTGTTTTAGAAAATGATTTTAAGTGGAAATTGATGTTCAATGCCTTAGGATAACATGTTCAGGTACAAAGAAGGAGTTTGATTTGGTTTGATTTGGAATTTGGAGTGCACACCTTCTTTGAACTGTGAGTGGGACTTTGACGTCTGCTATTAATTGAAAACCATGTTTTAAAAATGCTTTTCAATGACATGATTCTACAAATGTATGATCATTAGAGTTTTGAATATTTTATGAAATATTTTGTGACCATTGGAGTGTCCCACCTCTTGATTCGATGGATATGCATCCATGGTTTTGATAATTTATATTGTGTCATCCTTTTTAATATTTTCATTCTATTGGCACACAGTTTTATGTGATTTTGATCTGGATATGTGTGTGGGCTGCATGCCTGGCCGATATGATGGTATTGTTATATGCTTCCTATATCATTCGTAGCTACGGAGGTATCTGCCAGATCGTCATGTGTGTGGACGCACCCGGTTGACCCCCATCGGAGAGGACGTGAGTACGACTCTGTCTAGCACTGGGTGGGGTTCTATACACGGCCGACTATTTATATATATATATATATATATATATATATATATATATATGGTATTTACGAGCTAGTTGGAGTAGCTTGTGGCCAACATTGGGGTAGAGAGTCATTATTTAATACTAGTATTGTGAAAAATCCCAAATGCGCCCGGTCTTGGTCGAGGTAGATCATTGCTGGGATTGTTTTATTGGCCGGCTCTTTATGACTTGATATACATATTGGATGCATATGTTATTTTCTAATGTGTGCCTTGAGATATGTTTCTTTTTCGAACAGCACGTTATTTTCGCATACTTGATATTGTGTTATATGCTTTGACACTCCAAGTTTACCCTTGATATTAATAGCACGATGTCAATCCCCTCACTTGCTGAGTATCCTCCCATAGATACTCACCCCTCTCCTTTCCTCTCTCAGACAGGGATTCTCGTGATAGAGTAGCGCATCGAATTCTCTAGGTCTTTGGTTGTGTGTTGGTGAAGTTAGGAATTCACGATGGTAAGATCTAAATTTAAGTTGAAATATGATTTTCGTACTTTATGTCGACCCTGCGAGGTCTTGATTTCGAGATCCATAGTTGACCATATACATTTTATGGGATGACTGTATAAATTGTGGACATTTATTTATGAAACTCTCATGTTGGTTCATTACGTTTGCATTGAGGTATTTATAAATATTTAAAATGTCAACTTGGGAATTTGTTATACATTTGTATAAAATTTAGGCTCACTCGATGTGGCGGCTGCTCATGCTCTAGTTGGGCATGAAAGTAGAGGTCTGTGGTTAGGACTGTTAGTAGCCTTGCGTTGTCTTGGTTATCCACTGTGAATGTGGTTGATTGTTGTGAGACTGAGATGATCCATTTATTTATTTGACATGATAGATGTCCATTTTACATGTTAATTTGTACATGGGAGACCTCCGAAATATGGGGATGTTCTGCTCGATTTTCTGTAAAAATATAATCGGCATTCAGGGCAACGGGCGGCTGCTCACGACCTCGATTCGGGGCGTGACAGAAACACCATTCTTCTCATTCTGTTTACCATATCTCAGTAACATCTTTTTCTAATTTGAATGTCAGAATCTCTCCATCAGAGCATCCTCCAGTGGATTTTACAGGTTTTTAGCCTTGGACCACATCCCATTTCTGGACTTCTACTTAGATAGGTAGAGTAGCTATCTGAGGAGAAAACTCACCTCCGTTAGATTGGTGCCGTCTATGGGAAACAGACTTAAGAAAATCATGTCCCACACTCTACACCCTGAAAAGCCATGCTTCTGAAAAGAAAGACCAGGATGACTTCCAAAGCTGTGTCCATGAGGGAAGGATGCTCGCTACCCAAACAGACTTCGTTCACTCGTCCGTCCCTATTAATTCAATAGATCCATCCACTATCCAAGCCTAATCACAAGTAGCTCAATAGCAGAACCAACCGGTTCAAACACCCGCTCTCTCCTCTCCTAATAGGCCTCATCATTCCAAAATGGAGAGGCTCGTTTCAAAATTTCAAGACATGAGTAGACAATTGGAAGATCTCAGCCGTACCTGCTAACACGAAGGTCTGCCCTCTCCTTAAAGGTCAAGACACTCATGCCTACATAGGCTTCTTTTCCGAGGAGACCGAGAGCTTTCATTGATGTCCCAACATAATCATGATGATTTTAGAAAGCAAGTGGAAGATCTTGTGGCCGTTGAACTCAGCCATGCCAATGTTGGGCCGGCGAGATCACCCACCAAGCGACTTACACCTCACCCTTCGACTTGGAAATTTCTTCTGAGCCCATGCCACAGGACATGCTACTCCCTTCCATGGAGAGATATGATAGAACAACTATTTTCGAGACCATGTAGCGCATTTTATGATGATACTGGTCTCAAGAGATATATTCAACACAACCATGTGCAAGCATTTCCTCACGACACTCAAGGGCAATGCTTTGACATGATTCAACTCCTTACCACCATTCAGTATCAAAAGCTTTTCTTAACTGAGAGAACAATTAGATGCCCATTTTGTGATCAGTCGGGGAGCCAAGAGGAAATCCACTTTCCTCTTCTCGTTGCAACAAAGAGATGATGACCCTTGAAGGATTTTTTTAGAAAAGTTCAAAATGGAGATGATGAAAATTTCAGGTTTGGACCACTCCATAGCCTTAGTTGCACTGTTAACAAGATTGAGGCCTTCAGGCATGAAGACTTCAATTACGAAGAATCCATGAACACAATACAAGAATTCTACTCATGAGTTGAGAAGTACATAGCTGCCGAGGAAGCTGAAGCCTTCAATAAGTATCGATCCAAACTGAATAGAAATGAACACAATCATTCTCCTTGACAACACTGTTCTAAGAAAAGCCGACTGACACTACTGCCCTATCGCAAGTTCAATCACTACATACCACTGAATGAAACTTCTAGTCAGATCCTATTGCACATGAGAGACAAACCATATATACGGTGGCCGAGATGCCTCTCGGGCGACAATGCTAAGAAGGACCGAATCAGCTGTTGCGGGGCACATACAACAAGTACCCACGGCGCAATGCCTGGTACGCTAAAACAATCTTAAGGCGTAACATCTCCAAATACCCTTGGTGTAATGCCTGGTACGTGGTGCAATACCTCCGAGTACTCTTGGCACAATGTTTGGTACGCTAAAACAATCTCAAGACGCTATGCATCCGAGTACTTTCGGTGTAATACCTGGTACGCTAAAACAGTCTCAAGGTACAATGTCTTTGAGTATCCTCAGCATAAAACTTGGGATGCTAAAAAAGGTTGCTAAAACAAGGTTAAGGCATAACGTCTCCGAGTACCATCAGTGTAATGTCTGGTACGCTAAAACAATTTCAAATCACAATGATTCCGAGTACCGTCGACACAACCTCTGGTACGCTAAAACAATCTCAAGACGCAACGTCTCTAAGCACGCTTGGTGCAATGCCTGATATGTAACATGCCCTATAACATTCCATGCACTATGCAACTAACATCTGTCTCAATGCTCCTCGGCGCAATAACAAAGGCACTGCTACTATAATACCTCTCGTAATTCCGCGTAGATACAAATCGACAAAAGGAGCCTCAGTAACAAATAAAGGAGTCCCATTGAAGAATCTCATGATGGTACTGAAATAAAAACCAAGCTATTCAGCAATATGAAAACTCAAAGATCTTATCATTACAAGATATCTACACTACAAGAAGAATACAAATAGAAATGACAAAATAAAGACAAATTAGGGGGAAGGGAGAGCCCAAGACCTCTCCTGAAACTTGTCAAAGTTAGTCCGAAGAGTAAAAATAGATGCATTAGCAATGGAAGGCCCACCACTGGGGGGTTCCAGCCAAGTTTATGCTCGGGACACTAGAGCTAGAAATATCTGCTCCCTCTGTAAAACTGCTTCTCAAAGGACAGATGGTTTTCTCAGCTCAATGTAGCTTCCCGGTGAGCTTCTAATGATCCCATCATAAGTCTCTCTCAGCTTTACAAGGGCCTCCTCCTGCTCTCGTGCCACCTTCTCAACAGCCAGACAACTTGCCTCACGATTAGCAAGAAGATCTCTCAATCTCTCGCCCTCTCTCAGGGTAGCATCGATGACCTCATACGAATACTCCAGGTCAGTGTCTAACATCTTTATCATCTTTTCATTTTTATCAAGAGCAATAGATGCTGCCTGCTTTTCTTTGGCATCCTCTTCACCCTTCTCAGTTCGAAGCAAAGTGATCTCCTTCTCAAGACCATCCAACTGACCCTTTAGATGGTTTATCAACTGATCCTTCTTCGCCTGTTGAAATTTAGCCATCGTTATGGCCTGCGAAAAAGCAAATTAGATTCACAATTGTAAAGATTTTCTACCAAGATGAAATTCACTAAATAACCCGTGCCTAAATCAAGAGGGTAACAATAGAATCATGCCCTTGCTCCATCGATAGGCGATTCAGCTTAAACTCTGCCTGATAGAAGTCTACCCTGTTAGTGAGCATCCTCGTTTCAATAATATTGACATAATAGAAATGGTGGTCACCGCAATTTATAGTGACAGTACCTCTCTTCTTCAACTGTTTGGATCGGTTGAATAACTGAACTAGAATAAGAGGGAGTGGGGCCGTCTACTCCGGGGCCTTCCCCTTGCCCTTATTAACATACAAATACTTCGATATGGCATTGGAAGAGCCTAGCTCCATTCCTGAAGGAGCAAGCGGCAAAGTGGTCCCTCCCATGGCCAAAGGAAGGTCCTAAGGAAGCTCTTCAGCGGCCCGTGCCTCCTCTATACCCACGGTGATTCGCACTATACCCATGATAGGCCCCAACAATCTACTCTTTCCTCAAGGGATGAGCGTAGCGATCGGGCATTCATCGCTTGTCCCCTCATTAATCGATTTTTTTTTTTGAGTAAATATTATATTAATAGATATATTTTATGATGATTGATATTTTAGGAATAATGGAAGATGATTATAAAGGAAAGTGGAGAAAAATGAGTCAATTTGGAACATTTAGAAAAAGAATGAAAAAATAAACAGTAGCATTCTTTCATTAGCACGTGGACACATGGATGTCAGGAGTTATTGCAAGATTTCTTGAAGATCAAAGAAGAAAGTTTGCTTTCCTAGTTGCACAAGAATTCAAGAAAGAGTTGGGAATGATTTGGAAACATTGAATATTTGCAAAATATACTGATTTATTCTTAATATTTAAGAATAAGAATTTTAGAAACTCTAATTTTTGTAACCTTTTATTTTATTTAATTTATTTTTTTAGGCTATGTATCATTAGAAACTTTCATTTTATTTACTCTGTAACTACCTTAAGGTTGAGAAGGTTTTTCTTTTGAAAATAGGGTTGTGATTCTTATATATGAGCTTTATATGTCTCAAAATAATTTACATGATAGTTGACGTCCAAGCAGCAGGAGGAGGGTCACGAATTTCTGTGGTTTCCAAGCACTATTTGTTACTTTTTGTCTCCAGCATACATTAATTCCAGCAATATTCCTACTCATTTTGTGAGTTCTTTCTTTTCTATGGTTTCTTTCTAAATTTATCCTTGAGTTTTGATTTTATATGATTATGAGATCTAATGGAGTATATTATTTTAATACATCATCGATATTTATTTAATTTTTACATTTGATTATTTATAATTTTCTAGAATTTTACTACCAAAAAAAAGGTTTTCAGCGACAAAAATTACCGACAGAAAAAATTATGTCGCAATTAGCGACGGATTTATGACGGATTAGCGACGGAAAAATCAGCGACAAATCTAGTGACGGAAAAATCTATCGTTAATTTTTTCGTTACTAAATCCGTCATTAAAATTAGCGACGAAAATTTTCCGTCGCTAAATTCGTCGCTAAAACTTTTCTGAACAAATTAGCGACGGATTTAGCGATGGAAAATTTCCATCGCAAATTATTTCATCTCTAATTTGTCGCTAAAACTTAAAAAAAAAAATTTGTTTTTTTAAATATAATTTTTTTTTTTGTTTTTATTAAATATAATTTGTATTTTTATTAAATATAATTGTATCTTTTTATTAAATATAATTTTTTTATTAAATATAATTTTATGTTTTTATTAAATATAATATTAACTTTTTATTAAATATAATTTACGTTTTTATTAAATATAATTTTGTATTTTAATTAAATATAATTTTACATTTTTATTAAATATAATTTTATTTTTTATTAAATATAAATTTATTTTTTTATTAGATATAATTTTATATTTTTATTAAATATAATTTTATATTTTTATTAAATATAATTTTAATTTTTATTAAATATAATTTTATTTTTTATTAAATATAATTTTTATTTTTATTAAATATAATTTTATATTTTTATTAAATATAATTTCGTATTTTTAATATTGAGAGTTATAAATAAAGTATAGAAGTAGAAAAAAAATAAACTAATATCACAAATGTAATGGGGCAATGGTAGTTAAAGCTCTCAAGTTCCCTCTCTCACACCCGGATTTGAACTCGGGTGGGAGCATATTTTCAGCACATTTTGGTATGGGCGGGCAGGCGGGCGGGTTGGGGTCTGGACGGGGCGCAAGCAGGTGGGGCTGGTGGGTCGGGCGGACGGCTTTAAGCATTTGGGTTTGCTCTTACTCACTTCAGCGACGGATTAGCGATGGAAATTTTTTGTCACTAATCCGTCGGTAATTTAAAAGCTCTAAAACAAAATTAGCGACGGAATTTTTCGTCACTAAAAAATCCGTTGTTAAAAAATCTGTCGCTAATCTGTCGTTAATTACTGATAGATTAGCGACAGAAAATTTCGTCGATAAAAAATCCGTTGCTGATTTTTCGCTAAAATTAGCGAGGTGACTTTCAGAGACGGAAAAATCCGTCGCTGATTTTCGATCGCTGATATTTTCAACGACGAAAATTTGGGTATTAGCAACGGATTTTTTGTCACTGCTACCCGTTTTTCTAGTAGTGTTTATTAAATAGCTGACCAATATTTAATAGTTCTAATATAATTTATAACTAATTAAAACGATAAATCGATAATTGTTTGTTAGTTTTAATATAGTGGTGAATGATATAAATTAATGACGTTATTAATAGTCTAATTTATATCATGGAATTAAATAATATAATTTAAATAAATTCATTGTGTGTTTGTTAATTAAAATTAGATCTCTATAAATCTTTTGGAATATTAAATCCTGATAATTTCTCTAGAGTTGTCTTTCAATTAAAGAAATAATTAACAAATTTCTCTTAATTATCGATGAAATAAAGTGAGATTGGTTGTTCGACGTTTGTTGAATGATTATAATCAATTTATTTATAGTTATTAAAATTTTTAGATAAATCAATGATTAATCTCGTAAAATCAAGATGAATATAATTGGTTTGATTATAAATTGAATTTCCATTAAATTTTATTCTTTTAATTTCAAATTGTTTAGTCAATTACCCTTAGTTAATTATTTATTTTGTTAAATTAATTTATTAGTTTAGTTAAATTCTAGCTCTCATATTTTTTATTTTTATTTTTAATTTTCTTAAAAAATAAATTCATCATTTCCTGTGGAGACGATCATACTCACTTTATACTCATATTATTTGAAATAAATAAACTTATTTTTGTTGGATTGATACCCACCAACCGCCACCCAGGTAAATTCTCAGTAACCTAACACATCTAACACATCAAGAAGACAGAGCCGAGACATGATTTTTCTCGGTCTGTTTATCATATCCTAATAACCTCTCTTTCTGACTTGAGCGTCGAAATCTCTTAAACCGGAACATTATCCGACGACTTTCGTAAGTTTTAAGCTTCGAACCACATCCTATTTTTGGACTCCTACTCAGAAAGACAGAGCAGATATCTAAAAAGAAAACCACTTCCATCAGTTACCTTGTTATCTTATTGCATAATTTGATAAAAAATTATAATTTTAGTGTTTTAACACTTATATTATGCGACATTAACGGGTCAAATGCAGTGGTGAAGCGGGAGAGGGTAGGAGAACTGACACTTAGAATTAGTTTTTTAAAAATTTATAATTTAAAAAACTCTTTAATGACTTTTCAGAAAATGTTATCGAAAGTTTTGAAAATGTGATTAAATGTCTTAAAAATATAGCTAAAATCCTATAAAATATTGACTGTTCTCTAAAAATTATAATTTTTATCCTACGTCGTCTATATCCCTACCAAGTGTAATTTGTCCCTCGATATAAATTTTTGACATCACCATGGAAATATAGCACGTTGGTGACTTGTGACATTTGAAGTTTTTCTCAATATTGTGATTGATGGTAGCATTTAGAATTCCTTTCTTTGCTTTGGCAATCCAAGTTTAATAAAAGAAAAAGTTAGAAAAGAAGTGCCTGAATTTGCAAAATTTTTCCCTTGCCCTTCTATTTATTTATTTATTTTTTGGTAGGACTTGCCCTTCTATCATAGGACCACAAATTTTTGTGCTCAAATTCCTCTTGCTTTTAACGAATGGACAGCGAGCCTTGTAAGATAAGACATTAGATCCCTTAATTCATTAAAAAATCCACAAATCTAATCCTTCTTTTTTCTTTTTGTATTTTTTAGTTCATTAAAAATTAAATAAAAAACCCAACTAAATAAAAAAAACTCAAAAAAAAAAAAAAACCCAAGTAAACTCAAAAAAAAAAAAGTAAACAAAAAAAAAACCCAAGAGAAAACCAAGTATTAAAAAAAATCACAAAAAGAAAAAATAAAAAAGCATTAACAACCTACGACCCAAAAAAAAAAAATTTGAATCATGGAACCAGCCCGGTATAACCCAATTCAACCGGGCTGGTTCATCAGGCTATGCTAGTTCCAAAGAAATTTTTTGGGCCGACCCGGCCCGGAATCGGGTACCCATGGATCCACGGCCAAACCAGCCCGCAATTCCATGAACCGTTTGGAACCGGACTGGAGCCGGCCCAGCTCAGAAGTACCCAAGAGAGAGAGAGAGCATGTGTTAGGGAGGAATTCATTGGGGATCAATTAGGAACCAGGAAGGTTCAAGAAGTTGCTGTCCATGCTAAGGATTACATGAAGCCTGGGGATGAACAAGTCACTGCTGTGGAGGGATTGAAAGGCCAGGACAACTCTGCAGCAGGCCATCTGGACAATGAGGTGGCTGCTGAGGTGGAATCCAATCTGAAGGTATATCAGCACAGAAAGGGTGCTTCAACCAACCTCCCAAAAGGAATCTAAAGTTGTTAAGGGAATGAAGGGGTTAGAATGAGAATAAAAGGGGTGTGAATTGAGTGAGGGGGGTAGAGAGTTTTATTTCTGTAGATTGGACAGCTTTGAGCTGGAGGGAGAGCTTAGGCTCTAGATCAGAAAATGGAGTTGTATTTTGGTCCGGAAAATTCTGAGTCTGAGTTCCAATTAATTGCTTCCATAATCAGCTTTGTTTAAGGCATAACAGCATGTGTATTTGCAAGCCTGAAATTTGGGAGGGATTGGTGTAATGGTGTTGGAAAAAGCATCAATAGGCCGTGTTATTTAATTGCCCCCATCCCATATTTTCCTCCGTCTGAATTTTGCTAGCCATGTTATTTAATTCTTTTGGCAACATTTGTTTCACTTATTTTCATTATGAGCCTTTTGTCCATTCTCTGCTTTCTTTTAATTTTTTGCCCTTGGTTTGCTTGGGAAAGAAAAAACGAAGGGCAAAAAAGAAAAAGACTATCATATAAATCAATTTATCCAAATGGGCCTAAAATAAATAACCCAATTCACTCTTACCATGTGCTCTTGAAATGGCAAGGGCCCTAAATTTGGGCAGAAAAGTGTGACAACCATTGGGCTGAACTAAAACTTGTGGCATAGCAAAAAGCATGCATACAATTGATGGCAGGCATAGAGAATTTGTTTTTGATACGGAAAAATCACTAATATCAAATGTGGCTAAACACATTTCTAGCTGCAAATTCTCCCATCCAAACGTAGGCCAAACACATTTCCAGTTAGTTATGTCACTTCAATATAAACAATCTGCTCCTTGGTCGACAACTGTAGAACAAAGGACAAAAAACAGGCCAAAGTTTTCTAAATTCCAGGTCGATATTTTCAATCTCTCTTCTTTTTCTTGCCCTTATCTACTCCTTTCTTTGAGAATTACCTGTTGTTATCATGGGCATATGAAGATGTTTCAATACCATTGTACCCAGAAAATGAGCATGCACCTGACGTGTTTTACCCACTTGACCTTTACATAATGCAACTACTCATAGTGTCGTATAGCCATCCATGGTCGGAAAATGTCATTTGATATATGTACGATGAACGTATGAATGTATGTATGTATGTACATACATATCTATGATGGAGGTATGCCCCGCACTATCCTTTTGGTGTGCACCGGTAACCCCATTAGGCATTGCGAAGTAGCATACAGACTAGGCACCCCAGGAAAATAAACTAGGTAAACCCTGTGTCTATGTGGGGCTAGAAACCTCTCTTATTTCCTATGACCGAACCTTGGACCTTGCCTTTTGGAAATTTATATGTTTGTTATCCGAGCTGGTATAAGATGTTTAGGATCAAAACCTGTAGAGGCAATATTCTTAGCTGTAAGTGCAGTTTTCATTAACTTTGGTACATTAAGAAACTTTGGTCATTTATCTTAGGCTAAACGTTGCTCTCTTCATATGATAATTGGAGAGCTGCTCACATTTAGCATAGTTAAAACAGTTGCACATATTTAGCATCTGGGCATAAATAGGTCCCAAAAAATTCCAGAAGTTTGGCATATGCACTTCTTTTTCTTGATTTGGTTGATTTCTTCAGAGTATGCCATTTGCTCAATATTATTTACCACTGACATGTTGCTTTTTGCAATGAACAGAAGACTGATAAGCCAAAGTATGGGAGAGACAAAGAAAGATGAGAGCACAAAAGAAGCTGAGAAGAAGGACAAGCACGGAAAGAAGGAGAAACACAAGGATGAGGATGGTAAGGAGGAGAAAGAAGGAGAAGAGAAGTCTAAAGATAAGGAGAAGAAGAAGAAAGACAAGGAAGGTAAAGGTGAAGGTGAAGATGATAAAGAAGATGGAGGAAAAGAAAAGAAGAAGAAGAACCCAGAGGACAAGAAGGATCCCATGAAACTAAAGCTGAAGCTGGAAAAGATTGAGACCAAGATGCAAGAACTGGTAATTAAAAAAGAAGAGATTATGAAACTGCTCAACGAGGTTAATGCTGCACCAGTCCCACCTGAAGCATCTTGAGATGAATCTTGTGAGGACAAAAAAAATATGTTGTCCACACACAGGTCCTTGTCATTTAGTTTCTTAAGCATGTAAAGAGAGCTTTATTTATCTTTGTAAGTAAGTGTAATTTTTGGGAAGCAAAGATTCCTTGTAATTAGATTTGTCAAAAACACAACAATATGATGAAATCGATGTACTAGTTCTCATGTATCATTGCAGTTCTACACATCTGCAGCATTTGCAAGTATAAATGCATTTGATCAATAATTCATGAGATAGCAAATTTTTTAGTACTTCACATACCTCTTGGCGGATAATTTGACAACACTGCTACTAGCAAAGACATGATTGCATTGTTTCCGGACCAGACTCAATTCCAAACAATATGCCATCAAAGGAGAGAGAAATCAAATCAATTTGATCGATATACTTTGAAGTCATATTCCTACAAGACTTAATGGCATGAACTCGGTTTCCCTAATATTGTTTTCCTTCAAGGCCTACTTGTAGTGGACTAACCTCAATTTTGCTGGTTAATTGGCATTTAGAACAAAAATCCCACTACATAAAGAAAAGGATAGACATCGCAAAATTGCCAAGGGTGATGTTCTAGTGAATCTATTCACTTTGTTTGACTTGGTTATTTTAAGACAGAAAAGTAAGACAATCAAATACTATGCTTCGCTTGAACTGATAAATTGTGACATGTGAAACTTGGGGGGGGGGGGCTCTTGTTTGCTCAACCATCATCTTGGTTTACCAGCAAGCATGCCCCGTGCTTTACCACAAAGAAAACGACTCAAGGCGATCTCTGCTTGGACATCAGAGCAAAGCAATCAACATCTTGACCTGTTGGAGATTTGTTGCATCTGATATGATCAATTCTCTTCACTTGATGTGATGGTAAGCGCACTTGGGTACACAGAGAAACCTATTTTCTCCACTTGGAAAAAAGACAATGTAAAATATGGAACATAACATAGTATAACTCTTTTTCAAAGCTGTCAATAATGTTTGTTCATCCTTGGTAGGGAAAAATTGAAACTTAGCACGATAAAATAAGAAGCTAAAAATCCATAAATCAGGGCATGTGTTATATTGAGGCCCCATGAGAAACAAAGCATATTTTCATTTCACCTTCCCGGAAATTTCACTTTTATTGGCCTTGAGTGACTTAAAGTACAATAAGAAGGTTCCTCTTGGCATGTTCCTTTCAGTTTAAATATTCTATCATCACAGCATTTGCAACATATTTTGTAAAAATAAAAAACCATATCATAAACAAAATTTTTCTTTTTTTTTCTAAACAAGAATATGGGAAATAGTGTCCCCGGTATATACCATGATATTGGCAAAAAAGCACGAGGTTAAAACTTCTATTTTTAAGCTCTTCATTACATTCAATTTAATGCTGCATCGTCTGAAACTCATTGATTTTATTTATTTTTTCTTTTTTGGGTTGTTTTTGTTAGATCTTTTGTACAAAGGTTATATTGAGCGTAAGCCAACATGGTATGAGTATCGACATCTCAGCTATAGCTGTGGCTTTGATTGCACCCTTCATCGTAAGTACTTCTCTCACTATCTTCATGAATGCCAAGGATGGTTGGTTTATTCAACTTATGATTTTTAAGTATTTTCATGTACACTGCAGTTAAGGATATCGCGCCTGGACTGAACACGGTATTCACACTTTTTCATCCCGATCAAGAGGCAGGGCGGGTAAGAAAATACTGAATTTCTTTATGCGAGTTCAAAATTTCAAGTTTTAGGTATTTGTTCATTTGAAATGTGTGTGTTTTTTTTGGTAACAGGTAGAATTTCGATTCTTGCATGACTATATTGGGATTACTGCAGGCATTGGATTCAAACCTCAACCTGTTCTAACCTGCTCGACTGTCGTAGGAACCAATAATCTTTCACTTGGAGCCGACTTCTCCTATGATACAGATAAAGAAGAATTGAGTAAATTCAATGGTGGTTTGAGCCTCAACATAGCCGGTCTTGTTGCCTCTGTGGCAATGTGAGTCTGCTTTTCTCGATTCAGCTCTTTTTAAAGTCGTGTCTGTAGTTAAGTATCTGACAAATCAAAGTGTTTGGTACATTTCTTTTTTGGTGCAGGGAAAACAAGGGAGACACTATGAATACGACTTGTTATTGTGTAGTGAATCCAAGGAGTACTTGTGCCATAGGTGCAGAGCTAAACCATTGCTTTTCGCGAAATGAGACGGCTTTTGCCTTTGGTGCAGAATATGTGTGGAACCAATCTACTTACATGAAGGCTAGAGTGAACAATTTTGGCAAGGTAGGGATCGTTCTTCAGCGCCAGTTGTTCTCAAAGTTAGCCGGGGCATTAGTTGCAGAGATCGACGCCTTGAACCTCAGGAGAAATCCTAAGGTTGGATTTTCTTTTGCTGTCATGCCATAAGAATCAAGCATTGGAGTGTATAAAATAGACTTTGCTTCTCAATATGTGTATCAAAATAAGAGCATTTCCCCCATTGAAATCGACATAGTCAAGCTTGTGGCTATGGCAAACAATACGATAAATTTGCTCATCTGATTATTTTCCATGTCTATTGAGCAAAGGGATGAATTGTTTTGCTCGGCATGGCAGAAAAAAAAAAGGGATTTAATGGAGAGGATGTTTTTGTTGTATTAGTCTAGAGGCAGATGATGAAGATGGTTGTGGAAGAAAAGGAAAAGCGATTTCAAGGACATTAATTTATTTTATTTTGTTGCATGCAAGAATAGAGGAAGTGCAATGCAAATTGTATTCTGTATTTTTTGGGGCCTATTGCTTGGAAAAAAGAAAAAAAAATCATATGTTTGTATCTATTTTCAAAATTGAAAGTGCTAGAGGTGTTGGTTTCTTTCTATTATTGCTATCATAGAAAACCTTTACTTTTCTTCTTGTTGTTTCTAAATATATCAAAATATAAAAATTATAAGGGAAAAAAAAACATTATTTCAGTATATCTGAAAACGATTTACAAACAATTCAATTAAATTTTAATATCAGTTTAATTGGAATTCATTATATGATTATATACCTTTTTAGTTTATTACCGTAAAAACTATACGATTGAAAAAAAATACAAAATTATGCAGAATCTAAGCCAAATATTGTAATGCTTTCTAGGACTTTTGAGTGTCCAAGGTGCTTCCCGTGAAACATTTAATCACCAAGGCAAAGTATGGTTTTTTGGGGTGATGCTAAAAACTTGGAAGTTCTTCCCATGGAGGCATCTTTTACATCTCCATTGCTAGAATGGTGTGATCGCATTATATGTTGCACTATTACCAAGATGAAAAACCAAACCTTTGGGCTAAAATAAACAATAAGAAAGTCATCCCAAGTCTACTTTTTATATAAGAAAAATAAAATTTTTGCTTCATACTACTCTTTGTTCAATTCTTTTGAATCATTGGATCATTTTACTCATTCAAGGTTCTCTTCCCTTCCTCTACTCTGTTCTAAAGAGTAACTAAGATATATTCAATCATTTTCAAATGATCACTTACTTTTTGTTAGCACAAACATGAAAATAATTGTTTTTAACAGATACGAATCCAATCAAAACGTTATAATAATAATAATAATAACAAGAGATCTTTCTCCATCAATCCCTTTAGCTAACATGATTGAAAGTTTAGTTCATATTGAACTTATGATGGTTCAAATCCAAGGAATTTGTACGGATGACCAGATGATTGTCGGAGGCCTCAATGAGTTCAAGACCAAATTTGTACGGCCATTTCGCGTGGCAAAAGGTCATTGGAGATACAAACAAGAAAGAGTATTCAAATTCCTCATGAATTTCCTAATGTCGTTGAAATATATATTCTATGACTTTCATTTTTTGGATGCTATAGACTAGGTTACAAGGACAATCCTTGGTCTCAGACTTTCCTTTTACTTCCCTAGATCTGCAAATCTTACACCTATGATTTCTCATGGACTGCTTTTCTCAATCTAGAATTCATATCTTTGTCTTTTTGTTTTCTTTTTAAAGAAATTTAATCAAATAAATGAAAAGAATGTTAAATCTATTAATTAAGATTTGAATTTAAAATTTAAAAATCAAAACATTATAGAGGGATTTATAATAGTTTGAGTTAAATTAGTTAAAAAATAATTTTAAATACAGATTGATCAAAAGTAAAAAGGAAAAAAATGTTTTGTTTTTTCTTTTTACAAATTTTATATCTTTCCCACGTGATTCGAGGGTGAAGATGAACCTGCATAAAAACATGGATGTAAGGTTTTGGTTATGTCTTGCTTGAAACGAAATTGAACAGAGATGCTTCACATGAGCAAAGACCTCTGAGGCCTACTTTGGGTGCGCTCTGCTCCGTACTATCTTCTACTAATTGATATATTACTTTATTCTATTTATAATATTTCTTAATTATAATAAAAAGCTTTTATATAAAAATATAAGATTTTTTCAGAAAAAAAATCACCATAAACCGAGTTTAAAGCGACTATAGTATTAGAAAACTATGTTATTAAAAACAAGTACAAGGGTTGCGAGGCCAAAGCAAGTTTGCAGAATAGAGAGAAACTATCTTAGCAGACAGCAAAACGAAGCATGTCCGCCTGCTCATTGGCAAGATAGTCCAACAGCTGATGTTTGTGTTGGAGATAGATTTTGAGTCTAAAGATTCAGCTCCTCCTTAATTCAAACGGCGACTTGGATGAAAAATTTAAAATCTGTAAAAAATTGTCGAAAGATGTTCCGACGAGAGAGATTCTGACGCTCAAGTTAAGAAGAGTAATTTTCGAGTGAGATTAGAACAGACTAAGAGAAAGAAAGGAAGAACGGATCTCCCAGTTACCTGTGTGTCTGGTGTTTTATCAAAAGAACTTACCTTGGCTGTTATATATCGACGGTCATTATAAGATGTTTCGCTAAACTCTTGTGAACTTGGAGTGTTGTAACCCTAATTTCCTTGCGAAGAGGTCTGAAAATTTCAAAATTTCAATAATTAAATTATTCGAAAGATTCACATTCTTTAACATTTGGAAAGTTAAATATATGGGGAGATTTCTTCCCTTATCCGAAAGATTTTTTTCATGTCAAAATAGAAAACAAATGTCATTAGATCCAGTGGAATATTACCTTTGATTTGGTGAGAACCGAAGGGGTTGAATGCTAGTCATCGGTCGGGAGCACCACATAATTCTAGGGAGCGATAGAATAGACGTTATTGGGAATCAACGACAATCCTATTGAGCGGTCAGGACGACAAGGGCCCACTTGGGGATGTAAGTCCCGCCAGTAGATTGGAATGACATAGACCTATTCGGGAAGGTAAATCTTATCGGTAGATCGAGACGATATAGGTCCATTCGTGTCTAAGCGTACTAACCCCTTTTGGATCATAGGCCTTATGTTGGGTACTTCTCGAATTAAGCCTTTTGAATGGGATCCCATTATTTGTCTCTGACTCGTGGTATTGTTTCATAAGAAAGACGTCATGAATACTGACTTTATTAAAAAGATGCTAAATTTTTAATGAGACAAGTGTCTTTTTTATTTTTACAAATCGTCTTTAGTACTCTTGACAAAGCCACACGCTTAGATGTATTATGAACTTTCGCGTCTTCTTTTACGACTTGTTTCTTCGTCTGGCGAAAATTCTTTTTGAAAAATGTTGAATGGTGTTTCTTTATCTTATCAGAGTATCGGTGAGATTAAAAACATGATGACTAAGGAGGAACTCAGGGAGATACGAGCTGATATGTCATTAGGGGGTGATTTTACATTAGTATTGCCCATTGATAAGGATAGGGCAAACAAGACTCCCGATGGCTGTGTTCCTATGTATAAGCAGTCAGTGAAGTATGGCGTAAAGATTCCATATACGGGTCCGCTTGCTGAAGTGATGCAATATTGGAGAATCTACCCCACATTGCTCATTCCTAGTGCTTGGCGCTTTGTGGTTGCGATATTTTTTCTATTAGGATTTTGTCACCTTCACTTTGACATGGAGATTTTGATGGTTCTCTTCCCACTGACATGGTGTAAGGATTAGGGCTCTACCCGTGGTTGGTATTGGTTGCAGACCTGCCTAGATTCTCACTGGAAGTTCTACTATAGTGAATCAAAGGACAAGTTTTGGGTGTAGAAGTACTTTTTTGTGAAGTTTTTGAACAAGGTCTTCTGCCAACGTTGCTGAACGCTGACCAGGAACCATTACTGAAGGGAAAACCTCTACTTCCTACTCACTACTCTCGTTTTTTCCGGTTTGTTAGGCACTTTTGTGAGTCCACTCACCGAAACATCTAGGTGGACTCGCTTATGGACGATCAGATGTTGCTTATAGTGGGCCTACTAATCGATGATAGGAGAAAAATCGATAGGTCCGTCCTGTTAGAGCAGAAAGAGAAGGAACTGGTCGACATTTTTGGATTTGTGGAGCGCTCCATCTTGGAGGTGATTTCAATTGATAAGTAGGTGAGGCCAAATTCTAAAAGGCCGCGTGAGTATGGTAAAAGACCTCTTAAGGGGGAGCCATCAAAGGTTTTGCTCCCCTTACCGAAGAGAATAAAGATCCAACTACCCGATCTATCAAGAGATGAGGAGGCATACGAGGAGGCGGAGGGGTGCACATGTCCAGTCATGTTGAGGCGTTTTGGAGAGGAGGAAAGTCATGGGGAAGCTGAATAGCATATGTCTCCCACTACATCGAAGCATTCTGAGATTGTGAGAGCAAGGACGGAGGAGATTAGTAGTCGGTCACTAGATGCATCTTCCTCAATGGGAGGCGCTGAGGGAGATGTCCCGACGGAAGAAGTTCCTGAGGTGGAGGGGCCGATAAATGTAGTTGTCTTAATAATTTGAGAGACTCCATTGACGGAGTCACACATCGTTGTTGCGTCCGCAGGCGAGGTGTCTGTTCAGTCTCTTATGGAGCCGCAGAGCCCTTATTACGAGAATGCGGGGGAAGGTGGACTCCCACCACTAGTCTCTATTAAATTCTTCGATACTTAGAAGGACATGCAGGAAGGGGGATTGGTTCTGTCTGCTTATGAGGCCATCGATATAACTGTGTCGACGTTGAAGGGACGTTTCAGTTAGCCGAACGGTTTGACTTTTGGAATCCTTACCTGAAACTACCGAAGGCGTCTCCTAAGTGGGTAGATAAAGTTCTCCAATCTCTTTACTTGATGGTACCGTTCCTGACCGAAACTCATTTTGTTTAATTCTTTTTTCATTTTGACTAACTTGTAATGTCCTCCCTTAGACTGCAGCCTTGGCAGAACTCCAAAGATAACAGAGGAAGAAATCGGAGAAACAAGTCAACCTTTTGGGAAACCAAGTCTTAGCGTTACGGGATATCTTAGAGCAAAAGGAGAGAGATGCCCGGGCCGAGACTGCCTCTAATGTTTTGCTTGCTGAGAAGGATGAATGGATCAAGCATTTGGAAGAAAAATTGGTATCGGTTGAGAAGCATTGAGAAGAATTGGAGGCTGAGTGGCATCTCCACCTAGGTAGCCTGATAACTACAGAGACATTGGTGCAGTTGTGGGAAAAGTCTCTTTGGGAAGCTGAATAAAAGATATCTTATCTTGAGGAGTCCATTGTCAAGGATGCCAAACCCTCAGGCATTCCCAACGGAAATTGCTAGAGAGGTTGAAGTGTGCCTAGACGATAGCTCGCAAGGTTAAGATGTATGATGCCTTGCCCCCTTTGGAGGAGATAGCTGCTCTGATGGTTTCAAGTCAGGGTCCTGCCTTAGCAACTCTGGTCGATGGCCATACCAGATTTGTTATGACTCAGGCGGTTGTGGAGTCCCCTTCTTGCAGGATCTTAGCGTTTCCTTTTACCCTTCCTGACCCAATGTAATTTTGTGCTGTGAAGTTTTTGCTTGAAAGGCCCCTGGGCCACATCATATGTTTACCTTTGTAAGAACTTCTTCTTTGATTAAATAGAGAATGTATTTTTCTTTGCGTACTCTCTATATGACTTGCTGATGGTTTCCCTCGAAAGTGCATCGTCTTCGTTGGTAGGTCACATCGGTTGAATTGTAGTTATCTTGGAGATCAGGTCTTCATTAGTATTTTGAAAACTTAGGCGATAGTTCTTTAATTAGGAAGAATATTTTCCACTGGCGAACTGATGCAACACAAGTTTGTTCGAGGGGATGAATCTTATTAGCAGGTCAGGGTGACACAAGTCCACTCAATAAAACGACTTCAACAAATGGATTATTATGTTAGTAGGTTGGGGCAACATAGACCTATTCGTGAAATAGACCCCTTCGATAAGACGGGCCGACATAGACCCATTGGAAGAGATAAATCTCTTCGGTGGGACAGGACGATATAGGCCCATTTGAATTATAAATCACTTCAGTAGGACGGGGTGACATAGGCTCATTCTGAGAAATAAATCCCTTTGATAGAATGGGGCGACATAGGCCCATTTGGAAAAATAAATCCCTTTGGTAGGACGACATGATATAGGCCCATTCGGATTTGCCAGAATGTTTTATCAAGAAAAGATATCAGTTTTGAATAGACTAAAGGTAAGCACAAAAAGAGAAAAAATCATCCGTCAGGAGATATTGTAAGAATGTCTACTAAGGGGGAAAGGAGTTAGAATTTACTTAAGAGGGAAAATAGAAATTGCCGGGTCGTAAACCGGAAAAACACAAGTGAGAATGTAGGGCTTATGTAGGGACTGTTAGTCGTGGATCTGAAGGATCACTCTATTTGGCCTATTATGCGATTGTTGACTGACTGGTTACCCATTCGGTTCATTTTCTCATGGCGAATCGTGTTGATCGAGGGAGGGTATGTTTCCCCTTCTATGCTAATGAACTTTTGCAATTTCCCACTTTGGACCAGGAATTCTAATTTGTCTTTGAGCTTCCGATAGTTAGTCATATGGCTATAATCTCGATAAAAGTAGCAATATTTGGATTGGTCCTTTTTAGGATCATCCTCGATAGGAAGATGGGACCACCTGACGTATGATTTATTCTTAATTTGAAATAAAACTTGGTTGGGAGACTAGCTCAGAGGGGTATAAATATCAAACTTTCGTTGTGGCGAGGGACCTGGTCGATTCTTCTTTGACGACAATCGTCGGGGTGACCGACTGTGTTTTTTTTTGGGATAATCAGTTTTTTCGCCTGTTGAGGGTTTTAACATTTTCGACTTTGATGTATTTTTTAACACGAGCATAGAACTCTTGGATAGTGGAAGGAGAATTCTTTGTGATTGAGGTTTTATGTCTGAGGGGCGTAACCCAATGAGCAATGCTATTAGCACGATAAAATGATCCAATCTCGGGGTCTTCATCATCTCAATCTTGAATCTCTCAAGAAAATCCCTTAGGAACTTATCGTCCCTTTCTAGTAACGAAAGTAAAGAGGTATACTTTCTCTTAAATCCTCGACTAATCAAAAAATACGTTTTGAGCTGCTATCAAAGTTAGGAGAAGCTCTACTGAATGGTGGAAGCGAATTGAACCATGTCAATGCATTACCTTTGAGGGTAGTAGGAAAATGTTTACACATGAAAATGTCCATCATGTCTCTTGAGATCATCACGGTCACAAAGTGAACCATGTGGTCGCAGGGATCAGTCGTCCCATCATACCTCTCCATGGGAGAGAGGAGTATGTCCAGAAGTACTGGTTCTGAGGAAATCTTTGGGTCAAAGGGTGACATAGCTAAAGGATACGAAGGCGAGATGTTCATTTTGGTGTTGGCTTGTTTGAGTTCATTAGCAATAAGTTGTTCAATTTGTTTTCTTAAGTCATCTAGATATTGGCGAGATGTCACCAATAATTTATGGTTCAATTAGGGCACAAGCCTTCATGAGCGTGCTCGCTCGAGTCCTCCTAAAGATGATTGCCCTTCTAGCCTGACAATATGACTGAGTCCTTCCAATTGTCTACTCATGCTCTGTATTTTTTACTCCAACCTTTCCAGATGAGGGCGATCGATTTGACTCTAGAGCACCGGCATGATGGGTACAGTCGAATGTCTTTGAGGCATAGGTTGAGGAGTCTGCTCCGAGAGAGAGGGTTGAGGAGCAACACGATCATCCACGAAACGAATAGGTACCACTAGGGGAGAAGCATTAGTCGAAGGTGCAGTATGACCGTCCATGATGGATGTAGCCTTCAAGGCAATTTTGGTTATTTTTGGAGGCATGACGATCTGGTAATCTAGGGAATTCGACGAAACTGCTTTAGTCTGTTCACATAGACGGCACCAATCTGTTAGAGGTGAGTCTTGACTCCATAGATCCAGCTCCTCCTTGACTCGAACGACGACTTGTATGAAGAATTTAAAATCTGCAAAAGACCATCGGAGAGTACTCCGGTGGAGGAGGTTTTGACGTCCAACTCAGAAAGAGCTGTTTTCGAATGAGATTAGTATAGACTGAGAGAAAGAGAGGGAGAACGGATCTCCTTATGACTTGTGTGTCAAGTGTTTTGTTAAAAGAATTTACCTGGGCTGTTATGTATCAAAGGTCTTTATAGGATGTTCCATTAGAGTTCTGTGAACTTGGGGTGTTGCAATTCTAGTTTCCTTGCAAAGAGATCCGAAGATTTTTGGATTTCGATAATTAAATTATTTGAAAAATTCACCATCCTTATTGTTTCGGAAGTTGAATATATGAGAAAATTTTCTTCCTTTATTCGAAAAATATGCTTCGTGTCAAGATAAAAAACAAATGTCATTAGATCTAGTGGAATATTACCTTTCATTTGATGAGAACCGAAGGGGTCGACTGCTAGTCATCGGTCGAGGGGGAGACGAGTGTTCGGGAGCACTGAATAATTCCAGGGAGCGATCGAATAGATGTCATCAGGAATCAACAACAATTCTATTGAGCGGTCGGGGTGACAAGGACCCATTCGGGGAGGTAAATCCTGTCAGTAGATCGGGGCGATATATATCCATTCAGGAAAATAGATTCTATCGGTAGATCGAGACGACATAGGCTCACTCGTGTCTAGGCATATTGACCCCTTTTGGATCACGAGCTTATGTTGGGTACTTCTCGAATTAAGCCAATTGAATGGGGTCCCATCAGTTTGGATTCCTTAATTTCAACATAGAAAAAGAAAAAAACAAAATCATAATGATACTTCCTATGTTTTCCCCTCAATTAAAAGTGAAAGATCTCAGATACTTCAAGTTCTGATTATGCAAGGGAAAGCGCATTGAAACTCGGCTGCTTAGCTTCGATATGCCATGACCCCATGAAGCACACACAGGATAAAAAGACACGACACAAGATAGATACAACGACATGGAAAAAACTTTATAATATTATAAGTTACAAAGTATCATATTATGTCGTATTTAACAACTGTATGTGACACAAAAATGTTATAAATACGATTATTTAGAAGTTTCGGTGTAACTGAGTGATGAAATATTGAGATCAAGTTGATGCAACCAAGCATTTGGATACGAATTGGCTTTGTCCTAGCCCATTCCATATGGAAATGATGAACATATAGACAAACAAAGGTTGCCAAGTGGCGACAATCATTGCACTTCATTACCACAAACATGGAATTCAAAGGTGATATTCCCTTCACTAGGAGCATCCCACGAGGTTCTTCTTCAATGGGTAGAAAATTGATCATTGGAATTAGCTAGAAACCATGAAATATACATCTTCACATAATAGCTGCTCCTCAAAATTCGTCACTCTTCACCTTCTTGGAAGTTTCTTCCCTACGGTCCTTTGATTTCTAATGTAGTACCCTTAAATGGCATGTTCGTGCTTTAAATATTTCCTTATGCTAGGGAATAAACTTAGAGGAAATCTTTCTTTCTCTCCCTCTTCTATCTTTCCCTCATCTTTCTCTCTTTCCATTTTTGATCTCTTTAGAGCAAGAGAAATGGCGGGGAACCCGAAGATATACAGAGATATTGGCAAAAGGGCTAGAGGTTATTGAACCTTTATGTTTCAAAAACTATGCATTTTTGTTTTCTTTAGATGTTCCTCACACATTTCTTTTACATTTTCTTGTAGATCTTCTTCACAAAGGTTTTGAACCTCCACAGCCATGGACACAACTCGGATATTTTGACATGAACTGTGGCACCACTTCTATCTTCCAGCGTAACTATACATTGTTTTCACTAAGTTTACCAATACTGATAAATTTATACTCTTGGTTGATTCTTCTTGGCCTCTTAAAACTTTTGCAGTTGACAATGTTATACCTGGAATCAACACCCGTTTCAAGTTGTGCCTTCCTGACCCTCATAGGATAAGCAAGGTAGGATTTTTCACCAAAGTATGTAGTAAATAGATCTGAATATCAGTTGGACGATTTTGGTCTATATTAGGAATTTATTTTGGTACTTGACCACCGGTGACGGGAGACCCAACTATTTTGATTCTGGTTCTCGCAATTAAGAGGTCGGTTTACCCGATGCCTATTTTTCTATTTCCAAAACTTAAATTAGAGATTTTGGTTAAAAGAGATTAATGCTCTGTTATTACATCTATAGTTTCTAGGTTTATATCAAGAAATAACAAAAAAACAAAAGTTAGGTCTTGCTATCCTTAAGGAGATAGTCTAGTGATCGCATTGCTCTTTTTCTAATTTTGTAATATAAGATTTAAATCTCTGTATATATTAAAAAAAAAAAAAGAAAAAAAGTTCTTGCTCCACCCAAAAGTTGGGGCTTAGGATTGAGACCTGAGCCCTCTAAAATGGGGCCTAAATCTTGGGTTTGGTCCATGATTATTAAAAATGCCAGAAACACCTTCCCTAGCCCAACCCAACGCAAGACCGGGTTGTTACGGGTCTGGTAGTAGGCCTTTAAAGTTATTTCTATCATTTTTAAGTTCATCATCTTAAGCGTTTGATCATGGTTTGTGTAACAGGTGGAATTTCAGTTCTTTCATGACCTTGCTGGATTCACAGCAGGCTTAGGGTTGAGACCAAAGCCTCTTATACATCTCTCAGGTGTATATGGAACAAGGTTCTTTGCTTTTGGTGCAGACATGTCCTTTGACACCAAGAAAGCAAACTTCTTTAAATTTGATGCTGGTGTTAGCTTCACTGCTGCCAACGTTAACACCGCAGTTGCGATGTAAGTGTTCCTCTGAGTACCTTATCATCGGTTTCTAATATACAAATGCCATGACACAGGTTGATGGTTTTGCAGCACGGATAGATTTGAAACCCTACTTGCCACAGCTTTCTGCACTATAGATCCTAGGACTCAATGCGGGGTTGGGGCAGAGTTCAGGCATAACATCACGAGAGGAAAGAGTAGCATATACCTCGGCACCCAGTATGCACTCTCTCCATCTACTATCCTGAAGGCTCGAGTAAGCAATCATGGCGTAGTAAGTGGCCTTATTCAGCTTATGGTGCAGCCCGATCTTGCTTCGGTTATAACCAGCGAAATAGACACCCGAGACCTCGCAAAGAGACCTAAACTTGGGGTCACTATGTCCTTCAAACCTCCAATCAAGCATCTATAGAATGCAGCTACTGGTACTTTTACAGGCAGAATCATCTGCATTGAATTTGATTTTTTTTCACCCAAAGTTTGGTACACTCATTATCAATATAAAGCTGTTTAGCCTCAAAGCAATGGGAATTTGTATTCCTTTGATTAAAAAGGATAGATTTGGATATTCAGAGGCACGAAATAATTTATGTATTGCAACGTTTGTGGAGTGGAGACATTGTTTTGATGCTCCAAATCAGAAGGTAAATGGGTGACATTAAAATGATGGAGCATTTCAAGGGAAGGGTCTTGATGATACCATGTTAATTGGGCTACTCTAATGCCAAATACTCTTAAGGGAAAGGTCAAAGATCACCTAGTTTGTTCAATAAAACATGACAGCATGACAGAAAATCATGTCAAACATCACCCTAGAAATGTTGTTCAAAGCAACAGAATATGGCTTGTGCGAGTCACTTTACATACCGACAATTCTTTGAGATCAAAGTTACCGCTTTAGCATATGGACAGGTAACGACAAACATTGACATGAAATAGTTCAGAGAGAATCATACGATATAAACACGGAGGTGTTTTTTTAATTAAAACCCGAAATAGTTCAGAGAGATTACTGCTGATTTGCTGCAGCCTGAAGCAGCCCATCACGAATTTGAGTTGCCACATCACGAACAGCACCAGGTCCATGTGGAATGAACACGGAAGAGGATTTTGAGTGTGCACCTATTTCCTTCATAGTGTCAAAGTATTGGGTGACAAGAACCATGTCCATGACATCTTTAGCGGTGGTTCCAGGAACATTTACGGAGAAGCCCAGCACGCTGTCACGCAATCCATCAACAATTGCTTGACGCTGGCGGGCAATACCAAGCCCAGAAAGGTACTTAGCCTCAGCTTCACCCTCAGCACGCTTGATTTGCAGAATCTTCTCCGCCTCTGCCTTTTCATTGGCCGCCACCCTCAGTCTTGCAGCTGAAACAAGATTGATTGATATAGAAATTTAAGTCCAAAAGAGGATTTTCTTAGTTCAAAATGATCCATTCAAACTATAAATCATGCATAGCATTTCTATTAGGCTAGAATCAATTTCACTCCTGTGACCCACTTAAAAGTTGGATTCCTCATTTGTTCATAATCTGCATTCTACAATTTACAAATGAAAAAGTCTTTGAATTTTTACCAGCATTGATTTCATTCATTGCACGCTTCACGTGCTCATCTGGCTCTATATCCACAATGAGTGTCTGCTCAATCTGATAACCATAAGCAGACATAGCCTGCCAGCAACAGAGAGGAGAGACAAATTTAATAAGTGAGCTCCACTATTATACGTTAGTTTCTTCCATTCAAATTAATTACCTTTTCGAGTTCATCTTCTACTGCTTTGGCAATGTCATTCTTTTGCTCAAAAACATCATCAAGATTGAGCTTTGGCACAGTTGCCCTAATCACTGCAAAGATGGAAAAGAAAAAGAAAAGAAAAAAAAAATCAATTTCAGCTCATGTGGACCATAACATGCAGCATAGATTTTGTTTTTTGGATTATACCATCAAAAACATAGGCTTGGATTTGGCTCCTTGTGTTGCTAAGTTTGTAGAAAGCATCATTTGCTTTATCTGCCAGGGCACGGTATTGGACAGATGCAACAACATTCACAAAAACATTGTCCTGGAAAGGAAATTACAGAAAAGAAACCATTAATTCTAAGCTTGCATAACAACAAAAGTCTGTGTAGTGTAATCTCACTTGACAAACAAACTACTCTATATGGCGAGATATTCAATGACATAATGCCAAACCTAAGAATGAGACATCAACGTACCCTATTCAACGATCAAATAGGAGTAATGTTCTATGAGGCCAAACAGAAGAGAAGATGGAGCAAGAGCGTACATAAGAAGTGTACAAAGTGATTGTTATCTTTTCTCTGCTAGCATGTGTATATTCGTACTAGGCAAGAGACAATGAGAACGAAGTATAAAGGCCAGAGGGGACAAAAAATGGGAAAGGGTGTTCACTCTAAAATTAAATAAAAGAACATTAGGAACACCAATGATACCCAAAAGTGTAAGAACATCAAACAAGTAATAAATACACCATAACCACCAATGTCTAACTATTTTTACAGGCAAGGAAATAAACAGACCTTTGTCTTTGTCTCACAACGCACGTCCAGCTGCTGCAGACGAAGTGAAAGATGGCCAGCAATCTGACTTCCGATGCACCAAGGAAGAAAATGGCATCCCGGTTCAAGTACATCTTTAAACTTGCCAAACCTCTCCTTGATGGCTACTGTTGATTGGTCAACTTTTACGCAGCAGAAAAGATTTCCCATGATGTCTTGCCACTTAACACAAAAGGCAATGACCAATGAGCAACATTAGGAAGAATAAATAGATAGAAACCATAATACCAGTTGTTTCTTCCGTTAACTACTTATTGGCCACCAGGCATAATTGATGCCGGATAAAGCTAAGTCAACAAACCTGATAAAACTAGCCCCTGAAGGTACTTCAGTAATATGGCAATCCCTTTTCCTGCTGCCAAAGGGCTGCCTTAAACTTCAACAAAGGAGGTGGTAAACCCACTTATACAGAAGTAGTGTAGTAACTAAAGCTCCTGGCAAAGAAGGTCCTATGAAGTAATTCTGGCATACATCCTGATCTTAAACTGTATTACTGGCATACTCACATGGTCATTAACCAAAGTGAATAACTTTCTTCTCAACCTAAGAATATGCAGATTCTGAAGGGACTAAATTATAAGTTCACATTCCAATATAAAGGGCAGAACCTTCAGCAGAAACAATTCTTATGTAGTGCTTTAACCCCTAAACAAAGTGCTTTCTCTTCAAATTTGACAAAAATTGCTTAATGACCAACAAAGCATAGGAAGATGCAATCTTGATGTTCAATTAGAGTAATTTAGTCATCAACCTTAACAATCACACAACCAAGTCTTAGCAGTTAGTAAGAACAGTAACCGTGCCTGAAATGACACTAATAGAGAAGAAGGGGCGAAAACAAGCATGATCACCTCGAAAAAGAAACACGGCACATTAATTGCAAAAGAAAATGCTTAAAAATGATTTCCGCATATGGAAATAATGGAATTGTCTCAGTTCAGGCAAAATTCCGATTGCCACTGGTTCAATACCCAGTGGAACCAAGAAAAAACATCATCTAGCTTGCAATAGAGAAAGAAAGAAAGCAAATTGAAGAGGCCATGAAGCTGATTAAACAAGATATTCTAAAGTACTATACTAAAGTAAACAGAGGAGTTTCCAACATAGTATCAAGATCATGAATCATGAGAGATGAATCACATTCATACATACAAGATATTGAAGCTTACAAGAGATTAATGATGTTGGGAAGGGCAAGAAAACAGCAGAACAGACAACTTGCTTTGTTCAAATTCCGGGGTGATGACTGCTCAAACAAAGATATATTTGTATAGGGCCAGCTCCAAGTTGGCCTGTAATTAATAGATATTTTCTAGACAACCTTATCGTTCACTCTCAACCGTATCAAAGGTCAACATATGAAAATAACCTACAAATATCTGGTGTGGATAAATGCCAACCTGTTTACAAAGCGAAAAATAAGGTATGAGAGTCATACCTCACAGCCAATGTCATGTGAATCAGAATATGTATTTAGAGTTATAAATTTAAAAAATAAAATATAATTTTAAAGGCAAAAAATATATTTGGGGTTTGATAATTATGTAAATATTTTTAACCATATATATATATATGTATATATATATATATATATAAAACTTCAAGGGATTATCCTTTGCCCTTGCCGTCCGTTGTAAAATGGTATATAAACATAAAAATAAAGAAACCAACAGGACAAATGAAAATGGCGATGCAAACCAGATTACATCACTATCATAGGAGTGTTGTAACGTATTATTCTCAGAACATTAGAAAACCCAAAAAAGGTAGGACAGGAACAAGAATCACAGTTTCAGAAAAATCTCATATACCGTCAAAAAAAAAAAATGACAGAGTTAGAAATATATATATATATATATATATATATATATATTATCCTGTGAAGTATTATTGATATACCCACAAATGGTGCTCTTTAAATGTCAAGGATTTAATTTTTAGCAACTTCTCTTAAAATGCCCAAAAACCGAAAAAAAAAAAAAGGTGATATTTTAGTACAGGGTCCACAACATCACTGTCACATGGTATTGATTTAGTGTACTAAATAAATAAGTTATAATCCGGTCTAGTTGGTCTGTAGGTTAGGTACCAGTACCCTTCAAACATATCCCTGATTTGAATTTTGGATTTACATTAATCACTTTAATATAATTTTCAAATATCAATATGTATTAAATATAATAAATAAATTATAAACCTAAAAAAACACCGGCAGACTCGCCAAGTGCATTTTATAATAACAACAGCAGAACAGCTAGGCCATCTGGAGATCAACAAGAAACGAGAATCACAATAGGCATGTCTTGAAATGCTAAATTCAGTGTTAGTGAAGCTTTTAAGGTAAAAAAATGATTGATATAACATATTAATTTGACCTTTCTATGTAAAAATTTAAATATTTTCTGAACAATATTTACTTAATAAAACGAAAATAGAGTAAAACTAAATTTCCAACTAGCACCAACACCATATATGATTAAACAAAATTTTCAGAAAAATAAAAAATAAAATTTAGCAGTGGGGGTGTGGTTCACTGGAGGGTTTAACAAGAAACCAACAAAATAGCCAATTGGGTATCTAAAATATAGTCAAGTGTGTATTGAATATTGATAAAATACCTCTTAATGCCGCAGAATAGCCAGAGAGAGATCTGGTTAAGAAACCCAGAAAAGGTCAATAGTGAAAATGAAGGGAAAGAGAAGGGAAGAATTGACCAAGGTACCAATAAGACTTTGGAAGCTTTTCTCGTGTGCTCCACTGGACAACCGAAGGGAAAGAGAAGGGAAGAATTGACCAAGGCACCAATAAGACTTTGGAAGCTTTTCTCGTGTGCTCCACTGGACAACTGATTGGATAAGCACTACATTATACCATCAGGACTTTAAAGGCGGAAATTTCTTCGAAGTGTGGGCTAAGTAAAGAACTGTCTTTAGCCCATTTTGGTGTCTGTGGAAAAGAGGCTCCCAATCACAATCCCATGCCCTTATTTGCCAGTTATGGTTGGATTGAGTGACATTAGGGAGGTCCTATTTATTGAGGGAGCCCCTTATTTGCTAGTTATGGTAGGAGAGTGTAACATGTAGGGAAAGTCTTGCTTATTCGTGGGGGTGGTTTTGGTGAAATTTCCCTTGCACTTCTTTATGACTTGATATGAAAGCCTCCTTAATTTCCTAAATTAAAATTTGTGTTTCGATGTAAATTCCATCGAGTTCTTTTCAATTAATTTAACAAATTTCCTTTTTTTTTTTTCCTTTTCTTTCTTTTTTATTTTCTAGCAAGGACTTATTCATCTCTTTTTGAAAGTCAAAAGGTGAGATGCTTCCTTATCTTAAATTAAATGATTCTTAATTATGTAATTTTAATGTGAAACTAAATGCTTTTTCTACGTCCACTTGTATCCCATCCCATCCCTTCGTAATCAACTCGATTCTTTTTCCTTTTTTTTTTTTCTAAGAAATGAAGTGGACAATTATCCAGAAAAAATCTTTTAATATAAAAATGAAGTTCAGTCTGGGGACATGTTCACCAAAACCTGAATATTCCCCGGAGCATATACCTGCAAAAAAGCAAAAAAGAAATAAAGAAAGAGTGATGCTAATGATTATGATGAGGAGATTTATGATAATATTATATATGGATGTATATATATATATATATATATATATATATATATATATATATATATATATATATATATATATATGTATATATAGTGATAGATTCAAGATCCAAGGATAGTGGGGTAAAATATTTTTATAAGTTAAAATATTTTATTTTTAAATTACAAGCACAATTTTTTTTTTTTTTTTTTTTTTTTTTTGTGAGGGGGCAATTTTTCTTAAGTGTAGGGATATTTTTTTGTGTAGAAATAATTTTTTGTTTAATATCTAATATTTAATATATATTTTTTTTTAGCGGAGGCAATTGCCCCCGCACCCCTGTGTATATATGTATGTATCCAAGTAGGCATCATTCTCACGCAATGAAGGTGGAGAACGAGGAGGAGGAATAATTACTAAATACGGAAGGCGAATGCCGCAGTGTAGGGGAGAAGGCACGCACTCGCTTCCTTACTAACGTAAAATGTTTGGCTATTGTGATGGAGGACCGAAATTTAGTGTAAAAATTATACTTAAGAAAAAGATAAGGAAAAAACCTAAAGCAAATTCATGTGTAGCTTAGCTTTGCTGTGGTGCTCATTTCTTACTGTCGGTAAGGCAAAAAAAGAAGTCTCACAGCATCATCAAAATTTCTTATATCTTTTAATTAAATTTTAGACAACGATATTTAAAAAAAATCATAGATGGGTGTGTCCCCGCCAAGTTTTTATTCATTGACCTCATTAATTCAACATATCATTTGTTTTCTGAAATAGAGGAGGCTTTTTATTTCCCCCCTCCATAAAACTAAATCTATCGGTGTCAACCCATGCATCTCATTTTTGATATTCATGGCTTTAGAAGATAGGGCTGTCCTGTATTTGATTGGCTAAAACAATCCGACGTGGCATTTTCCATCAACTTGCTACTCTGATGGAGAGGGCAAAACAGCCCCAGAAAAACAGAGTAAGCAGAACAGGGAAAGAAAAATCTCCCTCGAGCATCAATGGCGATGGTCGCAACACCATCACCGTCATCCTCGCTCACAGCCTCCATTAAAAATTCTAACTGTTACCCATTTTCCCCCAGAGCCCAATCTCGCAGACCCACCTTTCCCGCCATAAAAACATGGAAGACAACAATCACGTCCATGGCTCCAACGACAAAGGTTAATTTTCAAAAACCCCGTAAAATCTTTCCAATATATTTTTTTTTGGCTTATATGTATTCCAAGTTCATGGGAATTTAAGCTTTTAATTGATGAACCCACTTTAATTTAATTGATTTTTTTTTCCATAGTCTTGTGTTGAGCCTAGCAAAGTTCATTGGAATTTTGAGGTTTTAATTGAGGAATTTGCGAATTTCTAGGTTAACAAATTCGACAAATCATGGGAGAAGAAATGGTACGGAGCTGGAATATTCTACGAATCAAGCGAAGAAGTCGAATTCGACGTTTTCAAGAAACTAGAAAAGAAGAAGGTATTGAGCAACGTAGAGAAGGCGGGATTGCTGACGAAAGCAGAGGAGTTAGGGGTGACATTATCATCAATAGAGAAACTGGGGGTGTTTTCAAAGGCTGAGGAGTTGGGGCTGTTGAGTTTGGTGGAAAAGTTAGTTGGGGTTTCGCCATCAGTGTTGGCGTCGGCGGCGCTGCCAATACTAGTGGCGGCAGTGGCGGCGATAGTGGTGATTCCGGATGACTCGGTGGGGCTTGTGGTGGTTCAGGCTGTTGTGGCGGGTGCCCTTGGCTTTGGTGCTGCTGGGTTGTTTGTTGGGTCTGTTGTGTTGGGTGGGTTGCAAGAAGCTGATTGAAATTGATCTTTTTCTCTAATTTGCTTTGTTTTTTTTTTTTTTGGGGGGGGGGGGGGGTGTTTGAACTTTGAAGTTCTGAAAAGGGTTTCTATGAATATGCGAGGACGCCACCTTGATATGGACGATGTAAAGTTTTTAGGAAGTACATTATGTGATATTTGCAACTCCAAATGAACGATAAGAATGTGAAATGCATACCTTCTCGTAGTTTAATTGGATTTTCAGTGGGGAGGTTTCATCACTAAGTCGGTGATTAAAAAACTTTCGTGTAGACTTTTGTTCCTCTAAATTTTTCTAAGGCATCACTCTTAGCCTAATGGACCAAACTCATCCCATCACCTTTTCCTTATACGGCCCATGTCTTTTTTTTTTTTTTTTTTTAATGGATACTTTTCATCAATCAGTATTCGAATTTAACTCGACTGATTTGATTGAACAATCTGGAGACAATCTGGAGCCATTAAAAGGTTAGGTGTCATAATATCAATTTTTTTATTTTTAAATTTAAATTCAAAATATTAATTAAGGGGATATAACGCCTGATCATCATTGGTATAAGTACCATGTCATTTGGAAGAATTGTCGGAGGTTGAAGACCATACTGGAACCCCCTGGTGCCTCCCCGCCGCTCAACCTAGTTAAGTGCAATATTTTGCTCTTACCAAACAAAACAAAAAAAGAAAAAAATATATTAGATTTTGATACTTAATTTCATATTATTCTATTTGGTAGTTTACTACCTAATTGTATATTTTTTAAACACTTTGTTCTGGGCCTCATGAGTATTAGTGTTAATTCATAGTAGATATTTTGCAATCGTACTCGGTTAAATAAACTTATTTATTTTAAAAATCTTGAAAACTAATCGATGCACGAGTACTTTCAAGATCTTTCTTCTACTACGAAATGCATTGGTGGGTTAAATATCAATACACAAGCACTTTCAAGGTCACCTCTTGCATTCAAAGTGGGCATTCTACGTCTAAGCTACATCCCCCATTTTGGTCTCTCCTCGTCGCTCAAGGTGCTTTAGTGCAATATTTTGTTCTTACTATACAAAATTATTTTAGATTTTGATACCTAATTTTATATAAATCTATTTATTAGTACATTGCCTAATTGTATATTTTTGAAACAATTTACTCTTACTCTCACGAGTATTAGTATAAATTTATTGTATATATTTTTTAATAAATAAATCTTTTTTTTCCTGAAATTTGTACAGTCAGGTGGATATTTTGCTTTCATATTGGGATAAATAAATTTATTTATTTAAAAAAATTGTTGAAAACTAACCCATATACAATCCCTTTTCAAGGTTGTCCATCGCCTACTAAATGCATTCATGGAGATGAAGGGTATTGATTCCTATACCTCTCACATGCTAAGCAAGTGCTCTACCATCTAAGCTAGATACCCCTTTCTTGGTTCCTCCACACCGCTCAAGGTGCTTTAGTGCAATATTTTGTTCTCACTAAACAAAACTATATTAGATTTTGATATTTAATTTCATATTAGTCTACTTGTTAGTACACTACCAAATTATATATTTTTTAAATTTTCACTCGTATAATTAGTATTAATTCATAGTAGATATTTTTAATAAATAAATCTTTGCTTTTTTTTTTTTTATTTTGAAAATCTGTTTGATCGAGTGATGACTTTGCTTTCATAGGGTTAAATAAATAAATTTATTTTATAAATTCTTCAAGACTAATCTACATACAAGCTCTTTCAAGGTCATTCATCTCCTATGAAAAGAAAACTATATTAGATTTTGATATTTAATTTCATATTAGTCTATTTGTTAGTACACTACCAAATTATATATTTTTTACATTTTCACTTGCTCTCATGAGTATTTGTATTACTTCATAGTATATATTTTTAATAAATAAATCTTTCTTTTTAAAAAAAAATTTACTCCATCTAGCGCTGACTTTGCCTTTATAGGGTTAAATAAATTTATTTATTTTAAAAATTCTTCAAAACTAATCTACATACAAGCTCTTTCAAGTTCATTCATCTCCTATGAAAAGTATTGGTGGAGATGCGGGGTATTGATCCCCATATCCCCATACCTCTCGTATGCAAATTCAACACTTTACCATGTGAGCTACATCCCACCGTCTTGGTACCTCCCCGCCACTCAATATGGTTAAGGGCAATATTTTGTTCTTACAAAACACTACAAAAAACATGATTTTAGCCATGAAAAAAATTCGTCGCTATTTACCCACAAATTTAACGACAAAAATAGAATTCGTTGTAAATTAGCCACGAACAATAATTCGTGACTAATTTGTCACAAATCCATTTTCGTCGCTAATTTAGCGATGAAAATAATTATGCGTCACTAATTTAGCGACGAAATTCATAATCCGTCGCTAAATAGCCACGAATTTCCCATTCGTAACAAAATTTAGCCACGAATTCGAAGTTCGTGACTAAATTCGTTGTGAATTTGAAATTCTGTTAAATATAATTTTATATTTTTGTTAAATATAAATTTATATTTTATATGTTTATTAAATTAGGGTATTGATTTTTATTAAATATATTTTTGTATTTTTTAAAATATAATTTTGTATTTTTGTTAAAGATAATTTTTTTAATTTTATTAGATATAATTTTATATTTTTATTAAATATAATTTTATATTTTATATTTTTATTAAATTAGTAAATTATATTTTTAATGGTAAAAGTTAGAAAGAAAGTAATGAAGTAAAAAAAAAAGGTATATCAGATAAGTTAATATGACATAGTGGTTGAGAACGCTCCAGATGTCCTCTTAGTCCCATGTTCGAATCTGGATAAATGTACATTTTCTACAAAAATATAAAGCAGCAGGAAGTTGGTTCATACACGAGCGGGGGCCGACGAATGGGCCGGCGACCGCCGACAGTGGGCTGACAGCTTTTAAAATAAAAAATATAAAATGAAAAATTTAGCTACGGATTTAGCCACGAATTCATCAATTCGTGATTAAATTTAGTCATGAATTTTTGAATCCGTGGTTAAAGTTAGCCATGAATTTAGCCACGAATTAGAATCCGTGGCTAAATTTTGAATTCGTTGCTAAATTTAGCCACGAATTTCTGAATCCGTGGCTAAATTTAGCCACGAATTCAAAAATTCGTGGCTAAATTTTTGCGACGCGCTATTAGTTACGAATTTTTTTGATATTTTCGTGACTAAATCCGTCGCTAATTCGGTATTTTTTTGTAGTGAAACAAAAATATATAAGATATTGATACTTAATTTCATACTAGTTTATTTATTATTACACTACCTAATTGTATGTTTTCGAAAAAAATTGCTCTTGCCTCATGAATATTAGCATTAATTCGTAGAATATCTTTTTTAATAAATAAATCTTTTTTTTTTGGAAATTTGTTCTGTCGGGTGAATATGTTGCCTCCATATTGGGTTAAATAAATTTATTTATTTTAAAAATTCTTATATTGGGTTAAATAAGTTTATTTATTTTAAAAATTCCTAAAAACTAATCTATATATAAGCCATTTTCAAGGTCATTCGTCTCCTACGAAATGCATTGGTGGAGATGCGGGGTATCGATCCCCATATCTGTCGCATATCTCTCGCATGCTAAGCAAGCACCATATCATTTGAGTTACATCCCCCTTCTTGGTCTCTCCTTGCTGCTTAAGGTGCTTGAGTGCAATATTTTGTTCTTTCGAAACAAAACTATTTTGGATTTTGATAATTAATTTCATATTATTCTATATGTTAGTACATGACCTAATTGTATATTTTTTAAACAATTTGCTGTTGCCCTCATGTGTTTTAGCATTAATTCATGGTATGTACTTTTTATAAATAAATCTTTGACTTTTGGAAATTTATTCTATGGGGGTGAATATTTTGCCTTTATATAGGGTTAAATAAATTTATTTATTTTAAAATTTCTTTAAAACTAATCTATTGACAAGCGCTTTCAAGGTCATTGTCTCATAGGAAATGCATTGGTGGAGATGCAAGGTGTCAATCCTCTCACCTCTCGCATGCTAAGCGAGTGCTCTATCATTTGAGCTACATCCATGTTCTTGGTCCCTCCCCGCTAATCAAGTTGCTTTAGTGTAATATTTTATTCTTACAAGACAAAACTATATTGGATTTTGATAGTTAATATCATGTTAGTCTATTTGTCAATACACTACCTAATCGTATATTTTTTTAAACAAGTATTAGCATTAATTCATAGTATATAATTTTTATCAATAAAACTTTGTTTTTCTAGAAATTTACTCTATTAGGTGAATATTTTGCCTTTATATAGGGTTTAATAAATTTATTTACTTTAAAAATTTTCAAAACTAATCTTTTGACAAACCCTTTCAAAGTCATTCGACACTTATGAAATGCATTTTTGGAGATGCGGGTATCGATTCCCGTATCTCTCGCATGCTAAGTAAGCACTCTACCATCTGACCTACATTCCCCTTCTTGGTTCCTTCCCGCCGCTCAAGGTCCTTTAGTGCAATACATTGTTCTTACTAAACAAAACTATATTGGATTTTGATAGTTAATTTCATGTTAGTCTATTTGTTAGTATACTACCTAATTGTATATTTTTTAAACAATTTGCTCTTGCCCTCATAAGTATTAGCATTAATTCATAGTATATAATTTTTATAAATACATCTTTGTTTTTTTGGAAATTTATTCTATCAGGTGAATATTTTGCCTTTATATATAAATAAATTTATTTATTTCATATTAGTCTATTTGTTAAAACACTACCCAATTGAATATTTTTTTAAACAATTTGCTCTTGCCCTCATGTTGGCATTAATTGATGGAATATATTTTTTATAAATAAATCTTTGTGTTTTTTGGAAATTTATTCTGTTGGGTGAATATTTTGCCTTTATATATAGTTAAATAAATTTGTTTATTTTAAAAATTCTTCAAAACTAATTTATTGATAGGCTCTTTCAAGGTCATTCATCTCCTAGGAAATTAATTGGTGGAAATGTGGGGTATCGATCCCTGTGCCTCTCGCAAACTAAGTGAACGCTCTACCATATGAGTTACATCTCCCTTCTTGGTCCCTCATGCCATTGTGCAATATTTTTTTCTTGGTAGACAAAACTATATTAGATTTTGGTAGTTAATTTCATATTACTCCGGTTGTTAGTACACTACCTAATTTTAATTCTTTTAAATAATTTGCTTTTGCCCTTATGAGTATTAGCATTAATTCGTAGTATTTTTTATAAATAAATCATTTTTCTTTTGGAAATTTATTCTTTTGGGTGAATATTTTACCATTATATAGGGTTAAATAAATTTATTTATTTTATATATTCTTCAAAACTAATCTATTAACATGCCCTTTCAATGTCATTTGTCTCCTAAGAAATGCATTGGTGGAGATGCTGGGTATCGATCTCATTATATAGGGTTAAATAAATTTATTTATTTTAAAAATTCTTCAAAACTAATCTATTAACATGAAATTTACATATTTTAAAAATTCTTCAAAACTAATCTATCAACATGCCCTTTCAAGCTCATATGTCTCCTTGGAAACGCATTGGTGGAAATGCGGGGTATCGATCCCTGTACCTCTCGCATGCTAAGCGAGTGCTCTACCATCTGAGCTACATCCCTCTTTTTGGTTCCTCCCCACAACTCAAGGTGTTTAACGCAATATTTTGTTCTTGCTAAACAAAACTATATTGGATTTTGATAGTTAATTTCATGCTTGTGTCACACCCCGACTCTTGAGTCAAGCATGCAACAACAGTTACGTTATCCCCAAACACATGTGAACCTCTTTGTGTCCCGAGGTACAACAAGGTGTTTCAATATTCCAAGAATTTTAAAATAAATGTAAATCATCCATCAAATATTCCAAATGCCCCAATAAAACCAGTAAGTTTTGCAAAAGAAATTTTGCACTAAATAAAAAGAGTTCTAAAGTAAACAAATAAAGATTTTTCAACATTAGCCAAAATAAACAAGTATTCAACAAAAATCCATGCCTTTAAAAGTTTGCAAAGCTCCCTTCATAGATCCATTCCACATAGTTCCCAAAAATGTTCACACGGCAAATACATATTGAAAATCAACAAAAGTAATTTCTCCGGACCGGTACAGGAGAATGTCTAAGTCTCCAAACTAGTCTTCCCCTAAAAGAGGTAGAAAGAGAGGGGTGAGTATAAAATACTCAGTGAATGGAGTACAATGACATGTTAAACATAAATAAGGGGTGGAGTGGTTGTGCTAAGGGGGCACGTCAAATATATTCAAATACAACACTAACAAGTCATTCACAAAATAAATTTATAACAAATTTTCCATGACTCATATATTCCCATTAACAACCAAGTTTATTTTCATTTCAAACCTTTTTAGGGTTTTGCTAAAAATACATTTCTACCAATGGCCCTTGGTATTGGCCCGAATTTTCGTGGGGTGTCACCACATTATCACAGCTAGCTTGAGGAGCTCTCCATCCCATCTACCTCCAAGCTAAATTTTAATTCAATCTTTACCATGCCGCTCTGATAGTCCGGTCCATGAAAAGACTTAAACTATAGTCATTCATCTTTTTTTATGCATCATATTACAAAATCCATTTTCCATTTCAATGTCATAACCATTCATAGTAGAATGAAATTTCACAATTTACAATCATTATTCAATTGTAATATGATACAAACAGTTTAAAGATCAAGAATAGAGTCATGGATCGATCAAATCATTTAAGTTGGGCACACCATGATCACAAACATTTTACAAATCTATTTCAAAATTCATTTCAAAATTTATTTCACAAATTATAATTAAAATCATTTTTATCATTCATATTCACATAACCATCCATCATAGTATAAAGGAGGGTAATCACTTCCAGTTTCTCCACAATCAAGAGTATTGCCTTGATCAATCCTATCTACTCCCTAAAAAACATAATCAAGTAACCAAAATTATCAATATTTATCATTCCATATCAATTTATAACCTCAACAGATGGGACATAACCCCAAGTGCTCATTGGGGCAGAACATGAAGTCTTAAAAGCCCATGACCCAATGAGCATTACATGCTTAGGCCTATCAATAGTAAGGGATTTATTTCTCCGAAGGGTAAAATGTGTACTGACTCCTTGGCTAACCTCTATTGGTAGCGGCCTAATAGGTTTGAAGCCCTCAAAAGCATTCGGTAAGCTTAAGACAATACTTCTCTCTTTGGTTGGTGATCGAAAACTTTAATAAGGAGCTGATCGTTTACCCTCATCAAGAAAACTATATTGGATTTTGAAAGTTAATTTCATGTTAGTCTATTTGTTAATACACTACCTAATTGTATATTTTTTAAACAATTTGCTCTTGCCCTCACTAGTATGAGCATTAATTCAGAGTATATAATTTTATAAATTAAACTTTTTTCTTTATCGGGTGAATAATTTGCCTTTATATATAAATAAATTTATTTACTTTAAAAAATTTTCAAAACTAGTCTATTGACAAACCCTTCCAAGGTCATTCAACTCTTACGAAATGCATTTATGGAGATGTGGGGTATCGATCCCCATGCTAAGTGAGCACTATACCATCTGAGCTACATCCCCCTTCTTGGTCCCTCCCTACCACTCAAGGTGATTTATTGCAATATTTTGTTCTTACTAAACAAAACTATATTGGATTTTGATAGTTAATTTCATGTTAGTCTATTTGTTAATACACTAACTAATTGTACATTTTTTTTTGAAAATAATTTGCTCTTGCCCTCATGAGTATTAGCATTAATTCATTCTACATAATTTTATTAATAAAACTTTTTTCTTTGGAAATTTATTCCATCAAAAGAATAATTTGCCTGCATATATAAATAAATTTATTTACTTTAAAAATTTTTCAAAACTAGTCTATTCACAAAACCTTCCAATGTCATTCGACTTCTATGAAATGCATTTATGGAGATGCAGGGTATCGATCCCCATACCTCTCGCATGCTAAGCGAGTGCTCTACCACCTAATCTATATCCCCCCTCTTGGTCCCTCCCTGCCACTCAAGGTGCTTTCTTTCTGTATTTTGTTCTTGCTAAACAAAACTATATTGGATTTTGATAGTTAATTTCATGTTAGTCTATTTGTTAACACACCACCTAATTGTACATTTTTTAAAAAATTTGCTCTTGCCCTCATGAGTATTAGAATTAATTCATAATATATAATTTTATAAATAAAACTTTTTTCTTTTTGAAATTTATTCTATTGGGTGAATAATTTGCCTTTATATATAAATAAATTTATTTACTTTAAAAATTTTTCAAAACTAGGCTATTGACAAACCCTTCCAAGGTCATTCGACTTCTACGAAATGCAATTATGGAGATGCGGGGTATTGATCCCCGTACCTCTCGCATGCTAAGCGAGCGCTCTACCATCTGAGCTACATCCCCCTTCTTGGTCCCTCCCTGCCACTCAAGGTGCTTTATTGCAATATTTTGTTCTTACTAAACAAAACTATATTGGATTTGGATAGTTAATTTCATGTTAGTCTATTTGTTAATACACTAACTAATTGTACATTTTTTTTTGAAAATAATTTGCTCTTGCCCCTGATGAGTATTAGCATTAATTCATTCTACATAATTTTATTAATAAAACTTTTTTTTTTGGAAATTTATTCCATTAAAAGAATAATTTGCCTGCATATATAAATAAATTTATTTACTTTAAAAAATTTTCAAAACTAGTCTATTCACAAACCCTTCCAAGGTCATTCGACTCCTATGAAATGCATTTAAGGAGATGCAGGGCATCGATCTCCGAACCTCTCGCATGTTAAGTGAGCGTTCTACCATTTGAGCTATATCCCCACTCTTGGCCCCTCCGTGCCACTCAAGGTGCTTTCTTTCTATATTTTGTTCTTGCTATACAAAACTATATTGGATTTTGATAGTTAATTTCATGTTAGTCTATTTGTTAACACACTACCTAATTGTACATTTTTTAAACAATTTGCTCTTGCCCTCATGAGTATTAGCATTAATTCATTGTATATAATTTTATAAATAAAACATTTTTCTTTGGAAAATTTATTCTATCGAGTGAATAATTTGCCTTTACATATAAATAAATTTATTTACTTTAAAAATTTTTCAAAACTAGTCTATTGAAAAACCCTTCCAAGGTCATTTGACTCCTACAAAATGCATTTATGGAGATGCGGGGTATCGATCCCCGTACCTCTCGCATGCGAAGCGAGCGCTCTACCATCTGAGCTACATCCCCTTCTTGGTCCCTCTTTGCCACTCAAGGTGCTTTATTGCAATATTTTGTTCTTACTAAACAAAACTATATTGGATTTTGATAGTTAATTTCATGTTAGTTTATTTGTTAGTACACTACCTAGTTGCATATTTTTCAAACAATTTACTCTTGCCCCCATGAGTGTTAGCATTAATTTGTAATATACAATTTTTATAAATAAATAATTGTTTTTTTCTGGAAATTTATTCTATTGGGTGAACATTTTGCCTTTATATATAAATAAATTTATTTATTTGATATTATCAATTTCTTAAAACACTACCTAATTGTAATTTTTTTAAAAAAATTTGCTCTTGCCCTCATGAACATTGGCTTTAATTGATAAAATATTTTTATTAAATAAAGCTTTGTTCTTTTTTTTTAGAAATTTATTCTATTGGGTGAATATTTTACATTTATATATGGTGAAATAAGTTTATTTATTAGAAAAATTCTTCAAAACTAATCCACTGACAGGCTCTTTTAAGGTCATTCGTCTCCTAGGAAATGAATTGGTGGAAATGCAGGGTATCGATCCCCTTACCTCTTGCATGCTAAGCGAGCGCTTTACCATCTGAGCTACATTCCCCTTTTTGGTCCCTCCCTGCCACTCAAGGTGCTTTATCGCAATATTCTGCTCCTACTAAACAAAAGTATATTGGATTTTGATAGTTAATTTCATGTTAGTATATTTGTTAATACACTACCTAATTGTACATTTTTTAAAATAATTTGCCCTTGCCTTCGTGAGTATTAGCATTAATTCTTAGTATATAATTATATAAATAAAACTTTGTTCTTTTGGAAATTTATTCTATCGGGTGAATACTTTGCCTTTATATATAAATAAATTTATTTACTTTAAAATTTTTTCAAAACTAGTCTATTAACAAACCCTTCCAAGGTCATTCAATTCCCATGAAATACATTTATGGAGATGCGAGGTATCGATCCTCGTACCTCTCGCACGCTAAGTGAGTGCTCTACCATTTGAGGTACATCCCCCTTCTTGGTCCCTCCCCGCTGCTCAAGGTACTCTAGTGCAATACTTTGTTCTTACTAAACAAAACTGTTTTGGATTTTGATGGCTAATTTCATATTCGTCTATTTGTTAGTATACTACCTAATTGTATATTTTTTAAACAATTTGCTCTTGCCCCCATGAGTATTAGCAATAATTTATAATATATAATTTTTATAAATAAATATTTGTTTTTTTTTTTGGAAATTTATTCTATCGGGAGAACATTTTGCCTTTATATATAAATAAATTTATTTATTTCATATTATCTATTTGTTAAGACACTACCTAATTGTAAATTTCTTTAAACAATTTGCTCTTGCCCTCGTGAGTATTGGCATTAATTGATAGGAAATATTTTTATTAAATAAAGCTTTTTTTTTCTAGAAATTTATTCCATTGGGTGAATATTTTACATTTATATACGGTTACATAAGTTTATCTATTAGAAAAATTCTTCAAAACTAATCCATTGACATGCACTTTTAAGGTTATTCGTCTCCTAGGAAATGAATTGGTGGAAATGCAGAGTATCGATCCTCGTACCTCTCGCACGCTAAACGAAAGCTGAACAATCTGAGTTTCATCCCCCTTCTTGGTCCCTCCCTGCCACTCAAGGTGCTTTATTGCAATATTTTGTTCTTACTAAACAAAACTATATTGGATTTTGATAGTTAATTTCATGTTAGTCTATTTGTTAATACACTACCTAATTGTACATTTTTTTTTAAAAAATAATTTGCTCTTGCCCTCATGAGTATTAGCATTAATTCATTCAATATGATTTTATTAATAAAACTTTTCTCTTTGGAAATTTATTCCATCGGATGAATAATTTGTGTTCATATATAAATAAATTTATTTACTTTAAAAATTTTTCAAAACTAGTCTATTCACAAACCCTTCCAATGTCATTCGACTCCTATAAAATGCATTTATGGAGATGCAGGGTATCGATCCCCGTACCTCTCGAATGCTAAGCGAGCGATCTACCATCTCAACTATATCCCCCCTCTTGGTCCCTCCCTACCACTCAAGGTGCTTTCTTACTATATTTTGTTCTTGCTAAACAAACTATATTGGATTTGGATAGTTAATTTGATGTTAGTTTATTTGTTAACACACTACCTAATTGTACATTTTTTTAAAATTTGCTCTTGCCCTCATGAGTATTAGCATTAATTCATTGTATATAATTTTATAAATAAAACGTTTTTCTTTTGGAAATTTATTCTATCAGGTGAATAATTTGCCTTTATATATAAATAAATTTATTTACTTTAAAAATTTTTCAAAACAAGTCTATGCACAAACCCTTCTAAGGTCATTCGACTCCTACAAAATGCATTTTTGCAGATGCAGGGTATCGATCCCCATACCTCTCGCATGCTAAGTGAGCGCTCAACCATTTGAGCTACATCCCCCCTCTTGGCCCCTCCCTGCCACTCAAGGTGCTTTATTGCAATATTTTGTTCTTATTAAACAAAACTATATTGGATTTTGATAGTTAATTTCATGTTAGTCTATTTGTTAATACACTACCTAATTGTACATTTTTTAAATAATTTGCTCTTGCCCTCATGAGTATTAGCATTAATTCATAGTATATAATCTTATGAATAAAACTTTTTTCTTTTGGAAATTTATTCTATCATGCGAATAATTTGCCTTTATATATAAATAAATTTATTTACTTTAAAAATTTTTTGAAAACTAGTCTATTGACAAACCCTTCCAAGGTCATTTGACTCCTAGGAAATGTATTTAAGGAGATGCATGGTATCGATTCCCGTATCTCTCGCATGCTAAGCGAGCACCCTGCCATCTGAGCTGCATCCCCCTAATTGGTCTTTCCCCGCCGCTCAAGGTGCTTTAGTGCAATACTTTGTTTGTACTAAGCAAAACTATTTTGGATTTTGATGGCTAATTTCATCTTAGTTTATTTGTTAGTACACTACTTAATTGTATATTTTTTAAATAATTTGCTCTTGCCCCCATGAGTATTAGCATTATTTTATAATATAAAATTTTTATAAATAAATATTTGTGTTTTTTTGGGAAATTTATTCTATTGGGTGAATATTTTGCCTTTATATATAAAAAAAATTTATTTATTTCATATTATCTATTTGTTACAACACTACGAAATTGTATATTTTTTTAAACAATTTGCTCTTGCCCTCGTGAGTATTGGCACTAATTGACAGTATATTATTTTATTAAATAAATCTTTTTTTTTTAGAAATTTATTCTATTGGGTGAATATTTTACAATTATATATGGTTAAATAAGTTTATTTATTATAAAAATTCTTTAAAAGTAATCTATTGACATGCTCTTTTATGGTCATCCATCTCCTAGGAAATGATTAGGTGGAAATGCAGGGTATCGACCCCCGTACCTCTCACATGCTAAGTGAGCGCTCTACCATCTAAGCTACATCCCCCTTCTTGGCCTCTCCCTACCACCCAAGGTGCTTTATTGCAATATTTTGTTCTTACTAAACAAAATTAAATTGGATTTTGATAGTTAATTTCATGTTAGCCTATTTGTTAGTGCACTACCTAATTGTATATCTTTTAAACAATTTGCTCTTGCCCTCATGAGTATTAGCATTAATTCATAGTATATAATCTTATGAATAAAACTTTTTTCTTTTGGAAATTTATTCTATCATGCGAATAATTTGCCTCCATATATAAATAAATTTATTTACTTTAAAATTTTTTTTAAAACTAGTCTATTGACAAACCCTTCCAAGGTCATTCGACTCCTAGGAAATGTATTTAAGGAGATGCATGGTATCGATTCCCGTATCTCTCGCATGCTAAGCGAGCACCCTGCCATCTGAGCTGCATCCCCCTAATTGGTCTTTCCCCGCCGCTCAAGGTGCTTTAGTGCAATACTTTGTTTGTACTAAGCAAAACTATTTTGGATTTTGATGGCTAATTTCATCTTAGTTTATTTGTTAGTACACTACTTAATTGTATATTTTTTAAATAATTTGCTCTTGCCCCCATGAGTATTAGCATTATTTTATAATATAAAATTTTTATAAATAAATATTTGTGTTTTTTTGGGAAATTTATTCTATTGGGTGAATATTTTGCCTTTATATATAAAAAAAATTTATTTATTTCATATTATCTATTTGTTACAACACTACGAAATTGTATATTTTTTTAAACAATTTGCTCTTGCCCTCGTGAGTATTGGCACTAATTGACAGTATATTATTTTATTAAATAAATCACTTTTTTTTAGAAATTTATTCTATTGGGTGAATATTTTACAATTATATACGGTTAAATAAGTTTATTTATTATAAAAATTCTTTAAAAGTAATCTATTGACAGGCTCTTTTATGGTCATCCATCTCCTAGGAAATGATTAGGTGGAAATGCAGGGTATCGACCCCCGTACCTCTCACATGCTAAGTGAGCGCTCTACCATCTAAGCTACATCCCCCTTCTTGGCCTCTCCCTACCACCCAAGGTGCTTTATTGCAATATTTTGTTCTTACTAAACAAAATTAAATTGGATTTTGATAGTTAATTTCATGTTAGCCTATTTGTTAGTGCACTACCTAATTGTATATCTTTTAAACAATTTGCTCTTGCCCTCATGAGTATTAGCATTAATTCATAGTATATAATCTTATGAATAAAACTTTTTTCTTTTGGAAATTTATTCTATCATGCGAATAATTTGCCTCCATATATAAATAAATTTATTTACTTTAAAAATTTCATATAATCAATTTGTTAAAACACCACCAAAACATATATTTTTTTAAACAATTTGCTCTTGCCCTCATGAGTATTGGCATTAATTGATAGCATATATTTTTATTAAATAAAGCATTGTTTTTGTTCTATTGGGTAAATATTTTAGCATTACATACCGTTAAATAAGTTTATTTATTATAAAAATTTTTCAAAACAAATCTATTGACAGTCTTTTTTAAGGTCATTCATCTCCTAGGAAATGAATCGGTGGTAAAGACCTCTCGCATACTAAGCGAGCGCTCTACCATCTGGGCTATATCCCCTATCTTTGTTCCTCCCTCCCTCTCAAGGTGCTTTATTGCAATATTTTGTTCTTACTAAACAAAACTATACTGGATTTTTAAAGTTAATTTCATGTTAGTCTATTTGTTGATGCACTACCTAATCGTATATTTTTTAAACAATTCGCTCCTGCCCTCATGAGTATTAGCATTAATTCATAGTATATAATTACATGAATAAAACTTTTTTCTTTTGGAAATTTATTCTATCGGGTGAATAATTTGCCTTTATATATAAATAAATTTCTTTACTTTAAATTTTTTTTTCAAAACTAGTCTATTGACAAACCTTTCCAAAGTCATTCGATTCCTACGAAATGGATTTATGGAGATGCGGGGTATCGATCCCCGTACCTCTCGCATGCTAAGCGAGCGCTCTACCATCTGAGCTACATCCCCCTTCTTGGTCCCTCCCTGCCACTCAAGGTGCATTGTGGCAATATTTTGTTTTTACTAAACAAAACTATATTGGATTTTGATAGTAAATTTCATGTTAGTCTATTTATTAATACACTTCCTAATTGTATATTTTTTTAAAAAATTTGCTCTTGCCCTCATTAGTATTAGCATTAATTCATAGTATATAATTTTTTTATAAATGAAACTTTTTTCTTTTGGAAATTTATTCTATCGGGTGAATAATTTGCCTTTATTTACAAATAAATTTATTTACTTTAAAAATTTTCCAAAACTAGTCCATTGACAAACCCTTTACAGGCCATTCGACTCCTGTGAAATGCATTTATGGAGATGCGGTGTATCGATCCCCGTACCTCTCGCATGCTAAGCGAGCGCTCTGCCTTCTGAGCTACATCCCCCTTCTTAGTCCCTACCTCCCACTCGTGGAGCTCTATTGCAATATTTTGTTCTTACTAAACAAAACTATATTGGATTTTAATAGTTAATTTCATGTTAATCTAATTGTTAATACAATACCTAATTGTATATTTTTTTAACAAATTGCTCTTGCCCTGATGAGTATTAGCAATAATTCATACTCCATAATTTTATAAAAAAAAAACATTTTTCTTTTATAAATTTATTCTATCGGGTGAATAATTTGCCTTTATATATGAATCAATTTATTTACTTTAAAAATTTTCCAAAACTAGTGTGCTGACAAACCCTTACAAAGCCATTTGACACCAACGAAATGTATTTATGGAGATGTGGGTTATCCATCCCCGTACCTCTCGCATGCTAAGCAGGCGCTCTACCATCTATGCTACATCCCCCTTATTGGTCCCTCCCTGCCACTCAAAGGTGCTTTGTAGCAATATTTTGTTCTTTGTAAACAAAACTATATTGGATTTTGATAGTTAATTTCATGTTAATCTATTTGTTAATACACTATCTAATTGTATATTTTTTAAACAATTTGCTCTTGCCCTCATGAGTATTAGCAATAATTCATAGTATATAATTATATAAACAAAACATTTTTCTTTTGGAAATTTATTCTATCGGGTAACTAATTTGCTTTTATATATAAATAAATTTCTTTACTTAATTTTTTTAAGAACTAGTCTATTGACAAACCTTTCCAAGGTCATTCGAATCCTACGAAATGGAATTATGGAGATGCGGGGTATCGATCCCCGTACCTCTTGCATGCTAAGCGAGCGCTCTACCATCTGAGCTACATCCCCCTTCTTGGTCCCTCCCTACCATTCAAGGAGCACTGTTACAATATTTTGTTTTTAGTAAACAAAACTACATTGGATTTTGATAGTTAATTTGATGTTCGTCTATTTATTAATATACTTCCTAATTGTACATTTTTTAACAATTAGCTCTTGCCCTCATTAGTATTAGCATTAATTTATAGTTATAATTTTATAAATAAAACTTTTTTCTTTTGGAAATTTATTCTATCGAGTGAATAATTTGCCTTTATATACAAATAAATTTATTTACTATAAAATTTTTTCAAAACTAGTCCATTGACAAACCCTTCAAAGGCCATCCGACTCCTACAAAACGCATTTATGGAGATGTGGGGTATCGATCCCCGTACCTCTCGCATGCTAAGCGAGCGCTCTACCATCTGAGCTACATCCCCCTTCTTGGACCCTCCCCGTCGCTTAAGGTGCTTTTGGGCAATACTTTGCTCTTACTAAACAAAACTATTTTGAATTTTGATAGTTAATTTAATGTTAGTGTATTTGTTAGTACACTACCTAATTGTATATTTTTTTAAACAATTTCTTGTTGCCCCGATGAGTATTAGCATTAATTTATAATATATAATTTTTATAAATAAATATTCTTTTTTTTTGGAAACTTATTCTATCGGGTGAATATTTTGCCTTTCTATATAAAAAAATTTTCTTATTTCATATAATCAATTTGTTAAAACACCACCAAAACATATATTTTTTAAAACAATTTGCTCTTGCCCTCATGAGTATTGGCAATAATTGATAGCATATATTTTTATTAAATAAAGCATTGTTTTTGTTCTATTGGGTAAATATTTTACCATTACATACCGTTAAATAAGTTTATTTATTATAAAAATTTTTCAAAACAAATCTATTGACAGGCTTTTTTAAGGTCATTCATCTCCTAGGAAATGAATTGGTGGTAAAGACATCTCGCATGCTAAGCGAGCGCTCTACCATCTGGGCTACATCCCCCATCTTTGTTCCTCTCTCCCTCTCAAGGTGCTTTATTGCAATATTTTGTTCTTACTAAACAAAACTATACTGGATTTTTAAAGTTAATTTCATGTTAGTTTATTTGTTGATGCACTACCTAATCGTATATTTTTTAAACAATTCTCTCCCACCCTCGTGAGTATTAGTATTAATTCATAGTATATAATTACATGAATAAAACTTTTTTCTTTTGGAAATTTATTCTATTGGGTGAATAATTTGCCTTTATATATAAATAAATTTCTTTACTTTAAATTTTTTTTCAAAACTAGTCTATTGACAAACCTTTCCAAAGTCATTCGATTCCTACGAAATGGATTTATGGAGATGCGGGGTATCGATCCCCGTACCTCTCGCATGCTAAGCGAGCGCTCTACCATCTGAGCTACATCCCCCTTCTTGGTCCCTCCCTGCCACCCAAGGTGCATTGTGGCAATATTTTGTTTTTACTAAACAAAACTATATTGGATTTTGATAGTAAATTTCATGTTAGTCTATTTATTAATACACTTCCTAATTGTATATTTTTTTAAAAAATTTGCTCTTGCCCTCATTAGTATTAGCATTAATTCATAGTATATAATTTTATAAATGAAACTTTTTTCTTTTGGAAATTTATTCTATCGGGTGAATAATTTGCCTTTATTTACAAATAAATTTATTTACGTTAAAAATTTTCCAAAACTAGTCCATTGACAAACCATTTAAAGGCCATTCGACTCCTGTGAAATGCATTTATGGAGATGCGGTGAATCGATTCCCGTACCTCTCGCATGCTAAGTAAGCGCTCTGCCTTCTGAGCTACATCCCCCTTCTTAGTCCCTACCTCCCACTCGTGGAGCTCTATTGCAATATTTTGTTCTTACTAAACAAAACTATATTGGATTTTAATAGTTAATTTCATGTTAATCTAATTGTTAATACAGTACCTAATTGTTTATTTTTTTAACAAATTGCTCTTGCCCTGATGAGTATTAGCAATAATTCATACTACATAATTTTATAAAAAAAACATTTTTCTTTTATAAATTTATTCTATCGGGTGAATAATTTTCCTTTATATATGAATCAATTTATTTACTTTAAAAATTTTCCAAAACTAGTGTGCTGACAAACCCTTACAAAGCCATTTGACACCAACGAAATGTATTTATGGAGATGTGGGTTATCGATCTCCGTACCTCTCGCATGCTAAGCAAGCGCTCTACCATCTATGCTACATCCCCCTTATTGGTCCCTCCCTGCCACTCAAGGTGCTTTGTTGCAATATTTTGTTCTTTGTAAACAAAACTATATTGGATTTTGATAGTTAATTTCATGTTAATCTATTTGTTAATACACTATCTAATTGTATATTTTTTAAACAATTTGCTCTTGCCCTCATGAGTATTAGCAATAATTCATAGTATATAATTATATAAACAAAACATTTTTCTTTTGGAAATTTATTCTATCGGGTAACTAATTTGCTTTTATATATAAATAAATTTCTTTACTTTAAAATTTTTTCAAGAACTAGTCTATTGACAAACCTTTCCAAGGTCATTCGAATCCTACGAAATGGAATTATGGAGATGCGGGGTATCGATCCCCGTACCTCTTGCATGCTAAGCGAGCGCTCTACCATCTGAGCTACATCCCCCTTCTTGGTCCCTCCCTACCATTCAAGGAGCACTGTTACAATATTTTGTTTTTACTAAACAAAACTACATTGGATTTTGATAGTTAATTTGATGTTCGTCTATTTATTAATACACTTCCTAATTGTACATTTTTTAACAATTAGCTCTTGCCGTCATTTGTATTAGCATTAATTCATAGTTATAATTTTATAAATAAAACTTTTTTCTTTTGGAAATTTATTCTATCGGGTGAATAATTTGCCTTTATATACAAATAAATTTATTTACTATAAAATTTTTTCAAAACTAGTCCATTGACAAACCCTTCAAAGGCCATCCGACTCCTACAAAACGCATTTATGGAGATGCGGGGTATCGATCCCCGTACCTCTCGCATGCTAAGCGAGCGCTCTACCATCTGAGCTACATCCCCCTTCTTGGACCCTCCCCGTCGCTTAAGGTGCTTTTGGGCAATACTTTGCTCTTACTAAACAAAACTATTTTGAATTTTGATAGTTAATTTAATGTTAGTCTATTTGTTAGTACACTACCTAATTGTATATTTTTTTAAACAATTTCTTGTTGCCCCGATGAGTATTAGCATTAATTTATAATATATAATTTTTATAAATAAATATTCTTTTTTTTTGGAAACTTATTCTATTGGGTGAATATTTTGCCTTTATATATAAAAAAATTTTCTTATTTCATATAATCAATTTGTTAAAACACCACCAAAACATATATTTTTTTAAACAATTTGCTCTTGCCCTCATGAGTATTGGCATTAATTGATAGCATATATTTTTATTAAATAAAGCATTGTTTTTGTTCTATTGGGTAAATATTTTACCATTACATACCGTTAAATAAGTTTATTTATTATAAAAATTTTTCAAAACAAATCAGGCTTTTTTAAGGTCATTCATCTCCTAGGAAATGAATTGGTGATAAAGACCTCTTGCATACTAAGCGAGTGCTCTACCATCTAGGCTACATCCCCCATCTTTGTTCCTCCCTCCCTCTCAAGGTGCTTTATTGCAATATTTTGTTCTTACTAAACAAAACTATACTGGATTTTTAAAGTTAATTTCATGTTAGTCTATTTGTTGATGCACTACCTAATCGTATATTTTTTAAACAATTCGCTCCTGCCCTCATGAGTATTATCATTAATTCATAGTATATAATTACATGAATAAAACTTTTTTCTTTTGGAAATTTATTCTATCGGGTGAATAATTTGCCTTTATATATAAATAAATTTCTTTACTTTAAAATTTTTTTCAAAACTAGTCTATTGACAAACCTTTCCAAAGTCATTCGATTCCTACGAAACAGATTTATGGAGATGCGGGGTATCGATCCCCGTACCTCTCGCATGCTAAGCGAGCGCTCTACCATCTGAGCTACATCCCCCTTCTTGGTCCCTCCCTGCCACTCAAGGTGCATTGTGGCAATATTTTGTTTTTACTAAACAAAACTATATTGGATTTTGATAGTTAATTTCATGTTAGTCTATTTATTAATACACTTCCTAATTGTATATTTTTTAAAAAAATTTGCTCTTGCCCTCATTAGTATTAGCATTAATTCATAGTATATAATTTTATAAATGAAACTTTTTTCTTTTGGAAATTTATTCTATCGGGTGAATAATTTGCCTTTATTTACAAATAAATTTATTTACTTTAAAAATTTTCCATAACTAGTCCATTGACAAACCCTTTAAAGGCCATTCGACTCCTGTGAAATGCATTTATGGAGATGCGGTGTATCGATCCCCGTATCTCTCGCATGCTAAGCGAGCGCTCTACCTTCTGAGCTACATCCCCCTTCTTAGTCCCTACCTCCCACTCGTGGAGCTCTATTGCAATATTTTGTTCTTACTAAACAAAACTATATTGGATTTTAATAGTTAATTTCATGTTAATCTAATTGTTAATACAATAACTAATTGTATATTTTTTTAACAAATTTGTCTTGCCCTGATGAGTATTAGCAATAATTCATACTACATAATTTTATAAAAAAAAACATTTTTCTTTTATAAATTTATTCTATCGGGTGAATAATTTGCCTTTATATATGAATAAATTTATTTACTTTAAAAATTTTCCAAAACTAGTGTGCTGACAAACCCTTACAAGGCCATTTGACACCAACGAAATGTATTTATGGAGATGTGGGTTATCGATCCCCGTACCTCTCGCATGCTAAGCAAGAGCTCTACCATCTATTCTATATCCCCCTTCTTGGTCCCTCCCTGCCACTCAAGGTGCTTTGTTGCAATATTTTGTTCTTTGTAAACAAAACTATATTGGATTTTGATAGTTAATTTCATGTTAATCTATTTGTTAATACACTATCTAATTGTATATTTTTTAAACAATTTGCTCTTGCCCTCATGAGTATTAGCAATAATTCATAGTATATAATTATATAAACAAAACATTTTTCTTTTGGAAATTTATTCTATCGGGTAACTAATTTGCTTTTATATATAAATAAATTTCTTTACTTTAAAAATTTTTTAAGAACTAGTCTATTGACAAACCTTTCCAAGGTCATTCGAATCCTACGAAATGGAATTATGGAGATGCGGGGTATCGATCCCCGTACCTCTTGCATGCTAAGCGAGCGCTCTACCATCTGAGCTACATCCCCCTTCTTGGTCCCTCCCTACCATTCAAGGAGCACTGTTACAATATTTTGTTTTTACTAAACAAAACTACATTGGATTTTGATAGTTAATTTGATGTTCGTCTATTTATTAATATACTTCCTAATTGTACATTTTTTAACAATTAGCTCTTGCCCTCATTAGTATTAGCATTAATTCATAGTTATAATTTTATAAATAAAACTTTTTTCTTTTGGAAATTTATTCTATCGGGTGAATAATTTGCCTTTATATACAAATAAATTTATTTACTATAAAATTTTTTCAAAACTAGTCCATTGACAAACCCTTCAAAGGCCATCCGACTCGTACAAAACGCATTTATGGAGATACGGGGTATCGATCCCTGTACCTCTCGCATGCTAAGCGAGCGCTCTACCATCTGAGCTACATCCCCCTTCTTGGACCCTCCCCGCCGCTTAAGGTGCTTTTTTGCAATACTTTGCTCTTACTAAACAAAACTATTTTGAATTTTGATAGTTAATTTAATGTTAGTCTATTTGTTAGTACACTACCTAATTGTATATTTTTTTAAACAATTTCTTGTTGCCCCGATGAGTATTAGCATTAATTTATAATATATAATTTTTATAAATAAATATTCTTTTTTTTTGGAAACATATTCTATCGGGTGAATATTTTGCCTTTATATATAAAAAAATTTTCTTATTTCATATAATCAATTTGTTAAAACACCACCAAAACATGTATTTTTTTAAGCAATTTGCTCTTGCCCTCATGAGTATTGGCATTAATTGATAGCATATATTTTTATTAAATAAAGTATTGTTTTTGTTCTATTGGGTAAATATTTTACCATTACATACCGTTAAATAAGTTTATTTATTATAAAAATTTTTCAAAACAAATCTATTGACAGGCTTTTTTAAGGTCATTCATCTCCTAGGAAATGAATTGGTGGTAAAGATATCTCGCATGCTAAGCGAGCGCTCTACCATCTGGGCTACATCCCCCTTCTTTGTTCCTCCCTCTCTTTCAAGGTGCTTTATTACAATATTTTGTTCTTACTAAACAAAACTATACTGGATTTTTAAAGTTAATTTCATGTTAGTCTATTTGTTGATGCACTACCTAATCGTATATTTTTTAAACAAATTGCTCCTGCCCTCATGAGTATTAGCATTAATTCATAGTATATAATTACATGAATAAAACTTTTTTCTTTTGGAAATTTATTCTATCGGGTGAATAATTTGCCTTTATATATAAATAAATTTCTTTACTTTAAAATTTTTTTTCAAAACTAGTCTATTGACAAACCTTTCCAACGTCATTCGATTCCTACGAAATGGATTTATGGAGATGCGGGGTATCGATCCCCGTACCTCTCGCATGCTAAGCGAGCGCTCTACCATCTGAGCTACATCCCCCTTCTTGGTCCCTTCCTGCCATTCAAGGTGCATTGTTGCAATATTTTGTTTTTACTAAACAAAACTATATAGGATTTTGATAGTTAATTTGATGTTAGTCTATTTATTAATACACCTCCTAATTATATATTTTCAAAACAATTTGCTCTTGCCCTCATTAGTATTAGCATTAATTCATAGTATATAATTTTATAAATAAAACTTTTTTCTTTTGGAAATTTATTCTATCGGGTGAATAATTTACCTTTATATACAAATAAATTTATTTACTTTAAAAATTTTTCAAAACTAGTCCATTGACAAACCCTTCGAAGGCCATCCGACTCCTACAAAATTCATTTATGGAGATGCGGGGTATCGATCCCCATACCTCTCGCATGCTAAGCGAGCACTCTACCATTTGAGCTACATCCCCCTTCTTAGTACCTCCCTTCCACTCATGGTGCTTTATTGCAACATTTTGTTCTTACTAAACAAAACTATATTGGATTTTGATAGTTAATTTCATGTTAATCTAATTGTTAATAGAGTACCTAATTGTATGTTTTTTTAACAAATTGCTCTTGCCCTGATGAGTTTTAGCATTAATTCATACTACATAATTTTATAAAAAAAAACATTTTTCTTTTAGAAATTTATTTAATTTGCCTTTATTTATGAATAAATTTATTTACTTTAAAAATTTTCCAAAAGTAGTGTGCTGACAAACCCTTACAAGGCCATTTGACACCAACGAAATGTATTTATGGAGATGTGGGGTATCGATCCCCACACCTCTCGCATGCTAAGCAAGCGCTCTACCATCTGAGCTGCATCCCCCTTTTTGGTCCCTCCCTGCCACTCAAGGTGCTTTATTGCAATATTTTGTTCTTTGTAAACAAAACTATATTGGATTTTGATAGTTAATTTCATGTTATTCTATTTGTTAATACACTATCTAATTGTATATTTTTTAAACAATTTGCTCTTGCCCTCATGAGTATTAGCAATAATTCATAGTATATAATTATATAAACAAAACATTTTTCTTTTGGAAATTATTCTATGGGGTGAATAATGTGCTTTTATATATAAATAAATTTCTTTACTTTAAAATTTTTTTCAGAACGAGTCTATTGACAAACCTTTCCAAGGTCATTCGAATCCTACAAAATGGATTTATGGAGATGCGGGGTATCGATCCCCGTACCTCTTGCATGCTAAGCGAGCGCTCTACTATCTGAGCTACATCCCCCTTCTTGGTTCCTCCCTGCCATTCAAGGAGTACTGTTACAATATTTTGATTTAACTAAACAAAACTACATTGGATTTTGATAGTTAATTTGATGTTCGTCTATTTATTAATACAGTTCCTAATTGTACATTTTTTAACAATTAGCTCTTGCCCTCATTAGTATTAGCATTAATTCTTAGTTATAATTTTATAAATAAAACTTTTTTCTTTTGGAAATTTATTCTATCGGGTGAATAATTTGCCTTTATATACAAAAAAATTTATTTACTTTAAAATTTTTTCAAAACTAGTCCATTGACAAACCCTTCAAAGGCCATCCGACTCCTATAAAACTCATTTATGGAGATGCGGGGTATCGATCCCCGTACCTCTCGCATGCTAAGCGAGCGCTCTACCATCTGAGCTACATCCCCCTTCTTAGTCCCTCCATCCCACTCATGGTGCTTTATTGCAATATTTTGTTCTTACTAAACAAAACTATATTGGATTTTGATTGTTAATTTCATGTTAGTCTAATTGTTAATACAATACCTAATTGTAGTTTTTTTAACAATTTGCTCTTGCCCCTGATGAGTATTAGCATTAATTCATACTATATAATTTTATAAATAAAACTTTTTTTTTTAGAAATTTATTCTAACGAGTGAATAATTTGCCTTTGTATATGAATAAATTTATTTACTTTAAAAATTTTCCAAAACTAGTCTGCTGACATCCCTGTACCTCTCGTATGCAAAGCGAGCGCTCTACCACCTAAGCTACATCCCTCTTCGTGGTCCCTCCCTGCCACTCAAGGTGCATTGTGGCAATATTTTGTTTTTACTAAACAAAACTATATTGGATTTTGATAGTTAATTTCATGTTAGTCTATTTATTAATACACTTCCTAATTGTATATTTTTTTAAAAAATTTGCTCTTGCCCCCATTAGTATTGGCATTAATTCATAGTATATAATTTTATAAATGAAACTTTTTTCTTTTGGAAATTTATTCTATCGGGTGAATAATTTGCCTTTATTTACAAATAAATTTATTTAATTTAAAAATTTTCCAAAACTAGTCCATCGACAAACCCTTCAAAGGCCATTCGACTCCTGTGAAATGCATTTATGGAGATGCGGTGTATCGATCCCCGTACCTCTCGCATGCTAAGCGAGCGCTCTACCATCTGAGCTACATCCCCCTTCTTAGTCCCTACCTCCCACTCGTGGAGCTCTATTGCAATATTTTGTTCTTACTAAACAAAACTATATTGGATTTTAATAGTTAATTTCATGTTAGTCTAACTATTAATACACTACCTAATTGTATATATTTTTTTTTAACAATTTGCTCTTGCCCTGATGTGTATTAGCATTAATTCATACTATATAATTTTAAAAATAAAACTTTTTTCGTTTAGAAATTTATTCTATAGGGTGAATAATTTTCCTTAACAAACCCTTCCAAGGCCATTTGACTCTCGCGAAATGCATTTATAGAGATGCGGGGTATCGATCCCCATACCTCTCGTATGATAAGCGAGCGCTCTACCATCTGAGTTACATCCCCCTTCCTGGTCCCTCCCTACCACTCAATGTGCTTTATTGCAATATTTTGCTCTTACAAAAAAAAAAAAAAAAAAAAACTATACAGGATTTTGATAGTTAATTTCATGTTAGTCTATTTATTAATACACTACCTAATTGTTGATTTTTTAAACAATTTGCTCCTGCCCTCGTGAGTATTGGCATTCATTCATAATATATAATTATATAAATAAAACATTTTTCTTTAGGAAATTTATTCTATCAGGTGAATAATTTGCCTTAATATATAAATAAATTTCTTTACTATAAAATTTTTTTCAAAACTAGTCTATTGTCAAACCTTTCCAAGGTCATTCGATTCCTACGAAATGGATTTATGGAGATGCGGGGTATCGATCCCTGTACCTCTCGCATGCTAAGCGAGCGCTCTACCATCTGAGCTACATCCCCCTTCTTGGTCCCTTCCTGCCATTCAAGGTGCATTGTTGCAATATTTTGTTTTCACTAAACAAAACTATAGGATTTTGATAGTTAATTTGATGTTAGTCTATTTATTAATACACTTCCTAATTGTATATTTTTTAAACAATTTGCTCTTGCCCTCCTTAGTATTAGCATTAATTCATAGTATATAATTTTATAAATGAAACTTTTTTCTTGTGGAAATTTATTTTATCGGGTAAATAATTTGCCTTGACATACAAATAAATTTATTTAATTTAAAAATTTTTCAAAACTAGTCCACTGACAAACACTTCAAAGGCCTATCGAATCCTACAAAATGCATTTATGGAGATGCGGGGTATCGATCTCCATACCTCTCGCATGCTAAGCGAGCGCTCTACCATCTGAGCTACATCCCCCTTCTTAGTCCCTACCTCCCACTCGTGGAGCTCTATTGCAATATTTTGTTCTTACTAAACAAAACTATATTGGATTTTAATAGTTAATTTCATGTTAGTCTAACTATTAATACACTACCTAATTGTATATATTTTTTTTTAACAATTTGCTCTTGCCCTGATGTGTATTAGCATTAATTCATACTATATAATTTTAAAAATAAAACTTTTTTCGTTTAGAAATTTATTCTATAGGGTGAATAATTTTCCTTAACAAACCCTTCGAAGGCCATTTGACTCTCGCGAAATGCATTTATAGAGATGCGGGGTATCGATCCCCATACCTCTCGTATGATAAGCGGGCTCTACCATCTGAGTTACATCCCCCTTCCTGGTCCCTCCCTACCACTCAATGTGCTTTATTGCAATATTTTGCTCTTACAAAAAAAAAAAAAAACTATACTGGATTTTGATAGTTAATTTCATGTTAGTCTATTTGTTAATACACTACCTAATTGTTTATTTTTTAAACAATTTGCTCCTGCCCTCGTGAGTATTGGCATTCATTCATAATATATAATTATATAAATAAAACATTTTTCTTTATGAAATTTATTCTATCAGGTGAATAATTTGCCTTAATATATAAATAAATTTCTTTACTATAAAATTTTTTTCAAAACTAGTCTATTGTCAAACCTTTCCAAGGTCATTCGATTCCTACGAAATGGATTTATGGAGATGCAGGGTATCGATCCCTGTACCTCTCGCATGCTAAGCGTGCGCTCTACCATCTGCGCTACATCCCCCTTCTTGGTCCCTTCCGCCATTCAAGGTGCATTGTTGCAATATTTTGTTTTCACTTAACAAAACTATATAGGATTTTGATAGTTAATTTGATGTTAGTCTATTTATTAATACACTTCCTAATTGTATATTTTTTAAACAATTTTCTCTTGCCCTCCTTAGTATTAGCATTAATTCATAGTATATAATTTTATAAATGAAACTTTTTTCTTGTGGAAATTTATTCTATCGGGTAAATAATTTGCCTTGACATACAAATAAATTTATTTAATTTAAAAATTTTTCAAAACTAGTCCATTGACAAACACTTCAAAGGCCTATCGACTCCTACAAAATGCATTTATGGAGATGCGGGGTATCGATCTCCGTACCTCTCGCATGCTAAGCGAGCGCTCTACCATCTGAGCTACATCCCCCTTCTTAGTCCCTACCTCCCACTCGTGGAGCTCTATTGCAATATTTTGTTCTTACTAAACAAAACTATATTGGATTTTAATAGTTAATTTCATGTTAGTCTAACTATTAATACACTACCTAATTGTATATTTTTTTTTTAACAATTTGCTCTTGCCCTGATGTGTATTAGCATTAATTCACACTATATAATTTTAAAAATAAAACTTTTTTCGTTTAGAAATTTATTCTATAGGGTGAATAATTTTCCTTAACAAACCCTTCCAAGGCCATTTGACTCTCGCGAAATGCATTTATAGAGATGCGGGGTATCGATCCCCATACCTCTCGTATGATAAGCGAGCGCTCTACCATCTGAGTTACATCCCCCTTCCTGGTCCCTCCCTACCACTCAATGTGCTTTATTGCAATATTTTGCTCTTACAAAAAAAAAAAAAAAAAAAAAAAAAAACTATACAGGATTTTGATAGTTAATTTCATGTTAGTCTATTTATTAATACACTACCTAATTGTTGATTTTTTAAACAATTTGCTCCTGCCCTCGTGAGTATTGGCATTCATTCATAATATATAATTATATAAATAAAACATTTTTCTTTAGGAAATTTATTCTATCAGGTGAATAATTTGCCTTAATATATAAATAAATTTCTTTACTATAAAATTTTTTTCAAAACTAGTCTATTGTCAAACCTTTCCAAGGTCATTCGATTCCTACGAAATGGATTTATGGAGATGCGGGGTATCGATCCCTGTACCTCTCGCATGCTAAGCGAGCGCTCTACCATCTGAGCTACATCCCCCTTCTTGGTCCCTTCCTGCCATTCAAGGTGCATTGTTGCAATATTTTGTTTTCACTAAACAAAACTATATAGGATTTTGATAGTTAATTTGATGTTAGTCTATTTATTAATACACTTCCTAATTGTATATTTTTTAAACAATTTGCTCTTGCCCTCCTTAGTATTAGCATTAATTCATAGTATATAATTTTATAAATGAAACTTTTTTCTTGTGGAAATTTATTCTATCGGGTAAATAATTTGCCTTGACATACAAATAAATTTATTTAATTTAAAAATTTTTCAAAACTAGTCCATTGACAAACACTTCAAAGGCCTATCGACTCCTACAAAATGCATTTATGGAGATGCGGGGTATCAATCTCCGTACCTCTCGCATGCTAAGCGAGCGCTCTACCATCTGAGCTACATCCCCCTTCTTAGTCCCTACCTCCCACTCGTGGAGCTCTATTGCAATATTTTGTTCTTACTAAACAAAACTATATTGGATTTTAATAGTTAATTTCATGTTAGTCTAACTATTAATACACTACCTAATTGTATATATTTTTTTTTAACAATTTGCTCTTGCCCTGATGTGTATTAGCATTAATTCATACTATATAATTTTAAAAATAAAACTTTTTTCGTTTAGAAATTTATTCTATAGGGTGAATAATTTTCCTTAACAAACCCTTCCAAGGCCATTTGACTCTCGCGAAATGTATTTATAGAGATGCGGGGTATCGATCCCCATACCTCTCGTATGATAAGCGAGCGCTCTACCATCTGAGTTACATCCCCCTTCCTGGTCCCTCCCTACCACTCAATGTGCTTTATTGCAATATTTTGCTCTTACAAAAAAAAAAAAAAAAAAAAAAAAACTATACTGGATTTTGATAGTTAATTTCATGTTAGTCTATTTGTTAATACACTACCTAATTGTTTATTTTTTAAACAATTTGCTCCTGCCCTCGTGAGTATTGGCATTCATTCATAATATATAATTATATAAATAAAGCATTTTTCTTTAGGAAATTTATTCTATCAGGTGAATAATTTGCCTTAATATATAAATAAATCTCTTTACTATAAAATTTTTTTCAAAACTAGTCTATTGTCAAACCTTTCCAAGGTCATTCGATTACTACGAAATGGATTTATGGAGATGCGGGGTATCGATCCCTGTACCTCTCGCATGCTAAGCGAGCGCTCTACCATCTGAGCTACATCCCCCTTCTTGGTCCCTTCCTGCCATTCAAGGTGCATTGTTGCAATATTTTGTTTTCACTAAACAAAACTATATAGGATTTTGATAGTTAATTTGATGTTAGTCTATTTATTAATACACTTCCTAATTGTATATTTTTTAAACAATTTGCTCTTGCCCTCCTTAGTATTAGCATTAATTCATAGTATATAATTTTATAAATGAAACTTTTTTCTTGTGGAAATTTATTCTATCGGGTAAATAATTTGCCTTGACATACAAATAAATTTATTTAATTTAAAAATTTTTCAAAACTAGTCCACTGACAAACACTTCAAAGGCCTATCGAATCCTACAAAATGCATTTATGGAGATGCGGGGTATCGATCTCCATACCTCTCGCATGCTAAGCGAGCGCTCTACCATCTGAGCTACATCCCCCTTCTTAGTCCCTACCTCCCACTCGTGGAGCTCTATTGCAATATTTTGTTCTTACTAAACAAAACTATATTGGATTTTAATAGTTAATTTCATGTTAGTCTAACTATTAATACACTACCTAATTGTATATATTTTTTTTTTAACAATTTGCTCTTGCCCTGATGTGTATTAGCATTAATTCATACTATATAATTTTAAAAATAAAACTTTTTTCGTTTAGAAATTTATTCTATAGGGTGAATAATTTTCCTTAACAAACCCTTCCAAGGCCATTTGACTCTCGCGAAATGCATTTATAGAGATGCGGGGTATCGATCCCCATACCTCTCGTATGATAAGCGAGCGCTCTACCATCTGAGTTACATCCCCCTTCCTGGTCCCTCCCTACCACTCAATGTGCTTTATTGCAATATTTTGCTCTTACAAAAAAAAAAAAAAAAAAAAAACTATACTGGATTTTGATAGTTAATTTCATGTTAGTCTATTTGTTAATACACTACCTAATTGTTTATTTTTTAAACAATTTGCTCCTGCCCTCGTGAGTATTGGCATTCATTCATAATATATAATTATATAAATAAAACATTTTTCTTTATGAAATTTATTCTATCAGGTGAATAATTTGCCTTAATATATAAATAAATTTCTTTACTATAAAATTTTTTTCAAAACTAGTCTATTGTCAAACCTTTCCAAGGTCATTCGATTCCTACGAAATGGATTTATGGAGATGCAGGGTATCGATCCCTGTACCTCTCGCATGCTAAGCGAGCGCTCTACCATCTGAGCTACATCCCCCTTCTTGGTCCCTTCCTGCCATTCAAGGTGCATTGTTGCAATATTTTGTTTTCACTTAACAAAACTATATAGGATTTTGATAGTTAATTTGATGTTAGTCTATTTATTAATACACTTCCTAATTGTATATTTTTTAAACAATTTTCTCTTGCCCTCCTTAGTATTAGCATTAATTCATAGTATATAATTTTATAAATGAAACTTTTTTCTTGTGGAAATTTATTCTATCGGGTAAATAATTTGCCTTGACATACAAATAAATTTATTTAATTTAAAAATTTTTCAAAACTAGTCCATTGACAAACACTTCAAAGGCCTATCGACTCCTACAAAATGCATTTATGGAGATGCGGGGTATCGATCTCCGTACCTCTCGCATGCTAAGCGAGCGCTCTACCATCTGAGCTACATCCCCCTTCTTAGTCCCTACCTCCCACTCGTGGAGCTCTATTGCAATATTTTGTTCTTACTAAACAAAACTATATTGGATTTTAATAGTTAATTTCATGTTAGTCTAACTATTAATACACTACCTAATTGTATATATTTTTTTTTAACAATTTGCTCTTGCCCTGATTTGTATTAGCATTAATTCATACTATATAATTTTAAAAATAAAACTTTTTTCGTTTAGAAATTTATTCTATAGGGTGAATAATTTTCCTTAACAAACCCTTCGAAGGCCATTTGACTCTCGCGAAATGCATTTATAGAGATGCGGGGTATCGATCCCCATACCTCTCGTATGATAAGCGAGCGCTCTACCATCTGAGTTACATCCCCCTTCCTGGTCCCTCCCTACCACTCAATGTGCTTTATTGCAATATTTTGCTCTTACAAAAAAAAAAAAAAAAAAAAAAACTATACAGGATTTTGATAGTTAATTTCATGTTAGTCTATTTATTAATACACTACCTAATTGTTGATTTTTTAAACAATTTGCTCCTGCCCTCGTGAGTATTGGCATTCATTCATAATATATAATTATATAAATAAAACATTTTTCTTTAGGAAATTTATTCTATCAGGTGAATAATTTGCCTTAATATATAAATAAATTTCTTTACTATAAAATTTTTTTCAAAACTAGTCTATTGTCAAACCTTTCCAAGGTCATTCGATTCCTACGAAATGGATTTATGGAGATGCGGGGTATCGATCCCTGTACCTCTCGCATGCTAAGCGAGCGCTCTACCATCTGAGCTACATCCCCCTTCTTGGTCCCTTCCTGCCATTCAAGGTGCATTGTTGCAATATTTTGTTTTCACTTAACAAAACTATATAGGATTTTGATAGTTAATTTGATGTTAGTCTATTTATTAATACACTTCCTAATTGTATATTTTTTAAACAATTTTCTCTTGCCCTCCTTAGTATTAGCATTAATTCATAGTATATAATTTTATAAATGAAACTTTTTTCTTGTGGAAATTTATTCTATCGGGTAAATAATTTGCCTTGACATACAAATAAATTTATTTAATTTAAAAATTTTTCAAAACTAGTCCATTGACAAACACTTCAAAGGCCTATCGACTCCTACAAAATGCATTTATGGAGATGCGGGGTATCGATCTCCGTACCTCTCGCATGCTAAGCGAGCGCTCTACCATCTGAGCTACATCCCCCTTCTTAGTCCCTACCTCCCACTCGTGGAGCTCTATTGCAATATTTTGTTCTTACTAAACAAAACTATATTGGATTTTAATAGTTAATTTCATGTTAGTCTAACTATTAATACACTACCTAATTGTATATATTTTTTTTTAACAATTTGCTCTTGCCCTGATTTGTATTAGCATTAATTCATACTATATAATTTTAAAAATAAAACTTTTTTCGTTTAGAAATTTATTCTATAGGGTGAATAATTTTCCTTAACAAACCCTTCGAAGGCCATTTGACTCTCGCGAAATGCATTTATAGAGATGCGGGGTATCGATCCCCATACCTCTCGTATGATAAGCGAGCGCCTACCATCCGAGTTACATCCCCTTCCTGGTCCCTCCCTACCACTCAATGTGCTTTATTGCAATATTTTGCTCTTACAAAAAAAAAAAAAAAAAAAAAAACTATACAGGATTTTGATAGTTAATTTCATGTTAGTCTATTTATTAATACACTACCTAATTGTTGATTTTTTAAACAATTTGCTCCTGCCCTCGTGAGTATTGGCATTCATTCATAATATATAATTATATAAATAAAACATTTTTCTTTAGGAAATTTATTCTATCAGGTGAATAATTTGCCTTAATATATAAATAAATTTCTTTACTATAAAATTTTTTTCAAAACTAGTCTATTGTCAAACCTTTCCAAGGTCATTCGATTCCTACGAAATGGATTTATGGAGATGCGGGGTATCGATCCCTGTACCTCTCGCATGCTAAGCGAGCGCTCTACCATCTGAGCTACATCCCCCTTCTTGGTCCCTTCCTGCCATTCAAGGTGCATTGTTGCAATATTTTGTTTTCACTAAACAAAACTATATAGGATTTTGATAGTTAATTTGATGTTAGTCTATTTATTAATACACTTCCTAATTGTATATTTTTTAAACAATTTGCTCTTGCCCTCCTTAGTATTAGCATTAATTCATAGTATATAATTTTATAAATGAAACTTTTTTCTTGTGGAAATTTATTCTATCGGGTAAATAATTTGCCTTGACATACAAATAAATTTATTTAATTTAAAAATTTTTCAAAACTAGTCCATTGACAAACACTTCAAAGGCCTATCGACTCCTACAAAATGCATTTATGGAGATGCGGGGTATCGATCTCCGTACCTCTCGCATGCTAAGCGAGCGCTCTACCATCTGAGCTACATCCCCCTTCTTAGTCCCTACCTCCCACTCGTGGAGCTCTATTGCAATATTTTGTTCTTACTAAACAAAACTATATTGGATTTTAATAGTTAATTTCATGTTAGTCTAACTATTAATACACTACCTAATTGTATATATTTTTTTTTAACAATTTGCTCTTGCCCTGATGTGTATTAGCATTAATTCATACTATATAATTTTAAAAATAAAACTTTTTTCGTTTAGAAATTTATTCTATAGGGTGAATAATTTTCCTTAACAAACCCTTCCAAGGCCATTTGACTCTCGCGAAATGCATTTATAGAGATGCGGGGTATCGATCCCCATACCTCTCGTATGATAAGCGAGCGCTCTACCATCTGAGTTACATCCCCCTTCCTGGTCCCTCCCTACCACTCAATGTGCTTTATTGCAATATTTTGCTCTTACAAAAAAAAAAAAAAAAAAAAAACTATACTGGATTTTGATAGTTAATTTCATGTTAGTCTATTTGTTAATACACTACCTAATTGTTTATTTTTTAAACGATTTGCTCCTGCCCTCGTGAGTATTGGCATTCATTCATAATATATAATTATATAAATAAAACATTTTTCTTTAGGAAATTTATTCTATCAGGTGAATAATTTGCCTTAATATATAAATAAATTTCTTTACTATAAAATTTTTTTCAAAACTAGTCTATTGTCAAACCTTTCCAAGGTCATTCGATTCCTACGAAATGGATTTATGGAGATGCGGGGTATCGATCCCTGTACCTCTCGCATGCTAAGCGAGCGCTCTACCATCTGAGCTACATCCCCCTTCTTGGTCCCTTCCTGCCATTCAAGGTGCATTGTTGCAATATTTTGTTTTCACTAAACAAAACTATATAGGATTTTGATAGTTAATTTGATGTTAGTCTATTTATTAATACACTTCCTAATTGTATATTTTTTAAACAATTTGCTCTTGCCCTCCTTAGTATTAGCATTAATTCATAGTATATAATTTTATAAATGAAACTTTTTTCTTGTGGAAATTTATTCTATCGGGTAAATAATTTGCCTTGACATACAAATAAATTTATTTAATTTAAAAATTTTTCAAAACTAGTCCATTGACAAACACTTTAAAGGCCTATCGACTCCTACAAAATGCATTTATGGAGATGCGGGGTATCGATCTCCGTACCTCTCGCATGCTAAGAGAACGCTCTACCATCTGAGCTACATCCCCCTTCTTAGTCCCTACCTCCCACTCGTGGAGCTCTATTGCAATATTTTGTTCTTACTAAACAAAACTATATTGGATTTTAATAGTTAATTTCATGTTAGTCTTATTGTTAATACACTACCTATTTGTATATTTTTTTTAACAATTTGCTCTTGCCCTCATGAGTATTAGTATTAATTCATATTATATAATTTTATAAATAAAACTTTTTTCTTTTAGAAATTTATTCATCGGGTGAATAATTTGCCTTTATATATGAATAAATTTATTTACTTTAAAAATTTTCCAAAACTAGTCTGATGACAAACCCTTCCAATGCCATTTGACTCCTACGAAATGCATTTATGGAGATGCGGGGTATCGATCCCCGTACCTCTCGCATGCTAAGCGAGCGCTCTACCATCTGAGCTACATCCCCCTTCTTGGTCACTCCCTGCCACTCAAGGTGCATTGTTGCAATATTTTGTTCTTATTAAACAAAACTATACTGGATTTTGATAGTTAATTTCTTGTTAGTCTATTTGTTAATATACTACCTAATTATATATTTTTTAAACAATTTGCTCCTGCCCTCATGAGTGTTAGCATTAATTCATAGTAATAATTATATAAATAAAACTTTTTTGATTTGGAAATTTATTCTATCGGGTGAATAATTTGCCTTAATATATAAATAAATTTCTTTACTTTAAAAATTTTTTCAAACCTAGTCTGTTGGCAAACCTTTCCAAGGTCATTCGATTCCTACGAAATGAATTTATGGAGTTGCGGGGTATCGATCCCCATAACTCTTACATGCTAAGTGAGCGCCCTACCATCTGAGCTATATCCCCCTTCTTGGTCCCTCCCTGCCTCTCAAGGCGCATTGTTGCAATATTTATTTTTTACTAAACGAAACTATATAGGATTTTGATAGTTAATTTGATGTTAGTCTATTTATTAATACACTTCCTAATTGTATATTTTTTAAACAATTTGCTCTTGCCCTCATTAGTTTTAGCATTAATTCATAGTATATAATTTTATAAATAAAAGTTTTTTCTTTTAGAAATTTATTCTATCGGGTGAATAGCTTGCCTTTTTATACAAATAAATTTATTTGCTTTAAAAATTTTTCGAAACAAGTCCATTGACAAACCCTTCAAAGGCCATTCAACTCCTACAAAATGCATTTATGGAGATGTGGGATATCGATCCCCGTACCTCTCGCATGTTAGGAGAGCGCTCTACCATATGAGCTACATCCCCCTTCTTAGTCCCTCCCTCCCACTCATGGTGCTTTAGTGCAGTATTTTGTTCTTACTAAACAAAACTATATTGGATTCTGATTGTTAATTTGATGTTAGTCTAATTGTTAATACACTACCTAATTGTATATTTGTTTAATAATTTGCTCTTGCTTCATGGGTATTAGCATTAATTCGAACTATATAATTTTATAAATAAAACTTTTTTCTTTCAGAAATTTATTCTATCGGGTGAATAATTTGCCTTTATGTATGTCTAAATTTATTTACTTCAAAAATTTTCCAAAACTAGTTTGTTGACAAACCCTTTCAAGGCCATTTGACTCCTACGAAATGCACTTAAGGAGATGCGGGGTATCGATCCTCATAACTTTCACATGCTAAGCGAGCACTCTATAATATTAGCTACATCCCCCTTCCTGGTCGCTCCCCGCCGCTCAAGGTGCTTTAGTGCAGTACTTTGTTCTTACTAAACAAAACTATTTTGGATTTTGATAGTTAAATTCATGTTAGTCTTTTTGTTAGTACACTACCTAATTGTATATTTTTTAAATAATTTGCTCTTGCCCCCATGAGTATTAGCATTAATTTATAATATATAATTTTTATAAATAAATATTTGTTTTTTTGGATTTTTATTCTATCGAGTGAATATTTTACCTTTATATATAAATAAATTTATTTAGTTCATATTATCTATTTGTTAAAACCCTACCTAATTGTTTATTTTTTTAAACAATTTGCTCTTGCCCTCGTGAGTATTGGCATTAATTGATAGTATATATTTTTATTAAATAAAGCTTTGTTTCTTTTTTTTTTTTAATTTATTCTATTGGGTGAATATTTTACCTTCTGATACGGTTAAATAAGTTTAATTATTATAAAAATTCTTCAAAAATAATCTATTGACAGGCTCTTGTAATGTTATTCATCTCCTAGGAGATGAATTTGTTGAAATGCAGGGTATCGATCCCCCTACCTCTTGCATGCTAAGCGAGCGCTCTGCCATCTGAGCTACATCTCCCTTTTTGTTCCTCCCTGCCACTCAAGGTGCTTTATTGCAATATTTTGTTCTTACTAAAGAAAACTATATTCGATTTTGATAGTTAATTTCATGTTAGTCAATTTGTTAATACACAACCTAATTGTATATTTTTTAAACAATTTGCTCATGCCCTCATGAGTATTAGCATTAATTCATAATATTTAATTTTATAAATAAAATGTTTTTCTTTTAGAAATTTATTCGATCGGGCGAATAATTTGCTTTTATATATAAATAAATTTATTTACTTTAAAAATTTTTCAAAACTAGTCTATTAACAAACCCTTCCTAGGTTATTCGACTCCTATGAAATGCATTTATGTAGATGTGGAATATCAATCCTCGTACCTCTAGCATGCTCAGCGAGCGCTCTACCATCTGAGCTACATCCACCTTCTTGGTCCCTCCCCGCCACTCAAGGTGCTTTAGTGCCATACTTTGTTTTTACTAAACAAAACTATTTTGGTTGATAGTTAATTTCTTGTTAGTCTATTTGTTAGTACACTACCTAGTTGTATATTTTGTAAACAATTTGCTATTGCCCCCATGATTATTAGCATTAATTTATAATATATATTTTTTATAAATAAAAATTTGTTTTTTTCTGAAAATTTATTCTATCGAGTGAATATTTTGCCTTTATATGTAAATAAATTTATTTATTTTATATTATCTATTTGTTAAAACACTACCTAATTGTATATTCTTTTTAGACTATTTCCTCTTGTTCCCTAGTATTGGGTGAATATTTTGCCTTCTCTTGGGTGAATATTTTACCTTCATATATGGTTAAATAAGTTTATTTATTATAAAAATTCTTCTAAACCAATCTATTGATAGGCTCTTTTAAGTTCATTCATCTCCGAGGAAATGAATTGGTAGAAATGCAAGGTATCGATCTCTGTTCCTCTCGCATGCTAAAAATCATACGATCGTAACAATAAATCTCAATATAAGCAAGATCTCAACAAATCATGGTATATAATTCATATGCATCTAGTTATCACAACTTATTTTCCAGAATCACGGGGTTGCGAAAATTTTTCCACCAAAAGTTTGACCCTGAGGAATGGTGGGATCGCCAAGGAATTTTCATCATCATTAATCAATTATGCACGTTACCCCTATCCTTGGCTTCAGCTTGGGGCTCTCCTGGGGTGCAACCAAGCTAGTTCGAAGGGAGAGATTCAGAAGCACCTCTCGAGCGCAGCTACCTCTTCATCCAAATAAACTGCCCAACCGTGTCGCCCCATCGGGCTCCACACCATGGAGGGAATAACTATAGCCATTAACCATGCACACAGCACCATTTTGCTATCATCAAATCATATACCAAAATGTGTCAATAGTTATTCAAACGAATTCTCAGTGCATGAGTCAATCAGTCATATTCAACATAAGTTAATAAACATGGAACATTATTTTTAAACAACACATGGATGCATTCAGTAATTCAAATCCCCTTTCGGGACATTCCACAATCATAAAACAATTTTAGAAATATTTGTAAAATCATTAAAAAATATCTATAAAATCAATATAAGACATTTTCTCACTTAAAACTATAAACATGTATCCACTCACAGTGTATGGGAGGGTAATCACTCCCGGTTTGTCCCATAACAAGAGTCTGGCTTTGATCGGTTTGTCCAGCTCCTACGAGATATCATTACGTAACCCAACCATTAATATTTATCATTTCATAGCAACCCACAAGTCTAACATTCAAACCTTAACTTTTTTCTCACTCTCGGTGACACAGACTTTCCTCCAAACTAATCTATCTAATTTTAGCATATACTTCAAAGTCATGGTAATTTAAAGTAAACCCAAGTTAGAAAATGAAGATTATCTAATTTGTTGTCACCATCTTTGCTTCAAACTGAACCACCGTCAAACCCTAGGTTTTCTCTCACTAGAATACTTCGAATCTCCCACCAGAGTGAACCTTCTAGAGGTTGGGTTATGAGTTTTAGAACCTGTAGAATGTGGGTTCTAGTGGTATTTTGATTGGTCTTTGGAAAAAACAAGAAGAGCGGGAGATAATGTGTGAACCGAGGAGAGAAGGAAGAAGAAGAAAAAATGGAGTTTGGCTTTCGTGGGTTCTAATATCCTACCACTGCTTTTCATTTATAACCCATTTTCCTGAATTTACTTAGTTGTTCTCCTTCACTTTCAATATACACAAGTACCCAATATGCCCTTGTTGGTAATTTGAAGACTTTTCTCAATGGATTCAAACATTTAAAATTTTATTTGTAGAGAGAGGAGTGATCGGTAATGTGCAGAAAAGTTTGAAATGGGAAGTGTTAATTTATAGAAAATAAATTAGAATTAATGATTAAAAAAAGTTTCTTTGGAAACCCAATGGTCTTGGGTTCAACTCCATCGGCAACCGAACACAATAAGATCGGTTGAAGAAAGAAAATGTCATTCGTTGGAGACATATGCTTATATGGAGATTGAAGAAATAATAATAATAATAATAATAATAATAATAATAATAATAATATGAGATATAATATGTATAATACACTTATAGATTGAAATAGTTGGATGGTTTAGTGGATAAGTTCTTTTTGGATGGTAATAGATTGGAGGTTCAATTCTCAAGCATAGCATGCTATATGTGAAATTAATTGCATTCATCCAAATGCAATGTCGAAGGGGAACACCATTGGCTGATCGGTCAATGAATTGAGTGCTGTGATGTTGTTCGATCAATGCCTCATGGAATGCAAGTGTTCGGTCAAATGGGAGAGACCAAAGGGCTTTGGCTATACCAGGACCAAAGGGATTTTTAGAAAAAAATTATTGCAAGTGGCTATTCGGTGAAATGGAAGGTAACCGAAGGGCTTCTTTAAAAATGAGGTTTTGACCGAACGGACTTCCCAATACCTGAAGGAAGGTGAAATAGACTATTCAGTCAAACACCGAAGGGAGGAATATTGGAGAGAGTTTGTGACCATATGGATTAGCAAATACCCGAAGGGAAATGTAATGGGCTGTTCGGTCAAATGCAAAACCACCCATAGCTAAACAGGTCTCAGAATTTCATGGATCATATCACATACCGAGGATAATTGAAAATGTTAAGCATTTGGTCAATGGACCGATGAGGAATAAATATTTAAATATGTTAGTGAGGCAAAGATACCGATGAGTCAATGAATGTGTTCAATATTGGAATGTCGAAAAACATGAGAAAGTCATGGGTAGGTAGGTACCGATAGGGAGTTTAATTGTGATCGTCGGTAATATGTCGAATGGTAGAAATAAAGAAATGATCTAAAGATAACAATCTCCCAGGAGAAGTCTCTACCGAACAAGCCAATTCTCTCAAAGACATCATTTATTCACCGAACACTAAACCCAATTTAAAGTTTACCGAATACTATTGTTTAGCAACTGAACACTTAAAATTTAAGAGTTTATCGATCAAGAGTCTAAGAGATATCCTGAACAACCCAAAAGACAGAGTTTCACATTTATGTTCAAATAAATTATTTCTCTCACATTTTCATAAAATATAAAAATTTTAAATTTTCTATTTAGATTGAGTTTCAAAAATTCAGACTTGTCTGGTATTACAATTCTTAACCCCCTAAAAATAAATTTTGTCATCAAAATTTCATTACCTTATTATTCCTCAAACAGCTAGGGATGTTGTTTTCTCATTGTCTTCTCAGGCTTCCAAGTCATCTCTTCAATATGGTTGTTCTTCCACAGCATCTTAACAAATGAAATCTATTTGTTTCTCATACCTTTAACTTGTTTGTCCAAAATAGCCACTGGTTGAACTCCAAAATTTAAATCTTCTCTCAACTCAATAGGAGGAGCCTCAAGAACATGGGAGGGATCTGGCAAGTATTTCTTTAATAGAGAAACATGGAAGACATTATTAATTTTCTCCAACTCTGGGGGTAGTTCTAACGATAAGCTACCTGTCCACCCATCCAATGATCTTGAAGGGACCAATATAACGAGGATTTAACTTTCCTCTTTTCCGAAATCGAATTACCCCCTTCCAAGAAGATACTTTCAAAAATACCATTTCACTAATCCCAAATTCTAACGGCCTTCTCCTCTTATCGGCATAACTCTTTTGTCTGTCCTGGGTTGTCTTCATTCTTTCTCAAATTAACTTAACTTTTTCAGTAGTGGCTTCGATCAAGTCTATACTCTCAATTTTCCTTTCTCCAACTTCATCCCAGCACACAGGAGTTCTGCACTTCCGCTCATATAGGGCCTCATAAGGTGGCATACCAATACTATCTTGGTAGCTATTATTATAAGCAAATTCTATTAAGAGAAGGTGTTTATCCCAGCTACCCTGAAAGTCCAATACACAATCTCTAAGCATATCTTCTAGTGTTTGGATAGTGCACTTCTACTGTCTATCGATCTGGGGGTGAAAGACAGTGCTGAATTTTAATTGAGTATCTAAAGACTCTTGAAATTTTGGCCAAAACTGAGAGGTAAAGCGAGGGTCATGATCAAACACGATTGATACTAGAACCCCATGAAATCTTACAATCTCATCAATGTATAACTTAGCTAACTTCTCTAAAGAATATATGTTTTGAATTGGCAAGAAGTGGGCTGACTTGGTGAGAAGATCTACGATCACCCAAATGGCATCATACATGTTCGGTGTTCGGGGCAAACCAACTACAAAATCCATAGTGATATGCTCCCACTTCCACTCGGGAAGTGGCAATGGTTGGAGAGCACCGGCAAGCCTTTGGTGTTCGGCCTTCACCTGTTGACACACCAAACACTTGGACACAAATTCAGCAATCTCTTTTTTTATTCCAGGTTACCAATAAGTCTCTCTAATCGTTCGGTACATCTTAGTACTTCTCGAATGTATAGCATATGCCGATGAGTGTGTTTCCTCTAGAATAGCCTTACAAAAATCAACATCCTTAGGAACACAAATTCTGTTTTTAAACACCAGCATTCCATCCTCTCTAATTCTAAACTCACCTCCTTCTCTATTGTAGACCATCTCAACTATCACTTTTAATTCCTCATCGGCAGCTTGGAACTCTTGAATACGATCCACCAAAGTTGGCCTTACCCTAAAATTAGCTAGTAATGCACCTTGCTCATAACTTGCTAATTTAACTCCAAGGGTTCGGATGCTAACCAAACACGAAAAGTAAGAATTTTCATGAGACACCGAATGAGATGAAGACTTCTGGCTCAAAGCATCCGCAACTACATTGGCCTTGCCGAGATGATAATCTATCACCAAATTATAATCTTTAATTAATTCTAACCATCTTCTTTGTCTCAAGTTCAGCTCCTTTTGTGTGAGTAAGTACTTTAAGCTCTTGTGATCGGTAAAGATCCTACAAATCTCCCCGTACAAATATTGTTTCCAAATTTTCAAGGCAAACACAATTGCTGCTAACTCTAAGTCATGAGTAGGATAATTTTCTTCATGTTTCTTTAGTTGATGGGAAGCATAAGCAATCACCTTATCATTTTGCATTAACACACATCTCAATTCTTGCCTACTAGCATTACTATAAACCACATATCCGCCTCCACTTGATGAAACAATAAGGATTGGGGGGGATGCCAACCTCTTCTTAAGCTCCTGAAAGCTAGTTTCACACTTATCATCCCACACAAATTTAATTCCCTTTCTTGTCAACTTGGATAATGGAGCTGCAATTTTAGAAAACCCTTCAACAAATCTCCTATAATATCCTACTAGTCCAAGAAAACTTCTCACCTCTTTCACATTTCTTGGTTGTTCCCACTTCAAGATAGCTTTAACTTTCCTTGAATCTATAAATATTCCTTCACCGGTCACCACATGCCCCAAAAATCCAATCTCTCTAAGCCAAAATTTACATTTTGAGAATTTAGCATACAATTGCTTTGAGATGTTCCGCATGTTCCTCATCACTCTATGAATATACCAATATATTATCAATAAACACAATCACAAATCTATCAAGATATGAGTGAAATACTCTATTCATCAGATCCATAAAAGCAGCAAAAGCATTTGTTAACTCAAACGGCGTCACCAAAAACTCATACTGTCCATACCGAGTCCTGAATGAAGTCTTATGTACATCGCTCTCCTTGATCCTCAACTGATGATATCCTGATCTCAAATCAACCTTTGAAAACACACATGCACCTTGAAGTTAGTCAAAAAGATTATCAATTCTAGGAAGTGAATACTTGTTCTTAATAGTGACTCTATTTAATTGCCTGTAGTCAATACATAGTCAAAAAGTACCGTCTTTCTTCTTTACAAACAAGACAGGTGCACCCCAAGGAGATGAACTTGGTCGGATAAATCCTTTATCTAGCAACTCTTGAAGTTTTACTTTTAACTCCTTTAACTCTACAGGTGCCATCCTATAGAGTGTAATAGAAATGGGTGCAGTGCCGGGGAATAAACCAATAGTGAAATCAAACTCTCGGTTTGGAGGCAAACCAGGTAGCTCTTCCGGAAAAACATCTGGAAACTCTTTCACTACAGGGATGTTATCTAGAGTGGGACTCCCTTTAGTAGTGTCAATAACATGGGCTAAATATGCTTCACAACCTTTATATATCAGCCTACCAGCTTCTATTGTCGAGATTACACAGGTGGGTACTACTTGACGTTCATCGGTAAAAACAAATGCTGAGTGTCCGAGTTTCTGAAACTCTACTTCTTTACTAGAACAATTCACAAATGCTTGATGGAGGTGTAATCAATCCATTCCCATAATAGCATTAAAATCCTTCATCTCTAAGGGAATCAAGTCTGCCTCAAGAATCATTTCTCCTACCATAACATCACAACCCTAGTAAACCATATCTCTAACTAGTTGTTCACCCAAAGGAGTAATCACCAACAACTCTTTCTCAAGTGGAGTCATAGGCCTATCAGCATGTCTAGCAAAGCTTGTACTAACAAAGGAATTATTGGACCCTGTATCAATAAGTATGCGGGCATCGACACCAAAGATTTTTATTATATCTAATAATATAACCATCAAGCATTCATTAGTCTGATCTTATAACACACATCTCATATATTATCACTATGGCATTTCGTCAATTTACATATATAAGTATGAATCATCCTAAACTTTCAACTAGAATAGTTAATAACATCCCAAATCATGGAATCATCAATAATATGCTTTTCTAAATAACTGAATTTGGGCTCAAGTAAATTTATCTATAATAACATCTGGGTTGTTCTGTGTCTATTCATTAGTCATTGCATAGATCTTGGTTTGAGTTTGGGGTTGAGGTTGTTGGGGACGCTGAGGAGGGACGACCACCGTGTTGCTCCCAGTTCCCGTCCATGGAGCAATACTAGCTGATGGTGTAGGGATATTTGATGGGCCACTCTTATGGCCACTTATGTGATCATGACTTGATGGACCTCCATACCTACTCAGACCCAATTCAGGACAAGCATTGCAAAAATTTCTCATTCTCCCACATTGGTAACACTTTGAAGGTTTGGGACATGGTCCACGATAATACTTCTTGCAATTTTGGCAAGGTTCTCTCTTCGGCCCTACTAACCTACTGCCAGATATGGCACTGGAAGTGAGAGTGCCAAATTTAGGGAATTGTTGGCCCCTCGAAGAGCCAATGGAACCTGAATCTAAAACTCTATTGTAGGAGCTCGTGCAGCTGCTCTTATTGGAGCCTTGACTTTCAAATAATCTAGACTTTCTCTTCTTATCATGGCTTTCTCTAATCCTTTCTCTCTCAATAACCATCTTCTCGGCCATCAAGGCTAATTCCAATACATCTTGGAATGTGTGCCCCTTGGTTATTGGTATCTTCTCCCTTATATTCAGATTCAACCCTGATTCGAATATCGTACATAATGACTCCTTAGAGTTCACAAACTTTGGAATATATGTAGCCAACTCCCTTAACTCTGTCTCATACTCTGCTATTGTTTTGTTTCCCTGGGCTAACTTGAAAAATTTTTCCCTTTTTTGATCCTTATAGAATCAAGTATAATATTTCTCCTTAAACGTTCTAAGAAATTCTCCCCAAGTAGGAGGAGTCGATGTCCTACCATTCACATTTTCCCACCAACTTCGAGAACCCTTATCCAATAGTTTTACGACAACCCATAGTTTTATCTCATCATCTAATCTCATGTCAGAGACGGTCTCTTGAATTCAGCCAATCCATTCCTTGGCCACTGAGGCATCATATATGCCTAAAAAGGTTTTATATCCTAGTTGTCTCGCCTCTTTGATCAATTTTGATAACTCCATGGCAAGATGGTCGGTTGATGTAACAACTGGAGGTGTGGGTGCCATTGGAACACTTGTTGTGACTGCCGGCATTGGAGGAAGAACCAGCGGAGGAACTGAAATTTGGTGTGGAGCTTGGTGATATGCTCCGTAAGTACTCCACCACTCCATCACTTGTTGGAGGACAGCTATAGGAAGAGCAGAAATCCCGGTTAGAGGAGCCAAGTGTGTAGACATCGGAGGAGGTGCATGTAAAGACGATGTAGCCTCTGGTTGGGAAGGTGGAGTCGGAGGAATCTCATTTGGTTCCTCGTTCTTCTCCTATGAGGCATAGTTCTACAAAAGAAAATCTAGTCTTATCAAATGTAATAGAAATTTAACTAGAGACTTAACCCCCTAAAAATAAAATGATGTCCCTAACTCCCTAGAATCCATAAGAGGCATTTGAAATCATTTGGAATACTTCAAATATCAACTTTTCTCAAACTGATTTTGAAAACCATTGAGAACCTTCAAAATATTTGGAATCTTTTCAATTGTTTTAAAACATTTTCAAATCATGAGCCTAAACTCTGATACCAATACAATTGTTAGCTCCCGACCCGCAGATCCGAATACGTGACAACCGTCGTGTTACCCCGAATACATGTGAGATTCTCCCCGTACTCTAAGGCATCACAAGGCATTCAGAATACTGAAATAAAACCATAGGCCATCCCGGCCATCAACCAAATGGATCACAATTTCCTCTCTAGGAATAGAAAACAGAACCAGCAATGATTCCCAAGTAAATTTCATAAGAAAAGAAAATTAAGAGACTTCAATAAACGTTTACATATAACCAAATCCATCCGGTATCAAAATACAGTGTTACATAAGTTGAAAATTAAAATTTTTATACAAAATGCCCTCCTTGGGTCAACTATCAATACCTTCAAAACAAAAGAAGTCTATACCTCAAAGAAGTCTTAGGCAGGAGTCCTCCCAAAATCTGGCTCTAAATGACTTCGCGAAATGACTAAACTTCCTCTGTAAGATAGAAAGTGAGGGGTGAGAATAGAATTACCCAGTGAGTGCATAACACGGTATGATAATAAATGAGTGGCGATTGTGGATATGTCAAATGTTTTCCTTAAAATCATACAATCGTATCAATAAATTTCAATATAAACAAGATCTTAACAAATCATGGTATATAATTCATATGCATCCAGTCATCACAACTTGTTTTCCAAAATCACGGGGTTGCCAAAATCTTTCCACCAAAGGCTTGGTCCTGACCAATGGTGGGATCGCCAAGGGATTTTCATCAACATCAATCAATCATACATGTTACCCCCTTCCTTGGCTTTGACTCGGGCCTCCCTTGGGGTGCAACCAGGCTAGTCTGAAGGGAGAGATTCAAAGGTACCTCTCGTGCGCAGCTATCTCTTCATCCAAATAATAGCCCAATTGAGTCGCCCCGTCGGGCTCCATACCGTGGAGGGAATGACTATAGCCATTAACCATGCACATAGCACCACTTCATAATCATTAAATCATATACCAAAATGTACCAACAGTTATTCAAACGAATTCTCAGTGCATGAATTCAATCAGTCACATTCAACACAAGTTAATAAACATGGCACATTATTTTTAAACAACACATGGATGCATTTGGTAATTCAAATCCCCTTTCGGGACATTCCACAATCATAAAACAATTTTAGAAATATTTGTAAAATCATTAAAAAATATTTATAAAATCAATATACGATATTTTCTCACTTAAAACTATAAACATGTATTCACTCAGAGTGTATGGGAGGGTAATCTTGTCCCACAACAAGAGTCTGGCTTTGATCAATTTGTCCAGGTCCTACGAGATATCATTACGTAACCCAACCATTAATATTTATCATTTCATAGCAACCCACAAGTCTAACATTCAAACCTTAACTTTTTTCTCACTCTCGATGACACAGACTTTCCTCCAAACTAATCTATCTAATTTCAGCATATACTTCAGAGTCATGGTAATTTAAAGTAAACCCAAGTTAGAAAATGAAAATTATTTAATTTGTTGTCACCATCTTTGCTTCAAACTGAACCACCGTCAAACCCTAGGTTTTCTCTCACTAGAATACTTCGAATCTCCCACCAGAGTGAACCTTCTAGAGGTTGGGTTATGAGTTTTGGAGCCTGTAGAATGTGGGTTCTAGTGGTATTTTGATTGGTCTTTGGAAGAAACAAGAAGAGAGAGAGATAATGTGTGAACCGAGAGAGAGAAGGAAGAAGAAGAAAAAATGGAGTTTGGCTTTCGTGGGTTCTAATGTCCCACCACTGCTTTTCATTTATAACCCATTTTTCTGAATTTACTTAGTTGTCTTCCTTCACTTTCAATATACACAAGTGTCGAATATACCCTTGTTGGTAATTTAGAGACTTTTCTCAATGGGTTCAAACATTTAAGATTTTATTTGTAGAGAGATGAGTGATTGGTAATATGCAGAAAATTTTGAAATGGGAAGTGTTAATTTATAGAAAATAAATTAGAATTAATGATTAAAAAAAGTCTCTTTGGAAACCCAATGGCCTTGGGTTCAACTCCATCGGCAACCGAACACAATAAGATCGGTTGAAGAAAGAAAATGTCATTCGTTGGAGACATATGCTTATATGGAGATTGAAGAAATAATAATAATAATAATAATAATAATAATAATAATAATAATAATAATAATAATATGAGATATAATATGTATAATACACTTATAGATTAAAATAGTTGGATGGTTTAGTGGATAAGTTCTTTTTGGATGGTAATAGATTGGAGGTTCAATTCTTAAGCATAGCATGCTATATGTGAAATTAATTGCATTCATCCAAATACAATGCCGAAGGGGAACACCATTGGCTGATCGGTCAATGAATTGAGTGTTGTGATGTTGTTCGATCAATGCCTTATGGAATGCAAGTGTTCAGTCAAATGGGAGAGACCAAAGGGCTTTGGCTGCACCAGGACCGAAAAGATTTTTAGAAAAAAAAAATATTGCAAGTGGCTGTTCGGTGAAATGGAAGGAAACAGAACGACTTCTTTGAAAATGAGTTTTGTGACCTAACGGACTTGCCAATACCCGAAGGAAGATGAAATGGACTATTCGATCAAATATTGAAGGGAGGAATATTGGAGAGAGTTTGTAACCAAATGGATTAGCAAATACCTGAAAGAAAATGTAATGGACTATTCGGTCAAATACAATACTACCCACAGCCGAACAAATCTCACAATTTCATGGATCATATCTCATACCGATGATAATTGAAAATGTTAAGCATTCGGTCAATGGACCGATGAGGAATAAATATTTAAATATGTTAATGAGGCAAAGATACCGATGGGTCTATGAATGTATTCAATACCTGAAATATTGAGAAACATGAGAAAGTCACGGGTAGGTAGGTACCGATAGGGAGTTCAATTGTGACCGTCGGTAATATATCGAATGGTAGAAATAAAGAGATGATAAAGAGATAACAATCTCCCAGGAGCAGTCTCTACCGAACAAGCCAATTCTCTAAAAAACATCAATTATTCACTTAACACTAAACCAAATTCAAAGTCTACCGAATACTATTATTTAGTAACTGAACACTTAAAATTTAAGAGTTTACCGATCAAGAATCTAAGAGACATCCTGAACACCCCAAAAGACAGAGTTTCAAATTTATATTCAAATAAATTATTTCTCCCACATATTCATAAAATATAAAAATTTTAGATTTTCCATTTAGATTGAGTTTCAAAAATTCAGACATGTCTAGTATTACATATATAAATTTTAGAAACAAATATTTGTTTTTTTTTGGAAATTTATTCTATCATGTGAATATTTTTCCTTTATATATAAATAAATTTATTTGTTTCATATTATCTATTTGTTAAAACACTACCTAATTGTATATTTTTTTAACAATTTGCCCTTGCCCTCGTGAGTATTGGCATTAATTGATTGTATATATTTTTATTAAATGAAGCTTTGTTTTTTTTTTTAAGAAATTTATTCTATTAGGTGAATATTTTACCTTTATATACGGTTAAATAAGTTTATTTATTATAAAAATTCCTCAAAACTAATCTATTAACAGGCTCTTTTTAGGTCATTCATCTCCAAGGCAATGAATTGGTGGAAATGCAAGGTATCGATCCCCGTACCTCTCGCATGCTAAACGAGCGCTCTACCATCTAAGCTACATCCCCCTTCTTGGTCCCTCCCTGGAACTCAAGGTGCTTTATTCCAATATTTTGTTCTTACTAAACAAAACTATGTTGGATTTTTATAGTTAATTTCGTGTTAGTCTATTTGTTAATACACTACCTAATTGTTTAATTTTTAAAAAATTTGCTCTTGCCCTCAAGAGAATTAGTATTAATTCATACTATATAATTTTATAAATAAAACTTTTTTCTTTTGGAAATTTATTTTATGGGGTGAATAATTTGCCTTTATATATAAATAAATTTATTTACTTTAAAAAGTTTTCAAAACTAGTCTATTGACAAACCCTTCCAAGGTCATTCGACTCCTACGAAATGCATTTATGGAGATGCGAGGTATCGATCCCCGTACCTCTTGCATCCTAATCGAGCGCTCTTCCATCTGAGTACATCCCCCTTCTTGGTCCCTTCCCACCGCTCAAGGTGCTTTACTGCAATACTTTGTTCTTACAAAAACAAAACTATTTTGGATTTTGATAGCTAATTTTCATGTTAGTCTATTTGTTAGTACACTACGTAATTGTATATTTTTTAAACAATTTGCTCTTTTCTCCATGAGTATTAGCATTAATTTATAATATAAAATTTTATAAATAAATATTTATTTTTTCTTTTGGAAATTTATTCTATCGGGTGAATATTTTGCCTTTATATATAAATAAATTTATTTATTTCATATTATCTATTTGTTACAACACTACGAAATTGTATTTTTTTTAAACAATTCGCTCGTGCCCTCATGAGTATTGGGACTATTTGACAGTATATATTTTTATTAAATAAAGCTTTGTTTTTTTTAGAAATTTGTTCTATTGGGTGAATATTTTACATTTATATACGGTTAAATAACTTTATTCATACTAAAACTTCTTCAAAACTAATCTATTGATAGGCACTTTTAAGTTCAATTGTCTCCTAGGAACTGAATTGGTGGAAATGTAGGGTATCACTCCATGTACCTTTCACATGCTAAGTGAACGCTCTACCATCTAAGCTACATCCCCCTTCTTGGCCCCTCCTTGCCACTCAAGGTGCTTTATTGCAATATTTTGTTCTTATTAAACAAAGCAATATTGGATTTTGATCGTTAATTTCATGTTAGTCTATTTGTTAAGACACTACCTTATTGTATATTTTTTAAACAATTTGCTCTTGCCCTCATGAATATTAGCATTAATTCATACTATATAATTTTATAAATGAAACTTTCTTCTTTTGGAAATTTATTCTATCGAGTGGATAATTTGCCTTTATATATAAATAAATTTATTTACTTTAAAAATTTTTCAAAACTAGTCTATTGAAAAACCCTTCCAAGGTCATTCAACTCCTACGAAATGCATTTATGGAGTAGCGGGGTATCGATCCCTGTATCTCTCCCATGCTAAGCGAGCGCTCTACCATTTGAGCCATATCTCCCTTCTTGGTCCGTCCCTGCCACTCAAGGTGCTTTAGTACAATTCTTTGTTCTTGCTAAACAAAACTATTTTAGATTTTGATAGCTAATTTCATGTTAGTCTATTTGTTAGTATACTACCTAATTGTATATTTTTTAAACAATTTGCTCTTGCCTACATGAGTATTAGCATTAATTTACAATATATAATTTTTATAGGTAAATATTTGTTTTTTTTTTTCTGAAAATTTATTCTATTGGGTTAATATTTTGCCTTTATATATAAATAAATTTATTTATTTATTTCATATTATCTATTTCTTAAAACACTTCCTAATTGTATATTTTTTTAAAATAATTTGCTCTTGCCCTCGTGAGTATTGACATTAATTGATAGTATATATTTTTATTAAATAAAGCTTTGTTTTTTTTTTTTGGTAATTTATTCTATTGGGTGAATATTTTGCCTTTATATATGGTTAAATAAGTTTATTTATTATAAAAATTCTTCAAAACTAATTTATTGGTAGGCTCTTTTAAGGTCATTTGTCTCCTAGGAAATGAATTGCTCCATATCTCTCACATGCTAAGCGAATGCTCTACCATTTGAGCTACATCCCTCTTCTTGGTCCCCCCTTCCACTAAGCAATATTTTGTTCTTGCTAGCCAAAATTATATTAGATTTTGATAGTTAATTTCATATTAGTCACCTAATTTTATATTTTTTAAACAAATATTAGTCACCTAATTTTATATTTTTTAAACAATTTGTGCTTGCCCTCATGAGTATTATCGTTAATTCATAGTATTTTTTATTAATAAATCTTTGGTTTTTTGTTAATTTTTTCTATCGGGTGAATATTTTTTCCACTATAAAGGATTAAATGAATTTATTTATTTTAAAAATTCTTCAAAACTAATTTATTGACATGCCCTTTCAAGGTCATTTGTCTCCTAAGAAATGCATTGGTGGAAATGTTGGGATTGATCCCATTATATTGGGTTAAATAAATTTATTTATTTTAAAAATTCTTCAGAACTAATCTGTTAATATGAAATTTATTTATTTTTAAAAATTCTTCAAAACTAATCTATTAACATGCCCTTTCAAGGTCGATCATCTCCAAGAAAATGCATTGGTGGAGATGCAGGGTATCGATCCCTGTACCTCTCACATGCTAAGCGAGCACTTTATCATCTGAGCTATATCCCCCTTCTTGGTTTCCCCCCCTAACTCAAGGTGTTTTGTGCAATATTTTGTTCTTTCTAAACAAAACTATATTGAATTTTGATAGTTAATTTCATGCTAGTCTATTTGTTTGTACACTATCTAATGGTATATTTTTTAAACAATTTACTCTTTCCCTCATGAGTATTAGCATTAATTCAAAATATATATTTTTTTATAAATAACTATTTTTTTTAGAAATTTATTTTATCGAGTGAATATTTTTCTTTTATATAATGTTGAATAATTTTTTTTAAAAAAAAAAAGTTTTTCAAAACTAATCTACTGACAAGCCCTTTCAATGTCATTCATCTCCTATGAAATGCATTAGTGGAGATGTGGGGTATCGATTCTTGTACATCTCACATGCTAAGCATGCACTCTATCATCTGAGCTACATCTCCATTCTTAGTCCCTCCCTACTGCTCAAGGTGCTTTAGTGTAATATTTTGTTCCTACTAAACAAAAACTATATTGGATTTTGATAGTTAATTTCATTTTAGTCTATTTGTCACTACACTATCTAATTGTATATTTTTTAAACAATTTTCTCTAGCCCTCGGGTGCATTAGCATTAATTCTTTGTATATATTTTTTTATAAATAAATCTTTTTTTGAAATTTGTTCTGTAGGGTGAATATTTTGCTTTCATATTGGGATAGTAAATTTATTTATTTATTTTAAAAATTGTTGAAAACTATTCTACATACAAGTGCTTTCATATTGGGATGAATAAATTTATTTATTTTGAAAATTGTTGAAAACTATTCCATATACAAGCCCTTTTCAACGTCGTTGGTCACCCATGAAATGTTTGATGGAGATGTGGGGTTTATCGATCACTATACCTCTCGCATGCTAAGCAAGCACTCTATTATTGTGCTACATCCCCTTCTTGATGCCTCTTTGCTGCTCAATGTGGTTTAGTGCAATATTTTGTTGTTATTAAACAAAATTATATTTGATTTTGATACTTAATTTCATATTGGTCTATTTGTTGGTGCATTGTATAATTGTATAATTTTTAAACAATTTGTTTTTCCCCTCATTAGTATTAGTGTTAATTTAAAATATATATTTTTAATAAATAAATCTTTGTTTTTGTTTTTGAAAATTTGTTCCATGGAAAGGAAAGAGAAAAGGAAAAGGAAAAGGAAGAGAGATTTGGGGGAAGTAGAAGCAGAAGCTAAATTCACAAAGCTGTGTTAAAAAGAATCTCTGAATGCAAAAATGGTGGAGAAAAGAATGTCTAAATGCAAAAATAATGGTATCGGAGGTGGGTCTGACTCCACAGATAATGACTCTACTAACTTAAGTGGGATGGCTTAACCATCTAATGGTCTTAATTGATGAGACTTGCAAAAGACGGCCGAAGGGTGTTTTGGCGGAGGAAACTCTAACACTTAAATTAGATAGTGATTTTTGAAAGAAAGGAAAATAGACTGAGAGAGAAATGATCTTGGGTGCTTTGTGTGGGCTGAGAGGACTTCCTGGGTAGTAGATACATTGGAGCTTATATACTTTCGCTTGTGAGAGTCGTGTGTATGCAGGGTGATAAAATCCTAGTTTCCTTATGAGAGTATCCAAGGATTCTGGGGAATCGTGTCATAGGATTCTCAAAGATTGCAACATCTTTACCCATTTGGAGAGTCCAGATCATCATAGAAATTCTTTTCCCTATTGGCTACGAGTGCAAATATTCTTTCCATTTACGTGAGATTCTCTCCGTGATTTTAGGAAAGAGAGAATATTACCTTGGCAATTGAATGAAAACCACTTAGCACCAAGAAGGGGTTGAGGTCATGTAATTAACCACTAAGCAGAACCTGACTAATGGGTACCAAGAAAGTGTAGGCCTTCTAGATTGGCCAGGCGGTTGACCAACCAGGTGGAGGCCGATCACATCGACAACAGGGTTACCGCAGGCCATTCAACAAGCTATAGGTTAGTTTCAAGTCCAGTATGATTCGGGCCGTTTTGTCCATGTACCATCACTTGCCTCCTAATCCTTATGTCGCTTCGAGAGGAAGACGTGAAGATTGAGTTAATATTAATCATGGGAGTGTAAATGTAGATAATTACCAAATAAATGATCTCGAAATAAATATTACGTGGAAAGTTGGAGAGCTTAAAGCTCCTCATTCATTGTGCATGTTTCTCATTGGATCATTTCGTCTGTCCAAAATTGTGAGGATCATGTCTTCGCGGCTATAAATAGGGGTCATATGATTCAGTATCATCCCAGAGATATTTTGTGTACTTTGATGAGTAGTTCCAAAAATTGCCATTGCTAAAGGTCTATATTTCTTAGAGATATCTTATCTATGGGTTTTAAGTCACAAAACCCGATAGTATAGGAAATTTCTACAGATACGAGGCTCTGTCAAGAATGAGACTGCTGATTTGAGGTTCAATCGCATCGTCTAGAATCTAGATGTTGTGGTGGGATCTATTAGGGCTCATCAAGGTTTTTGGCCTTGAGGAGGAGGAGATATTCTTCAATAGAAGCTCTCTTCTCAAGGTCAGAACTATCGTTCGACCCCTTGGTGGAACAGGTGGCTATCTGTGATACTTTTTGGTTTCCTATTGGGTTGGGCAATAGGAGGAGTCGGGAGACTTGATACATCTTCACAGACTCTCCCATACCTTCTTGACTCCTTTACAAAGTCCTTACTAGCTTCTGTTAGAAAGGGCTTGTAGTTTTTACGCTCTTAGTTCCATTGTTCAAGGGTGGCTTGGCAGATCGTGGAGGCTTTTGTGGTCTTCTTGTCCTGGTTGTATAACGTTGATGGGTCATAGAGATTCTTCCGGTTCTTAGTTCGCATTAACTTTCTACTATAGATTCCTCATGTATTTCTTTTGATATAGTTTGGTTTGACTCAGGGACTTGTAAACTTTCTTTTGTATTGTATCCCACTATATATTCTGATATTAATTCATCGTATCGAAATAGAAAAGGAGCCTTTTGTTACTTACTTTTCGATTTTGCCTTTGAATAATCATATCATTCGTTAGTAGTCCGCCGATGAGTGTTGAGTCATCAAATGGCTTAATCAATAAGATCTAATCGATAGGAGACTTCGTGGTCAATTGGCTTTCTTACCGCTAAGTGCGAGACACTGTTGCCCTTTCGTTCTCCATGTAGCCTACAACAGAGAGGGTAAGTTTTGCTCGAGAAGGGGGTTCTTCTCCTTCATGTGCGTTTGAGAGTTTAACTAAGTGAGAGGGCCTTGTACGTTTGTTTGGGAGCACCTTCGTTTGATAGGTGAGGCTATGTTTGTCGATTAAGGGAGATAAATTCCAGCCATGGACTCCGTTTGAGAGGACTGGGCGTCGCTGTCCCATTTGGAGAGATAAATTCCTAACAATAGGCTATGTTTTGGAGGACTAGGCGACATTAACCATTCAGAGAGACAGATCCTTAATGATAGACTCCGTTCGAGAGGACTAGGCGACATTGACCCATTTGAGAAGATAGATCCCTAACGATAGATTCTGCTCGGGAGAAATGGGCGACATTGGCCCATTCAAGAAGATAGATCCCTGACAATGGCATACTTCGAGAGACATAAGAGCAAATCAATAAGTTAGCATAACGAGATGGAGGACCATTGGGGTCTTATTGGATTATCCGACTATACGTGGGATAGAGCACGTTCCCTTGAGAGAGCGTGGATCCTCACTGATAATAGAGACGCAAGTTCTCAGAGTTTCAGGTCCTAGGCACGGTCAAACCATCTAAGTGACCTAGGCGATATGTGTCTAGACGAACTTCTGAGAGTATTCTATAAGGACCTTCCCAATTGGGAGCTTACTTGCCCCCTGGTTGAGGTTGACCGGTGGCCTCCACCTTTTTAATTATCAGGTCGTCTAGTTTAAATGTTCTAGTTCTGACCTGCCAATCATAGTATCTAGTTGTCTACTGTTGATAAGTGATCATTCGAACAGTGTAGTTTCCCTCAACTCGAGAAGTAAGTCTAAGAGTTCTCGTAGCATGGATTCATTCCGCCCTTTTTCGTATTGATCCACCCTTAGTGAATGAATGCCAATTTCAACTGGTATCACCGTCTCGTAGCCATACGTGAGACTAAATGGCGTCTCCTCAATTACCCTTCGAGGCATAATTCTATAAGCCCAGAGAATACTGTAGAGCTCGTTTACCCAGTGATCTTTGACTTCGTCTAACACGGCCTTTAGTCCTTGTATGATCATTCAATTGGTTACCTTTGCAAGGCCGTTAGTCTGTGGATATGCAACAGAAGAAGCGATATTAGATTTCCAACCTATTGCAGAAGTCTCGAAAACTTCTGTTTTCAAACTACTTGTCGTTGTTCGTGACCAAGACATAAGATATGCCAAACCTTGTGATGATGGATGTCCCAAAGTGTTGCATCTTGCCAGTAGTGATCTAAGCCAATGGTTTAACTTCCACCGACTTTATGAAATAGTCGATGACCACAACTAAGAACTTCCACTGTGCGGTTGCTGGGGGGAAGGATCCCAGGATGTCCATTCCCTATTGAGCGAATGGTCATGGTCTGACTATCGGGCAGAGTTTAGTAGACCATTAGTATGGTAATGATGAGAAGCGCTAGCACTTGTTACATCTTTTAATATATTCATTCGCATCAGTCTTCATGGTTGGGTAATAGTATTCTTGTCGAAAGGCTTTGATCACAAGACTTCGAGCACCCAAGTGACCACTGCATATCGCTCATGAATTTCTCTAAGGACGTAGTCCCCCTCTTCGGGTATCAGACATTTCAAATATGGATGAGTATCGGTCTTTTTGTAGAGGTCACCATTGATGATGCCATAATGGGTGGCCTTGTGCCTTAACTTGGTGGCTTTGAAGGGCGAGCTAGCAGTTGCTTGTACTTTAGATATGTTTCGATGGGGTCTTTCCCGCTTGATGAGTTGTTTGTCGACAAGATTTGTTTAGGTTTTTTGATGCTGGGGTATGGTAGACTCTCTATGTGAAGGGTTTGGCTAGTTGCTACAGAGTCGGAGCTAACTAACTTCGAGAGTGTATTAGCTCATGTATTTTCAGATCGAGGGATTTGTTGTATGTCTACCTTGTCAAATTTGTCTTCTACTTGGTGTATCTTGGAGAGACACTTTGTCATCATTGGTTCTTTGGTCTCTAGATCCCCTTAATTTGTTTGACGACCAATTGACTATCAGTAAAGACCTGTACAATTTGGGCTCCTAATGGTGCTACTATCTACAACCCAGTCAAAAAGGCTTCGTATTCGGTCTGGTCATTGGTTGCTCAGAAGTCAAAACGGAGGGCGTATTCAGCCTTAAAGTTGTCTAGTCCCACAAAAATTTAGCTCCATTTCCTGAGAAATTAGATGACCCGTCCACTTGGGCAGTGAGTATTCTTCTCAGTCGTCGGTAGGGAATTGTATGGTGGACGTTGGTAGTGTGCACTCGAGGATAAAGTTGCGAGGGCTTGGTCCTTGACAATTGGTTTTGGCTGGTATTCAATGTTGAATTTGCCTAGTTCAATGCTCTACTAGATGAGCTGACCCGAGGTGTCTCTTTTTTACAAGATTTGTCTTAGAAGTTGATTTGTCAAGACCACAATGGTGTGAGCTTGGAAGTAAGGCTAGAGGCGACTGGCGGTGGTGACCAAAGCAAAGGCTATTTTCTTGATGAGTTGTTAATTCACCTCGAACTCATGGAGTATGTGGCTAACATAGTACACCAGCTTCTGTAGGGTAGATTCTTGCCTCATAAGGATAGAATAGGGTGATTGGTTAGCAACAGAAAGATAGAGATAAAGTTTCGTACTAGGGACCAGTTGAAATAGGAGTGGGTGTTTTTGACAAGCATGTCGTTGACAAGCATGTCTTTAAGCTTTACAAATGTGGTCCTGACATTTAGGCATCCATCCGAATTTCTAAGACTTCTTCAGGGTATCGTAAAAGGGTTTGTACTTCTCCCCCACTTTTGATATGAATCGATTCAGAGTTGCGATTCTTCTAGTGAGGCGTTGCACATCTTTTATTGTCCTTGACGGTGCCATGTCTAGTATGGCTTAGATTTTCTTCGGATTTGCCTTGATTCCTCAGTTGGTAATTAGGAAACCCAAGAATTTCTCAGATGTGATTCCGAAGGTGCACTTCACAGGATTCAGCCTCATGTTGTATCATTTTAATGTTTGGAACATTTCTTATAAGTTTATAATACGGTTATTTGCATCGGTGTTTTTGACAAGCATGTCGTTGACATAGGCCTCTACATTTTTGCTGAATTGTTCATTGAAAACTTTGTTGACTAGGCATTGAAAAGTTTCCTTGGCATTCTTGAGTCCGAATGGCATGACCTTATAGCATAGGTACTAAACTCCATAATAAACCTGTTTTTTTTCTTTTTCAAGGGCTATACATATTTGATTGTAGTCAGAGTCTGTGTCCATGAAACTTAAGAGCTTATGTTTGGACGAGTTATCGACCAATTTGTCGATGTTGGGGAGAGAATAACTATCCTTTGGACACGCCTTGTTGAAATCGGTGAAGTCTATGTACATCCTCCACTTTCCATTTACTTTCTTTATGATGACTACATTGGCTAACCATTCCGGGTACTCTACCTCTCAAATGAATCATGTTGCCAAGAGCTTTTGAACCTCTTCTTATATCGCACATTGGCATTCTAGTGTGAATACCCTTTTCTATTACTTGATGGGCTTGCGACTAGTATCCACAGTCAGTTTGTGAACTATGACTGAAGGGTAAATGCCTGGCATGTTTTCGAGAGACCATGCGAAGACTTTGGAATAGTGTCATAGGCAATCCATGATTGCCTTCTGAAGGGATGTTGGTATGTGGGTACCGATCTAGACAATTTGACCAGGTGTGTCGGTGATGGGAACTTCAACTGCCTCTTCTCCAGATTGAGGTTTCAACTACTGCTCGGTATTATCTATAAGTTCCATAGTGTCAACTACTAAGATTTTTCCTTCTTCTCCCACTATGGGGATAGTCGATGGATCGAGGTCACCGTAGAGTGTTGTGATCCCTAAGGGTGTTCTGAATTTGATCTTCATGTGCCTGGTGCTTGGTAGTGTTTCAAGACTGTGTAGGCTAGGATGGCATAACGTGGTATTGTAGAGGGATGGAAGTTTTACCACATAAAAAGTGGTCCTAATGACAGCATGATGAGGAGGCATTCCTAGTGACACTACGAGCGAGATAGTGCCTTCTGGATATATGCATTGGCCATTGAGCCCTCTAATGGGCTAGTCAAAAGATTGAAGTTGAGATAAGGGGAGACCTATCTGCTAAAAGGTATACCAGATAAGGATATTGCGATATATTCCTTGATCTATAAGGGTCCTCTTGATGAGGTTGGAGCCAATTCTTGTTGTGATGACTACTGGATCATTTTGGTTGTATCTATTCCTATCAAATCGTCATCATTGAAACCAATTGTTGGTTTCTTTCTTTTGATTGAGGCTATGATAGAGAAGAAAAGATAGTAATAAGAACTAATTTGGTTGGGAAATCAATTTGTTTTTCACGAACTTTGCCAGTCTATTGGAGGTGATCTGACTCCATAGATAATGGCCTAGTTAACTCGAATGGGACCTATAAAAGACCGTCAGAGGGTGATCCGGTGGGAGAGATTCCGATACTCAACTTAGAGTGTTGTTTTCGAAAGAGAGGAAATAAGACTGAGAGAGAAAGCTTTGTGTCCTCTTGGGTGCTTTGTGTGGGCCATAAGGACTTACTTGGGTTGTAGACATATTGGAGCTTATATACTTGTGAGAGTCGTGTGTATGCAGGGTGATAAAACCCTAATTTACTTATGAGAGTATCTCGAGATTTCGAAAAATCATATTGTAGGATTTTCAAAAATTGTAAAATCTTTATCGATTTGGAAAGTTCAGATTGTCGTGGAGATTCTTTTCCTTATTGATTACAATTGCAGATTTCTTTTCCTTTTACATGAGATTCTCTCCGTGATTTTAAGGAAGAGCAAAAATTATCTTGGTGATCAAATGACAACCATTGCGCACCAAGGAGGAGTTGAGTCATTTAATTGACCACCGAACAAAACCTGACCAATGGGTGTCGAGAGAGTGTGAGCCTTTTAGATTGGTCAGGCGATTGACCGATTAGGTGGAAGTTGACCATGTTGACGATAGGTCAATTGTGAACCATTCGATAACTTATAGGTTAGTTTCGAATCCAATATAATTATACCATCATGTGGAGATGCGTTAAAACGAGTAGTTTACGATCTGGGCTACAATTTTCGATTCCTGGGACCCCTTCTCATCATGAACCGACAAGCACCTTTTCACGCTTTGCTGTTCAGATTTTTCAAGTGACAGCCCAAAGAATCATTGGCAATAGCACAACGCCTCTCTCTCTCTCTCTCTCTCTCTGCATTTGCTTATTTCTCCATCGTATTTTCTATCATCTCGTATAATACCAAATTCTAGGAAGAGTGTCCGTCAGATTATTTTCATAAAAAATTTTAACCATTTAATATTCTTTTTTAATTTTGAATAGTTAAGATTCTTAGCTTTTCACTTTATTTGATTTTTTGCATTACTGTTTTTGGTATTGCACTAATGAAAGACAAATTCAAATGTATGAAACATATTGGAGTTTTGTCTTATTATTGTAAATTGACTTGCTTTGGCAGAGTAGAATATTTAGATTAGAATTTAGACCCCCCACGAAAAATTTAAGGTTTTTTCTTTTTTTTTTTCCTTTTTCAAATACCCAGATGACTATCGTTACCAAAAATCCTCCTCAACTAACAATGGCAACATAGTCTCTTTCGATTACTTATTAATTTACGATTCAGGCTATGAACCCTTTATTATTCAAATGCAGGTCCCTCCCACCATCGGTTGTAATATGCCACTCCTTATCCCAATTCTTTGAAAACATTTTTTTCTTTTTTGACATAAACCGATCAATATTCAAAATCATATTTCGATTAATGTAATCCGAACATTTTGTTGGATTCTCTTTAAAGGAGAGCTCTTCATTCCTAAGATTTGAATTCAGCTCTTGGTTAAAAATCTAGCGTCCTTCCCACTAGATCAATTATCTATTGTTATATATTGAATTTTTTTTATAATTCCTAAATCTTATGACATAGTACTTGTCCAACAATTTTCGTCTTTGTTTAGTTAAGTTTGTTTGGTCTAAACTTCTCCGTGGTTTCATTAGGTTTTGTAGCTGTGTTAATGGTGTGTAGAATATACTAAATTATCAAACAACTTATTTATACGTGAAGATTTTCGTACTAACCATCAAAATAATTTCATTTGAAAATTCTCCGAATCGAAATTTGGGTTAGAATCACTTACCTGTTTTTTACGATGGGTATTCAAAGCCGAGAAAGATGTCACATAAATTGGATGATCTCCCATGTTCCATAATCTAAATGCCACTTTGGTGAAATAATGATCATCGACATCAAGTCTCTTTCAAACCCCTTAGTTAATTTCTCTCTCAATTTAAGTTTCTCAAAAAAAATGGTTTCCTATTTTTATGTTCATTCATACACCAAAATAAAAAGATGGAACAAAGAAATGTCTCCCTTTTTTTATGCCCGTAGAAGTAGACACTTTTGCATTTTTTTTTTTTTTTTGAGAGAGAGAGGGGAGTTAAAGGGGTTTGAGGGGTGGTTCCCTAATAACCACCCCTCCCCTTCTTTTTTTTTTCTTTTAAATTCAAAAGCTTGGGGCGGGTCTACCCTCATGGGCGGACCCGCCCCATATGCTTACATCTCTCACTCACACATGAGGGCTAGACTCACATACAATGTGATCATTACAATCGAATACAATTTCATACAAACAAGAGAACCGTGTAATCCGTGAGAATACTAAGAGCTCTAGAGTTATACACCAGTTAAGGATATATAACAACTCATCATCAAAGTGGTGATGAGGACATCGTATCTCGTTATCCCCCAAACCTCTTTTATTCAACACAGTCAATGTATCTCACATCCCTCAAAATAATGTAAAAGTATACTTGACTTAAATACAGTCATGTATTCACAATTACATTTCTAAACATTAAGTCACAGACATAATTGTTAAACATGTGAATACAGAGTAATATGTCGGTCAAAAACAGTATTCCTTTCATACTACTAACGTTCAACTTTATCTTAACTGTTTTCCTAAACATGTACCGTCAAACTGAATCATATATGGCTTCTAGTGACACGTTAAAGTAGCAACCCTAAAATAAAATTGCAAGAGACAGACGAAAGTTCTAAAGGTATAAATTGAGGTTAAGTACAAACCTTTGAGTCTCACACAATGAGATGGTCACAGTGAGATGAAGAAAGATGCACCATCTCATTACTTATATGATCACATAAGCACACGTGATATGAAACACGTGCTACAATGATTTCCTTTCCTTATGGAAGCGTATATCTTCTTTTATACGATAACGTATCGTAAAAGTTTTAGTCTAAGTGTACACAACACTTGACTTGAGTTTTCCTTCTTACAAGTTTTCCAAAATCTCACAATATCAAGGAAAAACTCACACTTGACTATTCGACAAGTTTAATGAATTGTGGAAAATCCATTTCGATTACCATATGTGTTGTATATTTAACTAGTAATCTCATCTTAGTACTTAACTAAGATAGTTTATATGTGTATTAATCCACCACAAATTAACACATCTAATCTCTACATGTCACATAGACATTAAAGGCGATTGTTCATGTGAAAGAGCCAATCTCAAAACTTGTCCGACATACTTTTAATTCCAAACACAAGAATTTTGGACACAAATACAAAATTCAAATGTTATCGAATATGAGCATTACAATATATATACTTTCTATATATAATCATAATCACTACTACAGTAACAAATACTGTCATAATCTACACAATCCATATTATCTAACATATCTCACAAGCATGTCTTTAGGTATTGGCCTTCGGAAAAAGGGATAATCATCACCAAATGCATAGATACATATCTTAATATCATTTCCCTCTTTTCAATCATGTCTCTGACAAGATTGATTTTTGTGTATATGTTGGTTTTGTCATCATATTTGGAGTTACTTGTGTAAGCAATAGTTGACCGATTGTCACAATAAATCGTCAAACTCATACTAAGTTGTTTACTACTCCCAAATATTACAACATCCACTTAATCAAACTTATTCTCTAAACTGCGGAAGCGTTGACCACAAATTTTTTTGTTTTTATCATAAAAAGTGATACATAGATTTATTTCTTGCTACTCTATGAGATAGTGCCATCATTGAGCAAGAAGACATAACCAGAGGTAGATTTTTTCTCATCTAAATTACCTCCCCAATCGACATTCGTGTATCCTTTCAATGCTAGATCATTTCTTTAATAATGAAGAAAATAATCTGTAGTTCCGCTCAGATATCCTAACATCATTTTCACAATAATCCAATCATTTTACCTAGATTAGACAGATCTCTGCCAAACAAACCCTATAGTATGACAAATTTCAGAATGAGTACATATCATAGCATATTTCAAATTCCCAACAATACTAGACTACGATGTTTCTGACATTTCATCTATTTATTAGGAGTTATAGGGCATATGTCATCCTTTGAACTATCACCTATAGTCACAGGAGTATCAACGGGTTTGTAGTTTTTTAAGTTGAACCGTTGTAAAGACTTTTGAGATAACTTCAATAATCTCCTGAAACAATTTATCTGGAATTCATTTCCCAATCTGCCTTACTCATATCCTTCATCTCGAAGGTCATACTCCTTATCATTCGCCACTAACAATATGTCCGTAATATATAATGATAGAATTACAAACTTGTCAATTGACTTTTAAATAGAAACAATAGTTTTCGTCTGTCACGATGAATTCATAAAAGATCACATATCTATGAAATCTTAAACACCATTGTCTCGAAGACTGTTTAAGGTCATTAATTGATCTACTCAATTTTCTAACTTTGTATTTCTGGCCTTTAATGACAAAAACCCTTTGGTTGTGCCATATAAATGTTTTTCTTAAGTTCACCACTAAGGAAGGTAGTATTCACATCCAACTATCATAATTCTAAATCTAAATTTGCCACTATTGCCAACTATATGGAATAGAGATAAATTTCACTACTGGAAAAAGGTTTTCTCATATTCAACACTCTTTTATTTAGTGTAATATTCTGTTATTAGTTGAGTCTTTTATCTTCCAATAGTTCTATCTATTCTACGCTTGATTTTGAGAATCCAGTCATTTTTAATAACCTAGCGTCCTAATATAAGCTTTACCAATTCTCATACATGGTTGGATTTCATTGACTCCTATTTTTCTTCCATTGCGTTTTCCATTCACCCTTGGTAGGACAAGACAGAGTCTCATCTATATTTTTAGATTCTACTTCATTTTCTGAAGAAACAACAAATGCGTGCCCTTTAATCTCCAAATGACGCGTAGGCACGGTTTTCTTAGTATTTTTTTGAGTCCGTAACTCCGTTGCATCGCGAAAATTTAAATCCCTTCCACTGGGATCAACATCATTCTAACAATCTGCAATAGACAAAGCTATCATTTGATGTCATTTGAATTAACTAATTCAAATAATAGCTCTATGTCCTTCACACTTCCTATGATAAGAAAATCATTCTTAAAAAATATGACATTTCGTGATTTAATTTCTATTGCAGTACCATCATCTTATTCACCAATAAACACTTAACTTTAAGACTGCTCAGAGTATTTTATACAAATACTCTTAATTCTATAGGGACCTAATTTTCTAAATTTATTAAAAAAATCTCAAAATACAAGCTGTTGATCCCCAAGATCTCAAATCACTAAGACACGATTTTTTACCAGTCTAAAGTTTATATCATGTCATTGGTACTGCCTTTGAAGGCACTTTGTTCAAAACAAAAGTCGCAATTAACAAGACATCTCCCCAAAAGAAAATTGACAAGTGAACATGCGTCATCATAAATCTCATAATATTTAACAATGTTCTATTCCTTCTCACTATAACACCACTCTATTAAGGTGTATAAAGAATGGTCAAATGTCAAATTATGCTTCTTTCATTGCTCAGATCTTTAAATTAATCTGATAGATATTCACACCATCTATCCATCCAATTCTCTATCTCACTCATATAATGTCTAAAGCACTTATATGCTTCAAACTTGTGAGAAATCAAACAGATATGGTCAAACACGTGAAATCATCAATAAACGTAATAAAATACAAAATTCCATGCATACCCTTCATTTCTATTAGATCACATCTGAATGAATTAAGTGCAATGAAAATTTAGCTTGTATGGCTTTTCCAAATAGTTTTCTCATCATTTTTGCTGTCAAGACAACATTCACACGTTGATAAATCAACTTTTATGAGTGAACCCAATAGTTCTGCTCTTACTTGTTAATTTAACCTGTCTTGCCCCAATGTGACCAAGTTTGTCATCCCATGTCACATTATTAACATTTGCAAAATGATGAAAATATTTGCAAGTCATCCAGAATCAATACACATGTCATTCAAATACAAATCATTCATATATCTTTGAAAGTTCAAATCATAGTCAAATTCCAAAAGAACAAGAACAGATAAGATTCCGTCGAATTTCCTGTACATAGGGAACCTCATATAGAATGAGAGTTCGATCACTTTGTAACTGCAATTTATAAGTGCCAACTCCTCTAATGTCCATTCTTACGTCGCTCTCTACATACTATCTACTACCAAAAAGCAATCGATGAAAACTCATAAATATCTCTCTATCTATTCTTATATTTAAAGTTGTTCTTTTATGATCCGTCTATAACATTTTTTCCTCTTCTTGCTTTTGTTCCAATTCCTTTAACACTTAGAGTCTGAAACTCTCTTAGAACTAGATTCTACAATAGAAGCATCAGCTATGGATCTTGCAGTACAAAACTACTCATCATCAATCTCAATGTGGAGAACAATATCCAAAAAAGTCCTCACACTATTATTGTGAATCAAATTGACTTTCAGGCACTCCCACTTAATAGGAAGGAATCGGATCAAAATTTAAACTTTCTGTTCATTGGAGAGGATATAACTAGCTAAGTCTCACTCTCTAATCATCTTAGACATGACCTTCAAAAGCCGTTTGATACTGTGATCACTTCATGATCAACTGTCTAAAGTGAGTCATTCATACCTCTATATCTCTTTGAGGTACACCCTAATATCATGAGCAGTCAAAGTATTGCTCATACTTAGGTATCATGTCTTCAATCTGAAATATAACCATAGTCGCTTAAGCAGTAGAATCTATCAGTTCCACGTCTAGTTAGCATCTAGTTCTCTCCCTTAAAAGGGCAACATTGCCCACTATAGGGTATTATTTGACATGCTTAATACCTTCTAAAGCATCTTATTCTTTCAGTACATTTTACATTTTATGGTATCATATCTTATGATCGTCGCCATTCAATTTGTCATTTTTATTCAAATCCCTGATAAATGACTTTGATGCTATGGTTTAGGTTTTCTAAGAGGATAAACATATATATTAATGCTCACATCATACATATAATTTTTTACTTCAAAATTAACATCCATGACAGGTCAATATCAGGTATAGAAACAAAAGTTTACTCTGTTCCCAATTATCATCCATGATCCTAATGTATCACTATCACGAATTTAATTTAAAATTACGAAATTTTATAAATTTTAGGTGAGCATTATTTAGATTCTTCCAAGTTAAAAGCTCCCACTTAAATACACAAAGTATTTAAATACTTTCAATTTTGAATGAGAATTACTTAAATTCTTTAAATCCATAATTCCTTTCAAAGGTACCCTAATGGATTGTCTATCCCTAGGAGAAAAATCTCCTTATAGCACGAGAGCTAGTACTATTTATACTACGGGATGACTTTATTTCATTTGGGTTTTTAAATTCTTAACCCTTCATATTTCTATTAATATGGGGCTTACATTGTCAAGAATCATATTCTCTCTCTCGCCAATCATCTGATCATCCACACTATCTCAATTAAAGATCAAAGTATTTCTTATATTATATATACGTCATCCTCCCAAAAAGAATGATCTAATCCAAGAAGTTTCAAATATTGTACTTTCATGATCTCCAAAAGATTTATTAAAGTATGAGTTGGGTCTACCAAAATTTGACTCAACTTCATCATTCACTCTGAATTTTTAATACTTTAACTCTCCTCTCGAGAACTCCAATATTCTGTCTAAATATCACCATTACTCTAAAAAAATAGGTACAATATTAGATTGGACACTAAACCAACTATAATATTATAATAAACTTCAAAATTATTTATTTTAAATAATATGCTCAATTTTTAAATAATTTTATATTGAAAAATGAATTTTTCATACATAAAAAAAGAGCATAAAATTAAAATGAGTGTAAAAAATTTACATTCAAGTAGCCAAAATTAAGAAAATAATTTTCTAGTCCCACAAAAATTTTTCAGAGTTTCCTAGGATAGAAAAATGATTTTTCTATAATTTTCTAATAATTATTGATAATAAATCAATAAATAATAATTTTCAACTCTAGAAAATATATTAAAATTCACAAAAAAATGAAAAATGATTTTTCAGATTCATACAAAATTTTCTAGAATTTTCCAAATTGAAAAACTATTTTTTAATTTTCAAAAGATTTATTGATTTAATAATCAATAAAAAATATTTTTCGTTTCTGAAAAATAAATTATAAATTATAGAAAAATCATAATAAATACAAAATTTATTTTGATGAAAATTGAGACCAAAACTAGTCTTACATGTGCTTCCACGTGCCCATAGACTTGATTGTTACAAAACAAAGTCTGGATATTATATTCATTCGCCAAGGTGGCATGTGTACTTCACTTGCCACCTTCCCGGCAGCTCCGTGTCACCAAATTTTGACTACCCCCATTCTTGATATTTCTGAGTTCAATGGTGGTCTCAGATTTTTAATCAGACGTCAAAGTTTAGGGGGTGGATTTCGCTTTCCATTGCTAAGAGTGAGATTGAATATTTTACTGTTCACCACATTCTTCAAAATTCTGGTTTTCGACCCAAATTTTGAATGTTCAAATCTCTCTCAATTTTTAACCATTTTTTACGATATTTATATGGTTGGAAAGTATTTTTCATGAAAAATCTAACCATATAAATTTTATATCATAAAATTCAGTATTTTGAAAACTACGAGTACATTAAGTTTCGGCTAGAGTTTGAAATATTTTCAAATATACTCATCCATTGCATGCGAAATTTTGCAAATCAGATCTACATCTCATAAGCATACTATAGTATAAAATTGAGAGCATTTCAATAAGCCAATTTTAAGATACCATTAATGAACATCTAAGATTATGCATGACATTCTTTTAATTTTTTTTAAATACCCAATTGAGGTAGAAAATAATCCATGTATGCTCTGATATCAATGAAGATTTTCATACTAACCATCAAAATAATTTCATGCGGAAATTCTCCAATTCAAAATTTGGATTAGAATCACTTATCTCTTTTCGACAATGGGTATTCAAGGCTGAGAACGATATCACGTAAATTGGATCATCTCCTATATTCCACAATCCAAATACTATTTTGGTGAAGTAATGATCACCGACATCAAGTTTCTTTCAAACTCCTTAGTTAATTTCTCTCTCAATTTATGTTTTTCAAAAAAAAAAATGATTTTCCATTTTTATGTTCATTCATACAGCAAAATAAAAAGATGGAACAAAGAAATATCTCCCTTTTTTCATGCCTGTAGAAGCAAGCACACCTTTCCTTTTGGCATTTTTTTATTATTATTATTATTTTTTTTTTAGAGAGAGAGAGAGTGGAGTTAAAGGGGGTAAAGTGGTGGTTCCCTAATAATCACCCCTCCCCTCCTTTTTTTTTTTAAATTCAAAAGCTTGGGGGCGGGTCTACCCTCATGGGCAGACCTACCCCATATGCTAACAATACGTGTGGAGGTTAGTGTTTGTTTGGAAAATTTTTGTAACTTATTATATGGTCAAATTGGATTTAAAAGATCTGTTATTAGTGTCTAAATAAAAAGAAGAAGAAAACCGTAATTAAGTTATTTTTATACAACTAATGAGAACTATTTCATGATAGATACACAACTTAACTCAACTGAGGGTTGGCTAATGACAGTAGTTACACTATAGATACACAACTCCAGGAGGAAAAACCCTATCTAGGATAAACAATGGACATAATCATATCCTAAAGATGGCAATTTGGATGTCTAAGAAGTTATTTGTAGTTTATATCTTCACCTACTTGTTTGCAGTTGTTGTTTTGTACTTGTAGAGCTTGGCTTAGATAAGATAGTGCAACAAATTAAATCCACTTAATACGCACATCGACCAGTAGAACCTCTCGAGGTGATAATGATTCAAATTGTTACCAAAAAGCCATGGACTATGTTTAGAGTTGCCTGTGACATGATTCACTAACGAGACAATTATGGAGCTAAGGTAGTATCCCATTGCCAATAAGGCCCATGAGAGAGCGGCCGCCAAAGATCTCATGCTTATTGTGTTGGAAAAATTAGCTTGATACAAAACTATACCAAATATCGTGTTAAATCACCGGAATTAAAAGAACTTAATAAACTGAAACTGAAATTCAGATTAGACAGAAATATACCTGATTCCATAGTCGGAGACTGAATAGAGTGAATCCTTGATTCGATCTTCGTCTGAACAGAATCCTGGGTACGGTCTTCTAGGTCATATGTATCCTCACAAATTCTCTGTATATGATGGGGGTATTAGAGAGAAGAGTGATTCATTGACCCGGAGACCATAACCCTATTTATAGTTGTAAGGTGACTTTTACCTTCCAAAACTGTTTGTTCAGCTTATGGCAGCTGTCCTTAAATCACCCTTAGACATTCCATATTTAACCCATCATAAATAGTAAATGTCTATTGGTATCTACACATTAATTTGTTTTTATATCTTCTGAGATACTTAAACCCAAATTACCGAATTTCCAAATTTGCCAGATCACTTTCATATGGGTTTAACTTATGGGCTTGATAGTATGCAATACATAATTATTTTAATATATAAACCCAATGTTGGATTAATGATCCAACAATCTTCCACTTGGGCTATATATAAAACTTTATAATTATGTACTTGCGAAACAACCGAATGAGCTCAACTTTTCTGTTAATACTAAAATGTATCTACAACCAATCTCGTCCATCAATCATACCAATTTAGGATCAAGACGGCTTTTGTTACATTTCTTTCGTAACTCAACCCTCAATGGTCACGTAAATTGATATAACCGAATGACATGGATCATGATATGGATGCGTAGCATGGAAATGTCATGCAATGTGATCTTTAACATGCCTATTTTCAACTGGTCCCTTTAATGAGATCAACTATATTCAATATCAGAGTGTAATTCAAAAAACTGAATCTTTATTTTCGTGAAAAATAACCTCAAAATACCTTAAACTGAAATAAGCGAAAATGTCTATATTAAATGAGCATCTAAAATCACAAACTCCCACTGAAACTGAATATCTTGAAATTATATGACACCCATATGAGTAGTGCGCACATGAATCTTTTGGGTGACAATCCCTTAATAAATGTATCCGTAATTTTGGGGTTTGTACCAATGTGCTCTGTAGATAACTGTTCACTCTGAATCGTTTTCTTAAATGGAATATAAGATTATTGAATTACGTCACACAATAAACTGAGTGGCCTGTTCATACCATCCGTGACAAAGTTTCATAGTCATATTCCATAATTTGATGCCTTATAACACGCTATGAATTCTGCCACCATGATGGAAGCGATTATAAGAGACTATTTAATACACTTCCAAAAAATGACTCATCCTGTTAGCGTGTAGTATGTTATAACCTTCATGCTAACTTGACATCCCATAAAATCAAAATCAGTATATCGAATGATCTCAAACTGATTTGATTTTTAATATGTGAATATATATCATTTTACTCTCTGTAAGTATTGCAAGACTAATTTGGCTACTTTTCAATACTCTATTCCTGATTTGCTTAAATTTCTGCCCAACATTTCCGTAAGGTACGCAATATCCAAATGCGTACATATCAAAATATACATCAGACTCCATACTATTGACGCGTAAGAAATTTTCTGTGTTTTCCTATATTTGAGGTCATTCTTGAGACACTGATAGAGACTAAACTTGTCTCCCTTACCATAGGGGTATTTTTTGAGTACTTACTCCCACAGAACTTGTAATATCCATAATTATCAACCAAATTTCATCTCAAATCCTAATGAGATAAAAACTTGATGAAATTTGTAATATCACTGTTAGGATGTCTGTATGAATTTTATCTCTCCCTTCATGGTATTAGTTTTGAAGTTGGTTGAGTTTGTTCTTCCGGATTGGAGCGTTTTCCAACATTGTCTAATAACACCTTTCAAAATATCAACATATTCCTCTTAGAAAACAATGTCTCTAGTCATATCTCTCCCCACAAACTCAACATACTCAAGGAACTGAGTAGAAAATTAATACCCCTTAAACTTTTCAGATTACCCTATTAATCAACTAACTGTCTTGATATCCAATTTTCTTTTATTAGGTCTAATAGACCTAACCTTAGTTGGACAACCCAAACCGTAAAGATAGGACGTATACTGGTCCAAAGTTCTTATTGGGTTTCAGTAGTTGCCTTAGTGGGAAACCCTATTCAGAATATATGCTGCAATCTCAATTGAGTCACATCATAAATAATTGTCTATAAACGTAATAAAATATCTTTAACCATTCCAAGAACCAAAAGGAATGGTCGATAGATATCTATATGTATCAGTTCTAAGACATCTGAATTCCTAATGGGTTCAATCTTCTTTTATTGGTTTGTTTTCCCTTTATAATTTACACAAATATCGAAATTTGTGAAATTTTCTTTTGACACAAGTTTTCTTATTCTCCGTTTGGAGATATTACCCAATCTCTTGTGCAATAATAAAGAGAAATTCTTACTAGTTAATTTAAACTGTGTACTTCGAGTACTATATTGCAGGGATTCATTAAATAAAGTAACAGTATCAACCTAATATAGATTATCAAATCCTGATAGAAAACCGGAACCAACTTATTTGAACTTAAGAAACTAACCAACTTTTCCATTTCTGAAAGAACAGGTAAAACCTGATCTGTCTAACACAAAAATTGGAAATCAAATTCCATCTAAATGATGGAACAACAAAAGTTTCAGTAAGAACCAAATATATATCGGTTTTCAATGATAATCTAAACTTTTTTATCACTATAATTGAAACTTTATTGTCACCGTCTATATAGATGTATCTTTCACCATCAATTAACGATCGACAATTTAGAAAACCCTACATACACACACTGATGTGAATAATCGCAACGGAATCTGACCACCAAGTGTGTCCTGATACTGAAATTAAGTTAACCTTAGAACAAACCAAACTAAGGAATACCTCTTTCTTATCACTTTAAACGTGATAGTTGGTATATTCTCATTATCTTGTACCCTTAGCACCACAGAAGATGTAACTATTCTTTCCTGATTTAATCGGTATCTTTCGTTACTTCTTTTGTGATACTGTACCTGCAGCATTTTTATCATGTTTTCTTTTCTTTTCTTTCTTTTTATTCTTAGTGGTCAAGAGTTCTTAACCATTATACCTTATAGAGATATGATTTGTCAAGAGTGTATCAGTAATCATTTCAGTCTTGACAAATCATTTTTTAATGTCCGTAAGAAAAAATTTAGTTATCATAATTGACTTACATGTAGTATCTCTAAATGTTTCTGGGATGACCCACTTTAAACACAAGCGATTCAATATCTCCCATCTTTCTTTCTCTCTTTTCAGAGGTACTCTTATCCATAAGTGGTGGGAAGAATTATTCTTTAACGCAAAATTTAAATCCAAACTTGAAATTCGAGTCATTCAATTTTAAAATCAATCTGAATTGGGCATTAATATCAGTGGGAATAGTATTAACTGTCAAACAGATAACAGTAATCTATATATACTCACATGGAACTTTAAAAAACCAAATAGATTCAAATATGTATAATCCTCATCACAAGATATCGGTTACTCCATTAACATTTCATCTTTGGACAAAATAATTAACTTGTAAGTGGTATCTTGGTACAGTAATCAAATGCTGACAATAAGAACATATCAATCAATTACCTTCTTTTGGGCTGATAAATTGGTCATATGTAATACCAAAAATTTGTCACGCATTTATTACCTTAAGGTGTATATGCAACTCCGTCAAATACTGATTTTCCTTTGGGCCGATCAATATTCACATGAGTTTCATGCACACAACCATTTTACATCTTTAAACAAATTAATTTTCATAAGAAAAGTCACTTTGGTGACATGTTGTTTCAATTAATTTATCTTAAGATATATATAAAACCATAGGTGTAGTAATCAAATGTTGACAATAAAAGAATATCAATCAATTACCTTCCTTTGGACCGATGAATTGATCACATGTGAAACTGAATAATTGTTACGCATTTATTACCACATGGTGTACATGCAATTCTGTTAAGTACGGACCTTCATTTGGACCGATCAGTACTCACATGAATTATATGCACAACTTTTTATATTCCAAAATAAATTAATTGTCATAACAGATGCCACTTTGGTGACATATTGCTTTAATTAATTCATCTCAAAATATATACAAAACCATACTCATATTTGAATCATATCTGTAATTGGAAAAAAAAATCCAATTTTATCCTGATGGACTCAATTTCTTGAAAATTATACTATTTAAAGTCCAATCTTATCAACTTTAAATTGATCTTATAAAAGCCCAATTTTGCCGAATCTATTTCATTCATCTTACTTTTCCATCCCTATACTTTCGTTGTTGGCATAAAATCAAAGTCTCCACCCTTTGCCGATAACTGATCCAAAATTTAGTCAATCCCTATTCTGTAGCATAGGGCACCAGGAAAGTTTTCACGTAGGTGGTGGGTTCATTTAGAACCGTTTAAGAACCAACCAACCTTAAACTTAGCCCCGTCTTGTTGACAGAACTTTTCTAGACATGTCATGCCATCGCATACTAAAAAAATGACCAATTTTGAATATAAAAGAGAAATTATAAAATGATAAAAAATGAAAAAAATGTTTAATTGAGTCCAATAAGTTCCAATACCTTTATACCCAGAGTTGGGTTTGTTTGGGCCCAAAATGACCCATATCCCTTTTTTAAAAAAAAAAACAAAAATATTGATCCTTTTGTGATGTGAATTTACAATAAAAGGAAAGTTTTATTTTCTGAAATTGGGAAGTCAGCCCTTAATAATAAAAAAAAGGAAATTGAAATATGAAAATTTTTTCTTTTTTTATTTTCCAAAATTGAACATTTTCTTAATTATAATTTCTTTTCTGAAACTGAGATATCATTCTTTAAAAAAGGAAATTAAAATCTGAAAATTTCCCTTTTTTCTATTTCCCAAAACAAAAAGTTTCTTTAAATTTTTTTTTTATTATTGAAAAACTTTATTTTAAAATTAGGAAGTCAAGCCTTAAAAAAAAGGAAAAATTGAAATCTAAAATTTTCCTTTTTTTTATTTTCCCAAATTCTGAAAGTTTCTTAAAATAAACTAAATTGCTAAATATTCTTTAAAACTGTAAGTTTTTCAAAAATACTTGAATCTGAAAATTTCTTAAAAGAATTCAAATTCTAAAAGAATATTTAAAATCAGAATTTCAAAAATGTATCATAGGAAAATAAGATCCGAAATATTCCTTTAAAAAAAATGGTCAATTTTATTACTTGCCATAAAAAAAAAAAAAACAAAAACTTGTAATTTTGGGAAAAATTTTGAAGATTCCTTTCCAAAAAAAATATATATATATATCAACTTTCATATATTTGCTCAAAATGTCAACTTTCTTTCCTTTCCTTTTTTTTTTTAGTTTGAAAGTTTAAAAGATAAAAAAAAAATCAACTTTCTTAAAAAAATGCTCTAAAGCGAAGGAAAGAAAATATTCTAAAACATTAAGAGTCTTAAATTATTTAAAAAACTTGTCATCTTTTGCTCTTTTATCCAAATATATATATTTTTTTAAACACCAATATATATATTTAAATATCGAATGTCGACTTTAATAAAATACTTAATATCGACTTTGATAAAAAAAATTTCCCAATTATTTTTTTTAAGACACTGGATGTCGACTTTTAATAAGAAACTGAAGGTCGACTTCAAAAAAAAATTCCCATAACTTTTTCTTTTATTGAAATCCACAAAAAAATCTTGAATATATATACATATATATATTACCGAAAACCGAAATTTTCACAAAAATTTTCATGCATATTTTCAAAAATTCAAACAATACCAAAATCATATAAAATTTAAAATATGCAGAAAAATTCCGATAATTCAAGTACGAGAGGCTCTGATATCACTTGTTGGAAAAATTAGCTTGATACAAAACTATGCCAAATATCGTGTTAAATCACCGGAATTAAAAGAACTTAATAAACTGAAACTGAAATTCAGATTAGACAGAAATGTACCTGATTCCATAGTCGGAGACTGAATAGAGTAAATCCTTGATTCGATCTTCGTCTGGACAGAATCCTGGGTACGGTCTTCCAGGTCATATGTATCCTCACAAATTTTCTGTATATGATGGGGATATTAGGGAGAAGAGTGATTCATTGACTCGGGGACCATAACCCTATTTATAGTTATAGGGTGACTTTTACCTTCCAAAACTGTCTGCTCAGCTTATGACAGTTGTTCTTAAATCACCCTTAGACATTCCCTATTTAACACATCATAAATAGTAAATGTCTATTGGTATCTACACATTAATTTGTTTCCATATCTTCTGAGATACTTAAACCCAAATTACCGAATTTCCAAATTTGTCAGATCACTTTCAAATGGGTTTAACTTATGGGTTTGACAGTATGCAATACATAATTATTTTAATATATAAGCCCGATATTGGATTAATGATCCAACATATTGGTGCCTCAGTGAAGAAGAATTCCACCATTCCAGCCAATGTGAAGAGGTCAGCTGACCCAAGGAACAAGTACTGCAAAGCAACCCACATGAATGTGATGGGTAGAGGTTCATGAGACTTTACAAGGCCGAATTGGGCAGCCACCCGCTTTCTCTTGATCTCGACTACAGCTGCAACTGCTATGGCCACAATGGAGAAAACGATGCCTGTTCCTATTCGCTGCAGATGAGTTATGCCTATTTCTATTGTTGTCATTCTCCTAGCCAGTGGGACGATAACATGATTGTAGAGTGGTGCAAGGATCATGATGAAAAGGAAAGACTGGAAGAGAAGCTGGTAGAACCTGAAGATTTTCGTATAAATCAACAAAAATTATTTCATGCAGAATTTCTCCAGATCCAAATTTGGGTTAGATCACTTACCTTTTGATAGACGGATATTCTAAGCCAAGAGAATGTCAAAAAATTGGATCACCCTCTATTTTTCACAATCCAAATATCACCTTTGGTGTGCCAAATGATCAAAGTGTTCAAACCTTAAAAAAAAAAAAAGAAATATTAAATTGCCCATTTTTTGTTTTTATAACGTACAGTATTCTTCAAAAAGAAAATGAGCAGCCCCTTCCGTCCATTCGTCCATCAGAAGGGAGAAATGTCACGCCCCGACTCTCTCGTCGAGCGCGTTACAATCGCCGCATCGTCTCAGTACACGGACAGAACCTCCCCATATACCGGGACTCCGGAAGACTATAAAACTATACAATATTCTTCCAATACAAATCCATACAAATTCATCCAAAATAAGAAAACATATAAATTGTTCACATGCAAGGAGCCCATCTGACTCATCCCTGTACATACAAGCATACACCGACATACATCGGGGAAGGGGTTCCTGTACATGCAAACATACATCAGCACATATCGGGTAGTGGGTTCTTATACATGCACGCATACAGTGTGGCCATCCCAGCCAACTAGAATTCTCAACACAAAAAAAGCATTTAACAAATAAAAAGTCTCAAAATATAGCCGTCGGATTTTACCAATACTTGCCCGAAGAAAACAAGCCAATATCGATAAAGTTCTAACGGTATGAGATGTACAGACTTCACAAAATCGAAAGAAAATATCAAAAGCCAACATTTACGTTCCAAATGTCCCAGTACAGAATAAAACACCTTTCAAAAGATGATTTCAAACAAAAATGAAGTCCCAAGTCATAATCGTTCGGATTTTACCAATATTTGCCAAAAAAATTTAACTAGTATCAGTAAAATCCTCACAGTATGAAATGTATAGAACTTCCTTTCCATGGTTTAACGATCTACAGTCCAAAAATAAAACATAACCCATACCTATCCCAAAACACCAACAAAAACAATCCTCCAATCCGCAAAAGTGGACGTCGTCTCTCTATACGTCCTCTAAAAATGATTTAAAAGGAGAGGCAAGTATTTTAAATACCCAGTGAGTAGAGTGCAATGGTATGCAGCATATAAATGAGGGGTGAGGGTGGTGATGCCAAATACATGTATCAAATATGATTTAATGCAATAAAGAAACTCATTTTCATAAAAATCATTCTTATCAAATTACCATGACTCATATAAACAAATCAAACAATCCAAATTTTATTTTTTCACAATTTTGGGGTATGCCGAAAACATTATCCTACCAATGGCCGTTGGTAAGATCCGCCAAAAGATTTTCTATAATTTTTACATAAAAATCCCCTTTCCTTTTGGCATTGGCCCGGAATTTTTTTTTCGTGGGGTGCCACCACATCATCCGGCCGACTTGAGTGGCTCTCCAACCCGCCACCTCCGAGCCTCTAATTTAATCACAAGTTAGCCCTAACCACGTCGCCCCGCTGGCCAGACCCGTGGCAGGACTCAGACTATAGTTTTTTTCTAGCACCACGTTACCACAATCAATACCAAAATCAATTCATGCTCAATGTATAAAATAGAGCAATATTTCACAATTCATGTGTATACAAACGTAACATGGTGCAAACAATTCAATATTCAACTCACGAGTCATGGATTTATTACAAAATTCATTTCAGACTCACCACAATCACAAAACATTATAAATTCATTTCAAAATTCATTTCAAAATCAAGTTTGCAAATCGTATTTAAAATCATTCACTCATTCATATGATACATAACCATCCACTCACCTCTACAGAGGGTGATCACTCCCAATTCGTCAATCAATCTCAAATGACTCCTTTCGAGTCTCCAAAAGGTTAACCTAATCAAATTGTCATAATTATCAGCAATTAAAATCCCATTAAAGGATTTTCAAATTTTTCTCCTAATTAATATATCCCTAATTCACTCAATCACATTTCTAGATTCTCGTTTCAGCAATTTAAAATTATCTAGCTCACCAATGACCTAATTTCCCAATATTTTTCAATTTTTCCAATTTTCCTCGAATTTACAAAATCTTGATTTAGTTTTTCATGCACATTCCAATCAAATCTCAAGAAAAGCTATACAAATCAACCAAACAAACCTCTACTACAATTTAAGACAATCTAACATGCTACGCAGCCGAATTTATATCAAATTCTTGATTTAACCTAAATAATTTCATACAAAATTTTAGAAAAATACATTTCCTTCGAATCTAACGTATTTCAGAACATATCTACACATATTCTCAACCTAAATTCGACAAAAATAATTCGAATGTTGAAGGGATTGAATTTCTCTCACCAAGGGTTTTTCGCAGTTTACAACCCTTGTCCCAATGGCTTCTCAATTCACTCCGAGACCTGCAGTGCATTTCAAACTGACGCAAAGCTTAGTAATTAGGCTTAAATTATCAAGTGGGTCAAAACCCTAAAACCATGGTCAGAGCCAAGCCAGCCATTACCTGCGCAGATAAGAAATCGCAGGACATTGCCACCTAGGGTTTGTGATAGTCTGCTACCGCTGGCTTGAAGTTTCTGCGATGGTAGCAGAAGGCTCTCAACAAAGTAAGCAGTGCGCGGTTGATTGAACAGGGGAGGAAGACTATGGGTTGTCGTGCGCGTGAGAGAGAGAGAACGACAGGCGGTCGAGCACGGTGGTGGCTGTCAGAAGGAGATGTTGGCCGCGGGAGATAGAGAGAGAGACGATAGAGAGAGAGGGAGACGGTGAGCGATAGAGTGAGAGAGAAACAGAGGGTGAGGTAGAGAGAGACAGAAAGACAAAGAGTGAGATAGAGAGAGACAGAGGGGAGATGAACGAGCGGTGGCTGGGTGGTGGTGGAACCACCGATGGATGGCGGAGAGGGGCAAAGAGTGAGATGGAGAGGATTCGAGAGAGAGAGAAGAAGGGAGGGAGATGAAGAGAGCGAGAGAGACGAGAGATTAGGGCTAAAAGCCCTAATTCAATTTTGGGGGGAGGGAGTGCTGCGTTTTGATCAAAACGCAACGCTTCCTTCCGGAAATGCCTCTTTTTCTTTAAAATTGTGAGAGGGAGGTTGAGGGGGTGGTTATTACCCAATAACCACTTCCCCTTTTTTTATTTTATTTAAACATTCAAAATGAATGGGTATGTGGGTCTGCCCTCATGGGCGGACCCACATCCCTTTTTCATCAGAACCTTTAGAGAACCAAGCTTGGTGTTCATTGTGGATGCTTGCTGGACAGAGAAAGTTGAGAGTTGCGCAAGGCAGCAGTTGAGCATTATCGTTGACATGAAAATCGGAAGGACTTTTAGTACTATTTTGACCTCTTCCACTTCCTTGTGTGAACATTCCAGCATCGAGTGAACAGGCTTGTTTGCTATTGCTCTGTCTAGAAATTTGAGTCTCTTCAATGGCAATTCAGTCTGTGGCTCTTTTCCTTTTCCATTAGCTTCTTCTTCTTCACTAATTTCAGTTGCATAGGTTGGGCTTGTCTCCATGCCTGCCACAGCAGTGCTGGTGGGGTTCCTAGGGATGCAAAGGTAGTACACTGCTACAGCCAAAACCTGATCGACAAAATTGTGGTGATAAATTTTTATTGCTACATGGTAATGGTAAATATTGTTAAGTGCCTTGGAAGCATATATATTATGTATAATAATATTATATTATTATAATAAAATATAATTAAAATATAGTATAAAATAAATAATTAAATAAAATAGAATTAAAAGAATTTATGAATTTATAAAGAATAAAAAAATAAAAAATAATATAATTACCTTGAAAATGGTTGTAATAGGGCTTCCAACTGGAACTTTAGTCCTGTGAGTAGTGGAGCCAATCATGAAGATTGGGATCGATAACAATGTTGCTGCGGTTGAAATACCATAACCCCATTGCCAGCCTTTGTTATCTTCAATCCAGACCACAAAAGTAACTGCGATGAGAGCTCCACATGAGAGGCTAAACACATAGTAGTTAAAAAATGTGTACCTCTGCTTCCTTCCTTGTGGGTTAGTCTCGTCAAACTGCTCGGACCATGTGCAGGAAGTGAACCTTTTATTCCTCCAACGCCTAGTGCCACCAGATATAGACCAGAAAATAGCATTGCAGCTTTCCCGCCATCGATTTCTTGACATGGAGTGCTAGCGTAGGCTGGTGCACAAGCCCGTGCTTTCAGTGAAGGTATATGTGCTTGTACTGTGAGTATCACTAGACCCTGTCTCGAGAGTCATTGTGATAAGGTTATTGTTAGTCATGTGGATGCTGGTCAATATTATTTTCTAATCTGCATTTACTATAAAAATATTAAATTCTGTTTCACCATCACTTAATTTTCCCACATTTTTTATGATTGACTGTATTCGAGTTGTCGCTTTACACAGCGTAGCCTAGTTGGTTTCTATTGGAGGTGGGTTGTGCCTCCATAAATACCGACTCTTTATTGATTTGAACGGTTGCCGTCAAAAGGATGTGAGACCTACAAAAACCGTCGGAGGGTGCTCTGACGGGGGAGATTCCGACGCTCAAGTCAGAAAGAGCAGTTTTCGATTATAAAGAAACAGACTGAAAGTTCAAGAAATGAGAGATTCCATGTGATTTGAGTACTCCATGTGTAAGGACAAGGGAGCTTACCTAGTTTGGAGGATTTTAGGATGTTTTATACCTACGAGAGTCGAGCGCCGTTGAGGTGCTTCAACCCTATTTTCCTTATCGAACCGATCCGAAAATCTCAAGAATTCAATATTCCGAATTGATCGTAATCTTTATCGTATATGATCTTTTGTTTTCGAGGAGGATCCTTTCATTAATTGAAAATTTCTAAAGATACTGCTCTTAAGTAAGAGATCGGAGATGTTTTGACCTTTCCTTAGAATTGTTAGAACTGTTGACTATTGATTGGTCGTTCGACCAATGAATGGTTCTCAGGGTTTATTTGTTCGATAGACCAATGGTTAGGTACCCAATCGGGGAGATTACTTTTGCTTGATGAATCTTGTTTGGTTGGTGGAGCGACCGAATCCCTATCGTTTAAGAGATCCAGACAACTAAGATCCTTCGATAGATAGTCATAGAGAATATTGAACATCGATCGGTAGCTATCCTTTGTGGGTCTTGTGTATGGGCCTTTCAAGGGCCCAATTAGGCCTAGGACTATATCTCATCATTTGTCCCTGACTCATGGTCTTTTTGGTAAAGAAGCTCCATCAGTAAAGACCTATTAGGGTGAGACATGCTTAATACGTTACAGAAGCATGGAGGTGCTAGGTTCATTCTAATCCATTCCACTTTCTAGCCACGAACGCGTGTGTGTCTCATCAGAAGTGACTCCTTCATGGAGAATTGAAGACAATTTATTTCTCTATTTATGATAGGCTATCCGTTTCACATTCCCTGAGTTAATTAGGGTTTGCTTCTCCACTACTATAAATAGCTATGACGTATACCTGTTTCTTCTCACGGAGAATTTAGGTCTTTGTTCCTCTTCAGAGGTTCTGTCGAGAGTGATTTCTTGTCAAGAGTCGTCTTGTGAGGTGTTTTGGTATGCGGTGCTCTATGACTCGGATAACTTCTGCTGGCATGAGATCTTATTAAGGAAGGGGACCACCAGAATAAGATCTTATTATATCGGCCATTATTCGGTTGGCATGGTGAGATCATCCATCTCTGGTGGAGGCACGTCTTGTACCGCCATGGATGATTTGTCCAGGTTCCCCCCTCCGTCGTCCAATTACGGTGGGGATGTCTCTCGCACCATTTTCAGTTGGTAGGCTGGGTTTGGGTCGTTTGGGAGCGGCAAAACCCGAGCTCGCCTTCTCCTATTCCTAGCACTATATTGGAATTGTTTTTGTACTCTCCAGCATAGGGACTGTGGTTTTTATATGTAGTCGGTCTGACCCAAGGACTTGTATATATACTCATGTAACCAAATGTACTTCTTTTATAAGAATAAATAAAAGGTTATGCTTTACTTACTTGAATCTTGTCTTCGTTCTCTTTTGATCTCTTATATGATTATGTGCTTTTCTTCAACTCTCGTCACAGTAGATTTATCTCTGGTCTAGGGCACCATACTGAGATGTTGAGTACTACCGGCGTTTCAACCCGTCAGACGTTCAATAATCAGGTTAGAGGGTCATGCCCATCCGTTCGGGAGGTTTCGTCTCTTGTTGATAATATGTTCAACCGATGGGAACTGGGTGACTTAGACCCACCACACGATAGGAAACTTTTAGATAGAGGGGCCGTGTCCACCCGTTTGGGGAGTTCCATCCCTTATTGACAACACATTCGAATGATAGGATCTGGGTGACTTAAACCCGCCATGCGATAGGAAACTTTTAGATAGAGGAGTCACATCCACCCGTTTGGGGCGTTTCATCCCCTATTGACGACACATTCGAACGATAAGATCTGGACGATTTAGATCCGTTGTGCGATAGGAAATTCTTAGATAAAGGGGCCGTGTCTACCCGTTTGGGAAATTCCATCCCTTATTGACGACACGTATGAATGATAAAATCTTTCGATTAAGGGGCAAAAATCGTTTGGTTCTTATTAAGTTGGCCCCTTTGACTACAGATAGTTCCCGAGTTTACTGATAGTATATGCATAGGTTCTCCGAGTTCCAGATCCTAGGCACTATCGATCCGTCTAGGTTGTTGAGGTGATAAGTTCTCGGTCGAACCACAGAACGCACTCGTTATGGGCCTTCCCAGTTAGGAGAGAGTTTGCCCCTAGGTTGGAGTTGACCAGTAACTTCCACCTTCCTTAGTACCAGCTCGCTCGGTCTGAACATTCGGTTTTTGACTCTACAATTGTGATATCGTGTCTTTTGTTGCTGATAAGCCGTCATCTGTGCTGATGCGGATTCTCGTAATTCTAGAAGTAAGTCCAATCTTTCATGAAAGGTACGTTCATTTTGCCTAGCGTCATATTGGGCCACCCGAAGTGAGTGAATTCCTATCTCCACGGGTATGACTGCCTCGCTTCCATAAGTTAGACTGAATAGAGTTTCTCCCATTGCTCTTCGGGGTATAGTGCGATATGACCAGAGGATACCATAAACCTCTTCGGCCCACTGCCCCTTGACATCATCTAATATCATTTTTAATCCTTATAGGATCGTTCGGTTGGTTATCTTAGTCAGGCAGTTGGTTTGCAGGTGAGCGACCGATGAAAATCAATGTTAAATCTCGAATTTTTCACAAAACTCTCGAAAGTGCTTATTATCAAATTGCTTTCCGTTATCCGTAATAAGGACACTCAGTATACCAAACTGGGTGACAATATGAGCCCACACGAAAGACTGGACCTTGGCTACCGTAATCTGAGCTAAAGGCTCGGTCTCCACTCACTTGGTGAAATAGTCGATCGCTACTATAAGGAATTTTTGTTGTCTTGTGGATGGAGGAAACGGTCTGAGGATATTCATTCCTTATTGAGCGAAAAGCCAGGGGTTAGGTATAGGGTTGAGCTCGGTAGAAGATAGTTGTGGTATTAAGGAGAAGCGCTGGCACTTGTCGCATTATTTTACATAATTATTAGAATCGACCTTCATGGTTGGCCAGTAGTACTCCTAACGAAGGGTTTTGTAAACTAGATTTCGAGCGTCCAAGTGATTACTACAGATTCTTTCGTGGATCTCTCGGAAGATGTAGTCCCCCTCTTTGGGAGTTAGGCACCGCAAATATGGGTGAGTAATGACTTCTGCTAAAGAATCCCATCAATTATGGTGTAGTAAGCGGCTTTTCGCTTCAACTTCATCGCTTTCCTCAGGGAGTCTGGCAGATGGTCATGTTTTAGATATTCTTCTATGGGGTCCTTCCAACTAGGGGACCGATCAATAGGGAGAGCCTCTTTGGGTTCGTCAATGCTGAGATGTGGCAGGCTTTTAATGTATACTGTTTAGTTAAAAGCAACTGATTCGAAACTAGCCAGCTTCGATAGAGTGTCAACTCGTGCGTTCTCCGACCGAGAGATTTGCTAGATATCAACCTTACCTAATCGTTCTATCGTCTCGCGCAGTTTACTCAAATATTTAGCCATGATTGGATCTTTGGTTTCATAGACCCCCTAGATTTGTTTCACGACCAACTGGCTTTCCGTGAATACCCTGACATTCCATGCCCCCATATCAATGGCGATCTGAAGGCCTGTTAGTAAGGCATCGTACTCTGCTTGGTTGTTGGTGGGTTGGAAATCGAACCGGATGCGTATTTAGCCTTAAAATCGTTCAGTCTTACTAGTATAAGCCCGGTGCCACTTCCTAAGGAATTTAATGATTTGTCAACATGAATGGTCCACTCTAGGGTTAACCACTCTTCTCGATGGTTATGGGGTTGGTCTTCAGACGTTGTAGGAAAAGTATATTCGAGGATGAAATCGGCCAGTGCTTGGCCCTTTATTATTGGTCGCGATCGATACTGGATATCAAATTCACCCAATTCCACACTCCACTTAATAAGCCAACCGAAAGTGTTTCTCTTTTGGAAGATTTGTTTCAATGATTGGTCGGTGAGCACCACAATAGTATGGGCCTAGAAGTACAGTCGGAGGCGTCTTGCTGAGATGACTAAGGCGTAGGCTACCTTCTCGATCTGTTGGTAGTTGATCTCGGACTCCTTTAATATCCTACTAATGTAGTAGACTAGTTTTTGGACAGTGGATTCCTATCTTACCATCACAGAGCAGAGTGCTCGTTTGAAGATAGCAAGATATAGGTAAAGTTCTTCCCCGAGGATAAGCCGCAAAAGTAGTTGTGGACTCATCAGGTATTTTTTTAGTCGTTCGAAGGCTGCCTGATATTCAAGTGTCTATTCGAACCGTCGAGACCTATTCAATGCATCAAATATAGGCTTGTATTTCTCACCAACCCTGGACATAAACCAACTCAGAGCCGCTATCCGACCAATAAGACGTTGTACTTCTTTTAACGTCTGGGGAGGCGACATATCCAATATCGCCCGTAGCTTCTCGGGGTTAGCCTCTATCGCTCGATCGGTAATCATGAAGTCTAGGAACTTCCCGAAGGCGATCCCAAAGGTGCACTTCGTCGGGTTCAACCGTATGTTATATCGTTCTAATGTCTGGAAGGTTTCTTCAAGGTCTGCAACATGAGCTTCTACTGTGATACTCTTGACTAGCATGTCATCAACATAAGCTTCAACGTTCTTGCCCAGCTCGTCTTTGAAGACCGTATTGACCAGCCATTGGAAAGTGGCTCTAGCATTTTTTAAGCCAAAGGGCATGACCCGGTAGCAATACGTATCGAACTCGGTGATGAAGCTGGTCTTTTCTTCATCTTCAGGTGTCATTTTGATCTGATTGTAACCGGAATAGGCGTCCATGAAACTCAAGAGCTAGTATCCCAAAGAGTTGTCTACGAGCTTGTCGATATTGGGGAGTGGATAACTATCCTTCGGGCATGCATTGTTGAGATCAGTGAAATATACACACATTCTCCATTTGCCCTTGACCTTTTTCACTAAGACCACGTTAGCTAACCACTCGGGATAATTGACTTCCCGAATGAACCCAGTCGTTAACATCTTTTGAACTTCTTCTTGTATGGCGCGTTAGCATTCGAGAGCGAATACCCTCTTCTTCTGTCTCACTGATTTGAAATTAGGATTAACTGTTAGCCTATGTGCTATGACGGATGGATTTATGTCTGGCATGTCTTCCGGGGTTTAGGTGAAAACTTTGGAGTGTAATTGTAGATAGGCGACTAAGACCTCTTGCAAGGAATGTGATAGGTTGGTCCCTATCCGGACGGTTTGACTGGGTCGCTTGTTAAAGAGATCTCAACCATTTCTTCACCCGACTCAGGTTTTGATTTCAGCTCAGTACCATCCCTAGGTTCTAGGGCATCGATTGGAAAAGTCTCTTGCACGTCTTGAGCCGCAAAGAGGATATAAGTATTAGGATCGCTACGTATGGTGGTGACCCATTGCGGTATTCTGAACTTCACCTTCATGTGCCTTGTGCTTGGAAATGCTTCTAGTTCATCTAGATTGGGCCTTCCGAGAATGGCGTTATAAGGAGAGTAAAGTTTCACCACATGGAACAAGATTTGGGCATTGCATGATTAGGGGGTTTCCCGAGAGTCATAGAAAGGTAGATAATACCTTCGGGATAGGTGGGTTCATCTGAAAGTCCTCTAAGGGACCCGACAAACGACAGGCGTCAAGACGGATTGAGACCCATTCGGTAGAAGGCGTTCCAAGTGAGGAGATCACAGTCAGCCCCTGATCAATGAGAACCCTCTTCACAATGTGGGATTCTATCTTAAGGGTAACGACTATGGGGTCGTCACGACGGAGATCTATCCCTGATAAATCATCATCATCAAAGCTTATGACTAGCCTTCTTCTCTTAGCTGGTGCTTCGCTGTAGGTGATTGTAGTAGACATCGTCATGAGTTTTTGAAGAATTAGTCTGTTTCCCACAGACGGCGTCAATCTATTAGAGGTGGGTTATGGCTCCACAGATACCGGCTCCTTATTGACTCGAACGGTTACCATCGAAAGGATGTGAGACTTGTAAAAACCATCGGATGGTGCTCCGACGGGGGAGATTTCGATGCTCAAATCAAAAAGAGTAGTTTTCAAATGTAAAGAAACAGATTGGGAGTTCAAAAAGGGAGAGATTCCGCGTGATTAGAGTGATCCATGTGTAAGGCTAAGGGAGCGTATCTAGTTTGGACGGTTTTAAGATGTCTTATACCTGCGAAAGTCGTGTACCGTCATGGTGCTTCAACCCTACTTTCCTTATCAAACCGATTCGAAATTCTCAGGAATTCAATATTCCGAATTGATTATAATCTTTATCATATGGGATCTTTCGTTTTCGAGAAGGATCCTTTCCTTAACTGAAAGATCCTAAAGATACTGCTCTTAAGTATGAGATTGGAGATGTTTTGACATTTCCTTAGAATCGTTAGAGCTGTTGGCTATTGATTGATCGTTTGACCGATGAAGGTCCTCAAGGTTCATTCGTTCGATAGACCAATAGTTAGGTACCCGATCGGGGAGATTACTTTTGCTTGATGAATCATATTCGGTTGACAGGAAGATCGAGACCCTATCGTTCGGGAGATCCAGACGACTCGATCGGTAGCTGTCCTTGTGGGCCTTGTGTATGGGCCTTTCAAGGGCTAGCCCTTCTAATTAGGCCTAGCGCTATGTCCCATCAGTTTCCACCAATCAAATTTGAGAAGAAAGGGGTAACATTTGCTTCACCTCAAGTTTCCATCTCAACCACCATTAGGATATTAATAGACTGCATTAGTAGATGGAATATATTCTTGTCTTTAATCATGACACTGACATCAATCTTGTGCCTTTTCTTTCTAAGGGGCACATGAATTGAGGATTGGTAGGGACATCATTTTGTGGACTATATGTAGAATAAATTGATTAATTTAGACCTATATGTGGTGCATGACAGTGTACCTGAGGGTCACCACTTGCAAGCCTTTGGAAATGAAGGCTATATTCTCCAACTCTGTAAATTCATTGTCTGTCTTAATCATGGCCATCAGTTTTTAGAATATATAATGTAAAACTGGTTTTGTTTAGAATTAGTACAACCATGTTAATCCATCCTCAACTTTAGGGGGCAAAAGGAAAAAGATGTGTTTGCGATCTTCTGAGATCTTACTGCAAATTCAATTACTGCACTTATTAAATATATGATGTAGGTGTTGAAGAAAGCATCCGATAAGAAGCCTCCAAGGAGAGCAAGTAGAAATGTTGTGCCCATGAAATTGGTGACAATGTTGGCTGCACTAGATGGAGAAAAATGCATGAACTTTAAAAGATAAAGCACCAAGTTGCTTGCATTAGCCAGGTATGCCAAGTTCTCCGATGCCTCATCGACTATCATTCACAATTCAAGTAGCAATGTAAGATTGATTTAAATGATGTTTACATATCTTGCTTAAAAACAAGTTCCTTAACTACATGGGTAGGTCTAACGGAGTCCACAAAATATGCCCGAGCGACTAACCTACAACAAAGGATGCTGCAAGCATTCCACCATGATGACCTCTCAAGGCAGGTCTGCCCCTCCGGTCAACATTGTCATGCCCCGACCCGCGAGTCTGAGCACGTAACAAACACCGCGTGATCTAAGAATACGTGCAATCACCAGCACATACCCCAAGACCTTGCAAGGCTATAGAAATATCCTCATTCAATCCGAAGAAACCAACACATCAAACATTTAATATATTTAACAAAAGTACTATTTAAGGAAATATAAATATGTAAGATATACAATAATTTAGTTTTCAAACATCATTCCCAAAGTAAAAGTATTCTTTTTCAAAAAAAAATATGCCCTCCGATGGGTCCATCTACAAGCCTCAAGACTTCACAACTAAGGAGTGCCAATACCAACAAAAAGTCTCGATTGTTTTTCCTCAGCTGGATCTATCTAATAGAGAGGGGTTGCTGCTATATCTACACTTCCTCTGAAAAAGATAAGAAAAGAGGAGTGAGTATAAAATACTCAGTGAGTGGAGTGCAATCGCATGTTGTGATAATAAACGAGTGGTGCGTGTGGGAATGTTAAAACCACAATTTCCAGTAAATCATCAATGCATAAGTAATATCATATAATTCAGCTCATTATAAAAACAAATGCATCCACAAAATTCATGCTTTTCAAAGATCATGGGGTCTACCTAAAGAAAACACTCTCATCCAACGTTTGGCCAAACGTGGATGGAAGCCCCCCAAGGAGTTTTCAATCATTTTTTTGCAAAACACAAATTCCTTCTTCCTTGGCGTTGATTCGTATCTCACCGGGGTGCTATCCGAATAGTACAATGAGGACGCAGGAGACCGCATCTACCTCCCTTACCAAACAAACCCTCAACCACGTCACCCTGTCGGGTCACTCCGTGAGAGGAATGACTATAGTCATTTGCCATCACCAGCACCATCATTTCACAATATCCAAACATTTTCTAATGTGCCATAAATTCAGCAAATGGTTACCAAACCATATTACAATATTTATTAATGCAATTTCCAGCAACGATGGCTCATGTTTATTCACAAATACAGTGGATACATGCGTATTCAAACTCACATTTTGAGACATTCCACAAACACGAATAATTGTAGAAAATCATTTAAAAATTACTTATAAAAGAATTTATAAAAATCATTTTCTCATTCAAAACACAACAGTTCGTCCACTCATAGTGACAAGAAAGGTAGTCACTCCCAAACTCCTCAACAGCAATATTCTTGTCACGATTAGTCCGTTCAACTCCTGAGGACATTATCAAACAATAAAAACAATCATTATTTATTTTCATGTTAACCTTAAAAACCCTAACATTTAAACCCTAATTTCCTCTCACTTTCGATGACGGAATATTCTTCAAAGCCAAGTGAACAACTAGATAAGTAAACTAACTGATGGAATAGGAAAATGATAATATCTTAATTCCTGTCTCCAAGAATCCTTTTCCGTTCAGATTTCATCAAACCCTAGAATTTTGCTCTCTCTTGAGACATCTCTACACTCTTAAGTTCTTCCAAGATCATGACTAGAATCTAACTTTGAAAGATTGTATGAGTAGTTTGGAATACTAAATCTATAGACTTGTCGGTAAATTGAATGAATTTGGAAGAATAGAAGAAGAAGGATCTAGAGAGAAAAAGAGAAATAGAGTTCTCTGGATTCGTGAATTTCTGAAGTCTTCACCCCTTTTATCATTAAACTCATTTTCAATATTTACCTAGTGGTCCTTGATCATTCCTCAATTTTACAATTGCCCCAACATGTCCTCTTGGATTTTAAAAAAGTTAACACTATAAATTAAGTATTGAGAATTGGGTTCAACTGGAGACAATGTGTTTACCGATGAGTAAGGAAATTAAAAATAAAAGTATAATTTATTTAGAAATATAAATATATTAACTTTTGGGATATAATATAAATCGAGAATAATATAACTAAAGGGTTAGAATGTCTTAGTGGCAAAGTTCTTTTTGGAGGAGGTGTGGGTCATGGGTTTAAAACTCCATCAAAGCATGTTCGGCCAAGCAAATGAAGCAAAATCAAATTTCAAATTTGAAGTGTGCATCGATGGTCAAAGCAGCCGATGGGGAGAATAACTGATGGGGGAAGTGAAAATGAAATCACAACCGACAAGAAAATTTGGACGGAAATGTAGGAAATGTAGTAGGCATGTGTGTGTGTACCGATGGAAATTTATTCAAGCATCCAAGCTTTCCAATTGCACTTCCCAGCCAGCAATTATGAAAGATTAAATGTGATTACCGATGGGTATTACCGATAAGCAAAGTGAGAGTTAAATGCAAATACCGAAGGATACAAATAAGCGACAAGAAAAGATTGTTCAGCAACTGAGTAACCGAACAGGAATAGGACAAATTTCACTAGCTAGAAAATTACAAGTGTTGTCCAAGATAACCGATCAGGATTGAAAAAATGTGAAAATTGATCTATTATTCGGTACCGATAGAACATGTGAAAATTTAGTAAAATGATTACCAATAGTCTACAAACAAACGGTAATATATTGAAAAGTAAGGTTAAATATCCACGATACACTAACACAGTACCGAACAACTATTTTAAAATGACTACCGGTGGGATTTCCAAAATTTGAAAAGCTAACCGTTGGCACACAAGCAACAGAAAGTGACATTTTGAAACATGAATATAGAGGGATCACCGAAGACAGCGGGTAGAAAGTGTGAAAGAACCGATAGCCAAATAAATGAGTGAATATCACAAATGATAGTCAATGAGCAATTGAAAAGAAGTATGACCAACCAGCAATTTTATTCAAATACAACTGATTAGAAATTTAAAAGGTGGTCGAACATGTGTAGTAACAAAAAATAGAAGGCACCGATTGAAAGTGTCGTTCGGTCAATATACCGATGAGATATATATATACTCATATATGTGTGGCAAAGGTACCAATGGAATTGTCAAAATACATAACAACAGATCTCAAGATTGGACATCCACCGATGGCCCAAATATTCACCGTTGGAGAAAATATAAGTGAAGTGTAATATACTGAACGGTATAAAAAATTGGGTGTATCAATAGATATATAGAAATTATAAAATATTCTATTATCTCAACTCCACAGTCTATCGACAAGCCACACTTCGCATTACACTGAAGAGATAGTAAATCACTAAAAAATGGTCACTATCGGTTACCAACCAGAAAAATCAAAATTTTAAAGAGATTAGTTACTACATACTAAAATTCTACCGAATAAATAATTTCTATTAGAAAAATCAAATTTCATCAAATACCGAACACCGAACATTCAATTAACCGATGGCTTTACTGATCAAAAATTTTTAGAAGTTATCGATCACGTATCTAGAGGGGTTTCCTGGTCAACTTAAGGAGTGGAAATTTAAACTTATATTTAAATTAACTATACTTCCTCTATTTTATAAAATATATAAATTTTAAATATGCAACTTAGAGAACATATCATAATCCGGATTTATCTGGTGTTACAATTCCTACCCCCTAAAAAAAATTGTCCTCAAAATTATACTTCAAACAATTAGAGAAATTGCTTCCTCATTGTCTCCTCAGATTCCCAAATCATCTCTTCAATATGGTTGTTCTTCCATAGGACTTTGACATTCGAAATCTCATTATTTCTTAAACTTTTAACCTGTCTCTCCAAGATAGCTACCAGTTGAATTTCAAAATTTTAAATTTCTCTCAACTTAATTGTAGGAAATTTAAGAATATGGAAGACTCCTAGCAAATACTTTCCTTTATTTCCATAAATGGAGACTAAGCTAAGATAATTGAGAGTAATTCATATAAATCATCTTCTAGGACCAAACTACCTCAATTTTATATCTCAAATGGTGTAATATTTTCCAAATTCTCAAAGTTTTCCTACATCAGCAAATGCTAAGAGGTGGTAAACAAGTTTAAATCATCTGCCAGAAATTTATTTCTCTTCGTCTACCTCTTACATTTTTCCAAATTATTCTCATTTGGTTGTCAACTAATTAAGTTCATAAAAAGAAGTTAGTTTCCTACAAAATTAAAATTAAGATAAAAGATATACAACTTTTAGCACAGTCTCAAAAGATGTTTATTTTGCCCAAAATATATGACTATTGTGCTTTGGTATCTCCTCTTCCTAAAATATATATAGTTCTACGCATCAAACATTTCTGTCGTTAGAGTTATTATATTATGTGGATTTATTTACCACACCACTAATTTGATCACTTAAATACTCACAGACCTCAAATCACATATGGTACACAACCTTGTCCATTCTCATCTTGCTGTAAAACTCATTTATACTTTATTTGTTCTATTTCTCCCAACAATCCAAAGAAACTCTTTATTTGTCAGGAATTACTTTGACACAATACTTCTCCAAATAAATTTATCTTCATGAATTTAGACCTCAAACGATAACTTCTTCTCATATAACTAACTACTTTACCACATTCCATTTCCTGCCAAAACTACAAATATCCCTTCAAACTTTATGTTTATTTTAAATTTAACCATCAACAATTATCTCAATCAATTGACTCCCAACTTTTTAAACCAAACTCCAATTTCTCTTATTTCTAACTAAGTCAAACCTATCTTAAGAATCATTTCTCCTATCTGCTCATCACAGTCTCTGAAATTTGTATTTCTAACCAGTAATTCACCCAAAATGTAATTACTAACAACTCTTTCTCAAGTGGGGTCATAGGTCTATTGATGTGCCTAACAAAACTCATACTAATGAAAGAATTGTTGGACCCCATGTCAATAGATATGTGAGTATCAACACCAAAGGTTTCTTTTTAAATCTATTAATATGAACCATCAAGAGGCAAATCTTATGACACACATTTCATATGCAACTTCTATAATATTGTATGAATTTATTTTATAGAAACACTAATCATTCCAAGTATTTTTCTAAAATAATCATCAATACCTTAATACTGAGCAATGTACTCAGCAAAACTCATATTTATCACCATGCAACACTTCCAATGTCATGTAACACCAATAACCTACCTTTTAAATCAATAAGTCTTACGCTCAAGTAAAGTTACCTATGACAACATCAGGGTTGCTCTATGCTTCTATATTAGTCATTGTATAAATTCTAGTTTGAGTTCGTGGTAGAAGACGTTGGGGATTGGTAGCCACAGTATTGCTGTCGGTCCCTATTCTTGGAGTAGCATTGATGGGTGGTACTGAAATAGTAGCCGGACCACCTTTGGCGATACGAGAAGGACCCTGATCAGCTTGGTTCCCTTGCCATTCTATATTTAACTCAGGACAAGAGTACTGAAAGTGGCCCTCCTTCCCGCAATGATAGCATCGTTTGGGTCCCATACATGGACCCAAGTGATATCCCTTGCAATTTATGCAAGGATCTCCTTTGTTTCCTTCTAGTCTTGCTCCTGATCCAACACTACCATTAAGAAAATTTGGCTTAAAGATTGATTGGCCTTGGGGAATGTCAACCGACTCTGAAATAGAACCACTACCGTAAGAGCCTATGCTCTTGCTTTTCTTGAAATTTTGGCTAGAAGTGAACCGAGATCTTTTCTTCTTCTCATGATGCTTCCTAATCTTGCCTCTCTATAATACCATCTATTCAGCCCTTAAGGCCAATTACAAAACATTCTAGTAGGTATGATCTTCTATCACTGACATCCTCTCTTGGATATTCAAGTTCAAACCATCCTCAAATTTAAAATGTCTATACTCCTTGTAGGCTACTATCTTTGGAACAAATGCAGACAAACTCCTAAACTCTGTTTCATATTCTGCTATTGATTTATTTCCCTAACGAAGGTGGAGGAATTCTCTTCTTTTCAAGTCCCTATCAATTCGTGTGTAAAATTTCTCATCAAACTCCCTAAGGAAGTCACTCCAATTAAAGGGTATGGTCGACCTTTCCTTTACACCATCTCACCAAGTGCTAGCATCCTTTTCTAGCAATCTCACAACTACCATGAGTTTCAATTCATCAATAATCCTCATGTCTACCACTGTTTCTCGGACCCTCTTGATCCATTTCTTGGCTACCGTAGGGTCGTTAGAACCCGAAAAGGTTACACACCCTAATTGTCTAGCCTCTTTCAACAATTTAGATAATTTAATGGGTGGTCGGGTGGATGGTGTAGCTACTGAAGTAGGTGGAGCTACCAGCGCCATAGAAGGGACCGGTGGAACCGCTGGGTTAGGAGGTGGAGGGATTTGGACTTGAGGTGACACTTGAAGATGTACACCGTATATATTCCACCACTCAGTCCATTGTTGAAGGGCATCAAGTGGTGGTGGAAGAATTTCAGTTGAAGGAGCCGGGTGGATAAAAGCTAGAGGAGGTGGAGTATGCGAGGACGACTCATCCTCGTGCTCTTGAGGAGGAATTTCGCTTATATTCCACATTCTTTTATGAGAAGGAATGATAGTCTACAAAAAATAAGCTACTTTAGCTCACAATACTAGGACAACTCTAAGCACCTATGGTTAAAGGTATATCGGTTTCCTATGACCCATTGGAGGCTTTCAAATTTTCTCAAAAACATTTGCAAATACAAAAATCTTTAAAATCATTTGTAGATATGTGAAAACTTTCCATAATTTCAAAACCTTTGCTCTAATACTAATAAAATCGTCACGCCCCGACTCGCGAGTCCGAGCACGAGAGAACCGCCGCGTGATCTAGGAATACGTGTACTCACCAACACATACCCCAAGACTCCGTAAGGCTATAGAAATATCCTCATTCAATCCAAAGAAACCAACATATCAAACATTTAATATATTTGACAAAAGTTTTATTTAAGGAAATATATATATAAGATATACAATAATTAAGTTTTCAAATATCATTCCCAAAGTAAAAGTTTTCTTTTTCAAAAAAAATATATATATATGTCCTCCGATGGGTCCATCTACAAGCCTCAAGACTTTACAACTTGGGAGAGCTAATACCAACAAAAAGTCCCAATTACTTTTCCTCAGTTGGATCTATCTAATATAGAGGGGCTGCTACTATATCTATACTACCTCTGAAAAATATAAGAAAAGAGGAGTGAGTATAGAATACTCAGTGAGTAGAGTGCAATGACATGTTGTGACAATAAATGAGTGGTGAGTGTGGGATTATTAAAGTCACAATTTCTAGCAAATCATCAATATATAAGTAATATCATACAATTCAGCTCGTTATAAAATTAAATGCATCCACAAATTTTATACTTTCCAAAAATCATGGAGTCTCCCTAAACAAAACACTCTCGTCCAATGTTTAGCCGAATGTGGATGGAAGCCCGCCAAAGGGTTTTCAATCATTTTTTTTCAAAATACTAATTCCCTCTCTCTTGGCGTTGACTTGTACCTCACCGGGGTACAATCCAGACAGTACGACGGGGACGCAGGAGGCTGTATCTACCTCTCTTGCCAAACAAACCCTCAACCACATCACCCCGTCTGGTCACTCCATGAGAGGAATGACTATAGTCATTTACCATCACTAGCACCATCATTTCACAATATCCAAACATTTTCCAATGTGTCATAAATTCAGCAAATGGTTACCAATCAATATTATAATATTCATGAAAACAATTTTTAGCAACAATGGCACATGTTTATTCACAAATCCAATGGGTGCATGCGTATTCAAACTCACATTTTGAGACATCCCACAAACACAAATAATTACAAAAAATCATTTAAAAATCACTTATAAAAAATTTATAAAAATTATTTTCTCATTCAAAACACAACAGTCCGCCCACTCATAGTGACAGGAAAGGTAGTCACTCTCAAATTCCTCAACAGCAATATTCTTACCACAATTAGTCCGTTTAACTCATGAGGACATTATCAAGCAATAAAAATCATCATTATTTATTTTCAAGTTAATCCTAGAAACCCTAACATTCAAACCCCAGTTTCCTCTCACTTTTGGTGACGGAATATTCTTCAAAGCCAAGTAAACAACTAGATAAGTAAACTAAATGACGGAATAGGAAAATGATAATACCTTAATTCCTATCTCCAAGAAACCTTTTTCGTTCGGGTTTCATCAAACCCTAGAATTTCTCTCTTAAGACATCTCTACACTCTTAAGTTCTTCCAAGATCATGGCTAGAATTTAACTTTGGAAGATTGTATGAGTAGTTTGGAATACTAAATCTATAGACTTGCCAGTATATCGAATGAAATTGGAAGAAGAGAGGAAGAAGAATCTAGAGAGAGAAAGAGAAATGGAGTTCTTTAGATTTGTGAATTTCTGAAGTCTTCACCCCTTTGATAATTAAATCCATTTTCAATATTTACCTAGTGGTCCTTGATCATTCCTCAATTTTACAATTGCCCCAACATGTCCTTCTGGATTTTAGAACATTAACACTATGAGTTAAGTACTGGGAATTGGGTCCAGCTGGAAACAATGTGTCTACCGATGAGCAGGGAAATTGAAAATAAAAGTAGAATTTATTTAGAAATATAAATATATTAATTTTTGGGATATAATATAAATGAAGAAAAATATAACTAAAGTGTTTGAATGTCTTAATGGCAAAATACTTTTTGGAGGAGGTGTGGGTCATGGGTTCAAAACTCCATCAAAGCATGTTCGGCAAGCAAATGAAGCAAAATCAAATTTCAAGTTTGAAGTGTGCACCGATGGTCAAAGCAGTGGATGGGGAGAATAACCGATGGGGGAAGTGAAAATGGAATCACAACCGACAAGAAAATTTGGACGGAAATGTAGAAAATGTAGTAGGCATGTGTGTGTATACCGATAGGAATTTATTCAAGAGTCCAAGCCAGTCAGCAATTATGAAAGATTAAATGTGACTACCGATGGGTATTATCGATAAACAAAATGAGAGTTAAATGCAAATACTGAAGGATTCAAATAATCGACAAAAAAAGATTGTTCAGCACCTGAGTAACCAAACAGGAGTAAAACAAATTACACCGGATAGAAAATTACAAGTGTTGTCCAAGGTAACCGATCAAGATTGGAAAAATGTGAAAATTGATCTATTGTTTGGTATTGATAGAACATGTGGAAATTTAGTGAAACGATTATCGATAGTCTACAAACAAACGGTAATATATTGAAAAGTAAGGTCGAATATCCACCGATAGACTAACACAGTACCAAACAACTATTTTAAAATAACTACCGATGGGATTTTCAAAATTTGAAAAGTCAACCTATGGCACACAAGCAACTGAAAGTGGCAATTTAAAACATGATTATAGAGGGGTCACTAATGGCAGCGAGTGGAAAGTGTGAAAAAACCGATGATCAAATAAATGTGAGTGAATGTCACAAATGATAGCCGATGAGCAACTGAAAAGAAGTATGACCAACCAGCAATTTTATTCGAACATAATCGATTAGAAATTTGAAGTGTGGCCGAACATGTGTAGTAACAGAAAATAGAAAACACCAATTGAAAGTATCGTTCGATCAATATACCAATGAGATATATATATACTCACATATGTGTGGCAAAGGTACTGATGGAGTTGTCAACATACATATCAATAGATCTCAAGATTGGACATTCACCGATGGCCTAAATATTTACCGTTGGAGAAAATATAAGTGAAGTGTAATTGTCACGCCCCGATTCTCAGATTGAGCACATAACAACCGCCGCGTTGTCTCGGTACACGGATGAACCTCCCCATATACCGGGATTTCACAAGACTACAAAACAGTACAATAAATCCTCTAATATATAAATCCATCAAGATCAAAAAATCATGAAACAATACACATGCAAAAGACCCATCCGGTCCATCCCTATACACACAAGCATGCTTCGGCACACACATTTAGGAAGGGGGTTCCTGTACATGCATGCATGCAGTATGGTCATCCCAGCCAATCCAGAGTTCAACAAATAATCAAAGAACACACCAGTCCATTTAACTCAAATCAGTACACACATAAGGCCAACTCGGTCAATCCAAATCACATGCACGCATCCAGCCATCCCGGCCTTTCTAAGATCAAATAAAGTCCAAATGTCCCATTTAAACAATAAGTTTTTACAAAAAAATGGAATTTTAAAACAAAAATGAACAAACTCCAATATAAGCAATGTAAGGATTCCACAAATACTTGCTTCTATATATGAAACAAATATCGATTTAATCCTTACCAAAAGAATTATACAAGCCTTCCCTTCCATGGATTTCAGATCAATCTAAAATAACCTTACATTACTATGATACCTAAACAAGTCAGCGGATAAACCTTCACAAGCTCCAATGTCTAGTCTCCGAACTAAGTATTCTCTAAAAAATGTGAAAAGAGGGGTGAGTATTTAGGAAATACTCAATGAGTGTATAGCATGTTATGATAATAAATGAGTGGTGATTGTAGACATGTCAAATATTTTCTTCAAAATCATACGATCGCATCGATAAATCTCAATGTAAACAAAATCTCAACAAAATATGGTAAATAATTTATATACATCCAATCATCACATCTTATTTTTCAATATCATGGGGTTGCCAAAATCTTTCCACCAATGGCTTGGCCCTGACCAATGGTGAAATCGCCAAGAAATTCTCATCAATGTCAATAAATCATACACAATACCCCATTCCTTGCCTTTGGCTTGGGCCTCCCCTGGGGTGCAACCAGGCTAGTCCGAAGGGAGGGATTTAGAAGTACCTCTCGAGCGCAGCTACCTTTTCATCCAAATAACCACCCAACCACGTCACCCTGTCAGGTCGCTCCGTGGAGTAAATGACTATAGCCATTAACCATGCACATAGCACCATTTCGCAATCATGAAATCATATACCAAAATGTGCCAACAGTTATTCAACAAATTCTCAGTGCATAAACTCAATCAGTCACAATCAATACAAGTCAATAAACATGATACATTATTTTTAAACAACACATGGATGCATTCGATATTCAAATCCCCTTTCGGGACATTCCACAGCTATAAAACAATTTTAAAGCAATTTTAAAATATTCGTAAAATCATTTAAAACATTTATAAAATCAGTATAAAATATTTTCTCACTTAAAATCATAAGCATGTATCCACTCACCTATAGAGAGGGTATTCACTCTCTATTTAACAATCCAATCCGAATTGATTCCTTTCAAGTCTGCAAAAGATTAATCTAATCAATCATCGCAATTTATCATCAAATAAGAACTCATTAAAGGATTTTCAAATTTTTCCTAATTTAATATAACCTTAATTTGCACATCCACAAATTCTACTCTCTCATTTCATCAACATAAGATTATTTGCCTCTCTAACGAACTTTAATTCCCAATATTTCCAAATTTGCTTAATTTCTTCAGAATTTACATAACTATAATATTTTCATGCATAGATTAAATCAAATTCTAAGAAAAACTATTCTAATCAACCCAACAAGATTTTATTATCTTCTAACATGCTTTTTTCGTATCAGACAACCTAATTCATGTAAAATTTTAGACTTAACATTAATAATTACATATAAAATTTTAGAAATGCATCTTATTCAGATCTAACATACATTCTAGGCATATACAAGACTTCTCACCCTAAATTAACTCTAAATTCATTCAATTATCGAAAGAATTTGAAATTTCCCTTACCTAGGGTTTCTCAGTTCGCAGTCCTATGGTCCATGCGCCGTTCGATTCAGTCCAAAATCCTACAATGCTTCCAAATCGAAGCAAGATTTATCAATTAGGCCTTATTACTTAGAAAAATTGAAACCCTAGATCTAGGATTAGAAATCGATTCTTACCTGCGCAGAGAGGGAATGCAGTCTCGGCCTAGGGCTTCCTAAATCTACTGCTCCTGTCAACTTAGGGCTCTGTGAAGTTGTAGAAGGGAGTTGCAATGGTGAATTCAGCAGAAGGAGCAGTGAAGGTTGCAGAGAGGCTCTCGGCAGAGAGAGCAACGTCGCGCGTGAGCAAGGAAGAGGGAGACAGGGGGCTGTCGTCAGCTTGGGGCTCTGTGAAGGTTGCAGAAGGGAGTTGCAATGGTGAACTCGGCAGAGGGAGCAGCGAAGGTTACAGAGAAGCTCTCGGCAGAGAGAGCAACGCCGTGCGCGAGCGAGGAAGAGGGAGACAGGGGGCTGTCGCGTGCAAGAAAGAGAGAGAGAAGGAATGAGAGTGAAAGAAAAACAGAGAGAGAGCGATGTGCAGCCGTGTGCGGTGGTCGGAGGCAGAGAGAGTGAGACGGTAGAGAGGGAGAGAGAGAGATGAAAGAGAGAGGGATGTCAGCGGTGGCAGTGGTGACAGTAGAACCACCGGTGAGTGGTGGAGAGGGTGGCGGAGGAGAGGGAGAGCACGCTATGCATGCGGCGAAGGGAAAGAGACAGAGTCGGGAAAAAGAGCGAGAGAGGCGAAGAGAGGGAGAGAGAAGAGAAGAGAATTAGGGTTTTCTAACCCTAATTCCCAATTAAGGGGACGCAGCGTTTTGGGGCAAAACGTTGCGTCTCCTCCTCCCTCCCTTTTTTTTTCTTTCTTCTTCTTTTTTTTTTTACATAAATAAATATACAACTAAATAAATAAATAAATATTCCTATATATTTTTTTTTATACCCACATTTTATTTAAAACTCTAAATTTATCATCAAAATAAAATGTACCTCAAATCAAAACACAGATATTTTTTTTAAAATATACTAAAAATTCCAATTTAAAACCTCAAAATCAAAAATCAATAAAATTTAAAATTTTCCTTTATATTTATCTAGACATTTTACAGAATATTTCTAACACCGAATTTTTGGTGTTACAGTAATATATCAAACGGTATAGAAAATTGGGTGTACCAATAAATACGTAGAAATTATAAAATATTCTATTATCTCAACTCCACAGTTGATGGACAACCCACACTTCGCATTACACCGAAAAGATAGTAAATCACTAAGAAATTGTCACTATCGTCTACCGACCAGAAAAATCAAAATTTTGAAGAGATTATTTACCACACACTAAAATTCTACCGAATAGATAATTTCTCTTAGAAAAATCAAATTTCATCAAATACCGAACACCGAATATTCAATTAACCGATAGTTTTACTGATCAGAAACTTTAAAATTTAGAAACTATCTATCACGTATCTAAAGGGGTTTTCTGGATAATTCAAGAAGCGGAAATTTAAACTTATATTTAAATTAACTATACTTTCTCTATTTTACAAAGTATAAAAATTTTAAATATATAACTTAAAGTATATATCACAATCCAAATTTGTCCGGTGTTACAAACATAGCCTTCCCAAACATCTCCCTTTTTCAGCGCTTCCTGTAAAATATAACCAAGAGGAACTTATGATTTATTTAGCTGACGAAACAAGGGTATAAGGAAATAGAAAAAATCTCACCATCCTTTTTCTTCCTTCTTTTCTCTCTCTCTCTCTTTTTCCCCCTTCTTCTTTTAATTATCCTTTTCCATGTTCTTCTTTGTTTTGAAATAAAGTGGGAGCAGTAACAGAGACTTATATATTAGGCCAAGGTTAGGTACTAATAATGTGCAAAATTATTGATTTTATTGTTATTATTATGTGTTAATTTTGCATTGACTAGTGCTCTAATAATTGGTTTTATTGAATTTTCATTTTAGGAGTTTGGGTTTAAAGATTTGGAGCACATTGGGCTTAATGAAGCAATTTTGAAGTTAATTGGGTCAAGACACTTTATTGGGCTTTGAAGAAGAGGAGATTGAATTTTAATTCAACATTTTAGTAGTATTTTTATTTTTAGTAAAATCTGTTTTTTTAGTAGGAGTGAACTTTTGTAATCTCCTAAATTTTGGAAAGTCCTAGTTAAATTAGAAGTAGGGCAAAAAGGGGCAACAAGCCAATATATATTCTTTCCAAAATTCTACAAGGCATGGCTGCCTCCTCACCACTATTTATTCACACAAGGAGGCATTCACAGAAGGCATTCTCTGAGGAGAAAAAGCAAGGGATGGCTACAGGGGTCACTCTCTCCATTTAGGTTTTTTTTATTTTCTTTAGGAATATATTTTCTTTTTCTTTTTTTTGATTATCTTGTGATGATACTTACCACCATGTGTGGCTAATTTTTATTTCTGATTCAAGGGGAATTTTTATCGATTGTTCTTCATTGTGAGGTTATGTTTTTAATTTAATTTCTTGTCTTTTATTCAAGTATTCGTTAATTCTTGATTTAATTTTAGGAAAACCTAATATTGGTTAATCTGACAATTTAATTCAATATTAGTTTTTCCATTGCTATCCAGGAATTCAGTGATCCATAATTGTCATGAATGAATGGTATAAGTAGCAACTAGGTTATTTTTGTTTATGGGTCTTTTACCGGTAATCAATTGACCTAGGGAATCAATGGAACAAAATTGAGTAATTGCGGCTATCCCAATTATTTATATTTTGGTTTAACTGTTTTCACATAACGTAATGCTATCATTATATTGATATGGAACGCTATCGTGCCCAGTCGGTTAATGATAAGTTTCGATTAGATGCTGGGTTTGGTCGATTAAATTAGGAAAACACAAGATTTATTACGGCTATCCTAATAGATCTAAGGTTAAATGCTTGAATCGCAAGAATAATATCTAAACCGATGATCAATGAGACAATCGAATATATGAACCCTTGGATCAGTATTTAATAGATTGAACTTTCTTTATAATTTTAGTTTGTTGCACTATTGCTTGTCTCTTATTTTTAGGTTATTAATTTTTATTCAGTAATTTTTATTTTAGTAATTTATTTAAAACCCCCCCAATTTTATTTTTAAACATCAACTAGGAGATTAAGTTAATTAGTTCCCTTGGGATTCGACCTGGTAACCACTATTGCTACAGTTTGTTGCATTGGGGGAAATCAGTATTAATTTAAGGGCTTCGACAACCCGACCAAATTTTGGCGCCGCTGCCGGGGAACTACATTAATTTCTTAGTTTGTGTTTTTTTTTTTTTTCATTTGTTTGTTGCTTTTTGAAGAAGAGGAAAAGATGGCCGATCGTGAGAGAACCTTGAAGGAATTGACTACTCCCAATCTGAATCAACAGCCCTTGTGTATCGAATACCCAAATCTTGAGGTAGCTTTCGAACTTAAATCTGGTTTGATTCACTTACTTCCTATTTTTTGTGGTCTTCCAGGTGAGGACCCACATAAACATTTGAAGGAATTTCACCTTGTTTGTTCGAGTATGAAACCCCAAGGTGTGACCGAGGAACAGATTAAGCTGAGAGCCTTTCCCTTTTCCCTAAAAGAAAAGGCAAAAGATTGGTTGTACTACCTACCTCCAGGTTCGATCAATACATGGAATGGGATGCAAAGATTATTTTTGGAAAAATTTTTCCCTACATCTAGGGCTGCCAACATTCGAAAGGAGATATGTGGGATCAGACAGATTAGCGGAGAGACGTTGTATGAGTACTTCGAGAGGTTTAAACAACTCTGCGCTAGCTGTCCACATTATCAAATACCGGAACAGCTCTTGATACAATATTTTTATGAAGGACTTCTACCCATGGATAGGAGTATGGTAGATGCGGCCAGCGGAGGAGCCTTGGTAAATAAAACACCTGAAGAAGCCAGACAATTGATCACAAACATGGCAGAAAATTCTCAACAATTTGGGTTGAGAACGGATGGAGTTACGAAACGTGTCAATGAGGTAAGTCATTCTCACCTTGAAAATCAAATTTCTGAATTGACTGCTTTGGTTCGTCAGATGGCTGTAGGACAAATACATGCAACCAAAGTCTGTGGCATATGCTCGATACCTGGACATCCTACGGATATGTGTCCATCTCTGCAAGAAAATTCTACTCATCAAGCAAATGCCGTAGGAGGATTTCCTGGCCAACCTCAAGGGAAGTACGATCCCTACTCCACTCATTATAATCCCGGTTGGCGAGATCATCCAAACCTGAGTTACGGGAATCAAGGAGGACAGACAAGATATCCTCCTCAGCAATTCAATAGGCCAACACAAGCACCAACACAATCATCTAATTCAGGTATGTCCCTAGAAGATATTGTAAAAGCTCTCGCGACTAACACCCAACAATTTCAACAGGAAACGAGAGCTAGCATTCAAGACTTAGGGAAGCAAATCACTCAACTAGCAATTTCGGTTAGTAATTTGGAGGCTCGAACTTCAGGAAAATTACCTTCACAAACGGTCGTGAATCCCAAAGAAAACGTCAGTGCGCTAATGTTGAGAAGTGGGAAGGAACTTCACTCGGTCTCTACTCCATTTAAAAATGTGGATGAAGGGAAGGACATGGACAAGGAAGATGAACGCATGCATCGAAGTTCAATCAAGGTAACATCAGAGTCCTCTTTGTCTAACACTTCTAGTACAATTGTACCATTTTTTCCTAGCAGATTGGAGAATTTAGAAAGGGAAGCTAAGGAGTTAAGAGGTGATGAAATAGGTGAGAATATGTCTGATGTGATCAAGGGAACTTTATCCGAAAAATGTGCGGATCCAGGTATGTTCACTCTACCTTGTGTTATTGGTAAGAAAAAAATTGAGCATGCCATGTTAGACTTAGGAGCACATGTAAATATCATGCCTTATTCAATTTATAGTGCTCTAAAATTGGGTCCCGTGAAAGAAACTGAGGTTGTTATTCAGTTAGCTAATCATTCTTATGTTTACCCAGAGGGGATTGTTGAAGATGTGTTGGTACAGGTGAACGAGTTAATATTTCCAGCAGATTTTTACATATTGAAAATGGAAGAAGACACTATCATAGATTCAGCTCCACTTTTATTAGGAAGATCGTTCATGAAGACATCAAAGACAAAAATAGATGTGGACGAGGGTACTCTCTCCGTCGAGTTCGACGGCGAGATTGTTAAATTCATTATTTTTTATCCTATGAAATACCCAAATAAGTGTCAATCAATTTGTTTTGCTGATGTTGTGCAGGAAATTTATGAAGAAGAGCATGTCATTAATTTTGAGTTGAATGCACAATTAGATATGGAAGGAAGGTTACACGAGGTTCCCAAGTTGAAGTTGAAACCTCCTTGAAGAGAAATAAATGAAGATCGTCGAGCATAACGACGTTAAAATAATTGCGCTTGTTGGGAGGCAACCCAAAATTTTTAAGAATTTGATTTAATTTTCTAGTAATTTTATTTATTTATTTATGGGTGTTTTATTATGTTATTTATCTCCCTTTTTAATTTTTACTTGTGTCCAGTAATTTTCTCAAGTCAAGTCACAAATGGAGTGATATTCAGATTTCGGACAGAAGCAGTCATTCTCGTACCAGATGATCACGCGGTATTCTGAAGGCTTAATCCAAAAAGTGGGCAGAAGCACTCCTTCTCTGAGGAGATGATCACGCGGTATTCTGAAGGCTTAATCCAAAAAATGGGCAAAAGCACTCCTTCTCTCAGGAGATGATCACGCGGTATTGGGTACCAAAAAAAAAAAAACCCAAAAAAACCAAAAAAACCAAAAAAAAAAAACCAAAAAAAAAGGGTCGAATGGGAGAAGAGAGAACATTCACAACACATTCCAATTCTATTCTCTCTCTCGATTCTCCTACGAACTCTCTGAAATCGCCTCCTTCGATCAACCTTTAGTCCTCCCCTCCAGCCGCGGGTGATGCTTCCTCGGTGTTCTACAACTTCATCCAATGCCAACAAGCCGACTGTAGAACTACCAATGGAACCGAAAGAGTCCCCAATTGCACCTGCCGAGCAACCATCCGCTGACCAAGAGCTCCCATTCCCGTCACCACCTTAGGGGAGTTCTCTCTCTCCCTTCTTCATTGTCTTCAATTTTAGCATTTCATTTCATTGTCTTCATTTTTTAGTTAGTTTTTTAGTTCATATATCTCTTTTACTACGACGAATTTTCATTTTCTGTTTCTAATTTTTGGGCTAGAATAGTGTTAGTGGTGATTTCTTTTTGCATTGTGCCTAGACATATTATTTTTTTTTTTTTTTGCTTCATTGAGGACAATGCAGCATTTAAGTGTGGGGGAGGATTTCATGAATCCATGTTATCTCTTCTATTTTCCTTCGAATTCCATACTCTTTTGATTTTCATCTGAAAATGATCTTTGAGTTAGCATTCATTGTTGATTTGAGTTGGAATCTATGAAAGAAACAAGTGTGATTAGTTGTAAAAAAAAAAAAATTGTTTTAAGCATCCTATTTACTGTAACGATTGAATTAGATACAAATGCGCAAGATTCGATACAATATTAGACACTTTTGTGAGCATTTGAGCCTTGAGAGCATATAATCATTTTTGCTCTAATTTTTTTTCATGAGTGTGCATCAATCATAGTGTGTTTATTCTAGAACTTGCTTTGCAATGCTTTTCAAGATCACATTCATGAATTCGTGCATTAATATGATGGGGGCAATTAGGTTTACACACTTTATCTATCTTAAAAAAGACCTTCCCGTGCATACTTATTCCCTAGTGAACTAAATTGAGCCTTTATCCCTTTTTCTTTGATTATAACCTCACAAATTGACACACAGCCTTCTTTTTATGCTTAACCTTCTTTTTGGCCCTTATATCAAAGAAGCATATGTTAGGGCTTGAATGGATGAGAATTTGCAAAGGAAATGGGATAATTTTATGTTGGGGAGTATTTTTAGAAGTTTATTCATTCGATTTATGAGATTTGTATATGCACTACATGTTCTTCCTTGAGATTGATATTCGATTGTTCTCTCTTCAAAAAAAATAAAAAAAAAAAAAGAAAAAAAAAAGGAGAGAGAAGAGAAAAGTATTCAGAAATATGATCGAGAAATGATAAGGTCTTGATTGAATCATTTTTCTTGGGTTGATTGTACTTCATGTTATGGGATGAGTTGATAGTAGAAATATTTTGAAATTTTTGACATGCTTCTTTGGTATACATTACACATCATTTTTACTTTTTCCCTACCCTTATCCTAGCCACATTACAACCCTTGTAAAGACCCCCGAATTTTTGTTTTGAATTCATATATTCAGTGGTGGAGATTTGATTAATAAGCAAGCTTATGGTAATAGCATACTATGCGTTGATTTTGAGAGTTTTTGATAAATTCCTTTTAAACACTTGAGTGCATAGAGCGATTTCCTTGTGAGGGTAATGGATCTTGTTGCATTGAATTCTGATGATATTGTTGAGTCTATTGGGATGCCTATATATTTTCTTTTAAAGTTATACAATCTATGATTACTTGCTCTCTGGATTATGGTTCTGATTTGAATGTTTCAATGTGTGCTACTTGAGATTGTTGGATGATGAAATGAAGGAGGGGAAGGAGTGAAGAGGAGAATGGTTGTGTGACATTGGGATAGAGAATGCTTGAGGACAAGCATTGGTTTGGTGTGGGGGAATTTGATAATGTGCAAAATTATTGATTTTATTGTTATTATTATGTGTTAATTTTGCATTGACTAGTGCTCTAATAATTGGTTTTATTGAATTTTCATTTTAGGAGTTTGAGTTTGAAGATTTGGAGCACATTGGGCTTAATGAAGCAATTTTGAAATTAATTGGGTCAAGACACTTTATTGGGCTTTGAAGAAGAGGAGATTGAATTTTAATTCAACATTTTAGTAGTATTTTTATTTTTAGTAAAATCTGTTTTTTAGTAGGAGTGAACTTTTGTAATCTCTTAAATTTTGGAAAGTCCTAGTTAAATTAGAAGTAGGGCAAAAAGGGGCAACAAGCCAATATATATTCTTTCCAAAATTCTACAAGGCATGGCTGCCTCCTCACCACTATTTATTCACACAAGGAGGCATTCACAGGAGGCATTCTCTGAGGAGAAAAAGCAAGGGACGGCTACAGGGGTCACTCTCTCCATTTAGGTTTTTATTTTTATTTTCTTTAGGAATATATTTTCTTTTTCTTTTTTTTGATTATCTTGTGATGATACTTACCACCATGTGTGGCTAATTTTTATTTCTGATTCAAGGGGAATTTTTATCGATTGTTCTTCATTGTGAGGTTATGTTTTTAATTTAATTTCTTGTCTTTTATTCAAGTATTCATTGATTCTTGATTTAATTTTAGGAAAACCTAATATTGGTTAATCTGACAATTTAATTCAATATTAGTTTTTCCATTGCTATCCAGGAATTCAGTGATCCGTAATTGTCATGAACGAATGGTATAAGTAGCAACTAGGTTATTTTTGTTTATGGGTCTTTTACCAGTAATCAATTAACCTAGTGAATCAATGGAACAAAATTGAGTAATTGCGGCTATCCCAATTATTTATATTTTGGTTTAACTGTTTTCACATAACGTAATGCTATCATTATATTGATATGGAACGCTATCGTGCCCAGTCGGTTAATGATAAGTTTCGATTAGATGCTGGGTTTGGTCGATTAAATTAGGAAAGCACAAGATTTATTACGGCTATCCTAATAGATCTAAGGTTAAATGCTTGAATCGCAAGAATAATATCTAAACCGATGATCAATGAGACAATCGAATATATGAACCCTTGGATCAGTATTTAATAGATTGAACTTTCTTTATAATTTTAGTTTGTTGCACTATTGCTTGTCTCTTATTTTTAGGTTATTAATTTTTATTCAGTAATTTTTATTTTAATAATTTATTTAAAACCCCCCCTAATTTTATTTTTAAACATCAATTAGGAGATTAAGTTAATTAGTTCCCTTGGGATTCGACCTGGTAACCACTATTGCTTTGCATTGGGGGAAATCAGTATTAATTTGAGGGCTTCGACAACCCGACCAGGTACCAACTTGAAGAGAAAGCTCTAGATCCTTGTGTATGAAAATGACTCCTCATTCTAAGAGACATATATGAGGCCTACTGCGTGATAAAATGTTAAAGAGTGGATAGCATCTGTAGACATTTTAACATCCGCAATTAAATATATTTTCATCATTGTACTGTTAAGGATTAAAAACCCCTTGTTCAAGGACGAAGCCATGCAAGGGAGCAAGCGGTGAAAGAGGCAAAAATTACAATTTTTAGAGAGCAAACAACGTTTTAGAGACTTCTAGTGACATCTTTTAGATTTTAAATAGTATTTCTAAAAGCTTTTAACGTGCAACTACTATCAAATTCTTGTACTTAATAATTTTCTTTTCTTAAAATTTCAGGGTAGGCAGTAGTTTTCTCCTCGGGCACCCCCTGGCGTCGCGCTGCCCTTGCTTGTACAAGGTTGTTTTGGAAGAGCAAGCCAAACTCATATAAGTATGCAGGGTAATTTCTAGAGAGTTTATGCGAGCCATAGAATTTAGACTTGACAGTGGTGCTACCTTGTTTTTTCTTTAATACCCTCAGGTATCTGCCACCCCCAGTCAACATCTTTGTAGCATCAGATGATATTGATCACAAGTTGAGATGGAATTTCAAGAAGCAAGTGGTGTCTTTCAACATTTAATGAGTTCACAGTGCCACACAATGTGCTTGGAGGCGAAGTTGATGATTAACTTTTATTAGACATACCCCACAACCACATTATGCACCCACACCACTGACCTGACCCTTCTAGTGGGAAGGCCACTCAGGTTGCTTTCAATCTCAACGGGGTCAAATGTTTTACATGATAGTCACTTCAAATTAAAAAATATAAATATAAATAAAGACAATAATATCAGATAAACTAAATAAATCATAGACAAAATAAATCAGATCCCATGGTTAAGTTCATATCAACATATTTCGATCAATTTTAGTTTAAACATAAACATGTTTTAATCTATTCAAATAAATATCTATTGAAAAGTTGATTAAAGTATACTCGTGAAAATTGTCAGGTAGATTTGTATATTTGTAGGGACGTTTAGTTTATAATATTGTTTCTTTGGGGCATACATTCTATGTGTTCAGCTTGGTTTGAGTCATTTATCCTTGCTGTTGCTGTTATTTTCAGCAATATGTGTATTGGATAAACCAAATTTTGATGTGATCAGTTGCCCAACAAAGCCATGCCATTAGTTCATCGGTGATAAACATGAACTAGTGGATGCATTTTTATACCAAGCATGTGCATATTTTGCATGCTATGTGGTGAACGGTTACAGGATGGGTCCATGGACTAGAGCTGTGTGGTGTTTTCTGTCTTCTAAACTTGTCCCCATTGAATGCCCTTAGATGAATGAAAATGGGGCGGTCGCATTGCTATGCAACTTTTTAGATTAGTGAAATCGTAAAAGGCGAGATCAAATTGTATTCTTTTTGTTTCCATCATGGGTACTTAAAGTTATAATCTGATAATCCGATTTGAGTGTTTGCGAAGATTATATTTTGGGGATGACCTTCTCCATATACCTTTTTCTATTTCTAAGTTTTGAATCCGAAACTTGATTAAAGGATTTAACACCCCATCCCACTACGTCGATATGTTGGTCAGGATCAAATTCCATAGCTATATAATGAGCTAGAGATATTGAAGAAGAGGCCAAGGAGAAGCTCCTCGTCATTGTCATGAAGCATGGAATAAGGACTTTGTGTATATGGATAAAAGCTTTATTATTGTTTATAATTGATGTTTACTAGTTTAATTGTTAAAATGGTATTTAAGATCGTATCAAAATATATTTCACAATCAAATCTTATTAGTATGAGAACTCGGGGATTTATAAACAATGAACGCGTCGAATCGTATAACTTAATATTATCTTGTGTAGAAGAAAAAAAAAAGAAAAGAATAAGTCCATATCTATCAAGATAAATGATGGTATGGTTAGGATTAAGTGTGGATAATGATTAGCCCTTTATTGGACAATGGAGGTTCATACTAGAGTTTCTTCATCTCTCAGAATTAGCAAGGAACACAAGGATCTTATCCCAAAAGTGATTGAGAAAGATAGTTTATTCCTTTGTCTTTTGTTCGGATTGATATTTCATTTAAACCACTTGAAGAACTAGAGATGCTGATTATGAACAATCCCACCAATCTATTAATATTCCTCAAATAGCTTCCATCATTGATTGAATAAAGCTAATCTCACTAGTGTGTTTGACTGTAATGTGGTGACTTGCACCTGTGTCATATTGGATGAGTTGAAGAATCGGCTCTCGCTTAAAACCTATAAATAAAGTCTTTGGTAAAGGTTTGTGAGAAATCTAACCAAGAGAGTTATTGGGCTATTAGGATCTTTGAGTTATCAAACCCCTTGTATTATTTTTGAGTTTTCTTGTATTTTTTGTGTTAGTGCTTGTAGGATTAGAAATACTTTTCTAACGCAATCATGTGATAAGGGTAGAGCGAAGTATTCTTTTGCCTTTTTACTAAAGAAATACTTTTCTAAAACTTTTGTATTCTTCTCTTCATAGTGAAAATTTTACTTCTTCTTCACCCGTGGATCGGTCATTTGATCGATTCACGTAAATCGGGTATCTATCTGTTATTATTATCATTTTATGTTAATAGTCGTTTTAATGGGTTTTATCCTGAATCTTATCCTAACATGAACCCGTAAGCGTGATTGAGCCAATGGTGTCAACATGACAAATAATCCTCTGAATATTGTGGCCTATTTTCTTAACTAATGAGGTTAAATTATTTCTTCAGTGTTCCTTTTTGTCTCATATGCATTTTCTCTACCCAAAATCCGGGGCTGCCTCTTTCGCCATTAGATCTCTACGAGTTTCTTCATATCACTGTCATCACTACATTTTTTTTAAGGTCCGTGTTAAATGGGTCATCCTAATTTTGGCCATGCATTTAATGCACAAAATTTCATGAAAAAGACTTTGTGTCACATAATATTGTCAGGTCTCCTTGAGCACATGTTTTTTATATGAGCTAAAATGCTTTGCTATTCATACATATGATTTCTTTGACTGGTTTACTCTAGCAGAGCATAATCTTATTCACAAATATCTCTGGTTGTAATAGCAAGTTTTCTTTTTTCCTTTTCGGCTGTGAAGATTAATACCAAGTTGATGGGCTCTCTTAAACTTATGCCTACCATTAACAGCCCAAAATAAGAGGCCCAATGCAGGACAATTTGGAATAGTATTAGATTTTTTAATCAAATTTTGAGATTAAAATTTGGAAATAGAAAAAATTATGTTGAGAAAACTTTCATTAAATTGGATCAGACAAAACTTGAATCAAAATAATAGGAGTATAACTTTGGATACCGATTAGTATATACAAATAATGGGGAAGGGTTGGGGGCCTCGAGTTCGTTGGGTAGCCCATTCAAAGCACTAATGTAATATTTCAATCCGGCTACTCTTTGGGCGACTAAACATGAGTAGATGAGGGGGTGACTTGAGAAAAGCCGCACCCTACCAACACAAAACTCTCAGAGGGTAATTTGTACTGTATGATTGACCTGACGCACTGGTCCCTTAAGCTTCAGAAGAGGAAAACTTCCAAAGAGCATGGACCAATTTGTACTACATTAAAGTAGGTCACTACCATTATAGGAAGACCTTATGTTGTTAGACTATGGACCATGTGTGTACCATGTCACTTAGATAAAGAGGGGACCAAATCGCTTTTGGGTCACCTTTCATCTGATTAGGGACTAAGCTTTATGTTGCTTGCCGTGTAATAAATTTTAGTATGTTTCACACCGAACTGTTTGGCATTGTAGATGGCAATGTGTCTTCATATTGTTACTTAAAGATGATGGAGGAAAAGAATCATTTTGTGCTCAGTTAATGTCTAGCAAAATTGATGTTCTGATCTTACTCAGTTTGGTATTTTGGCGTGTAAAAATGGGAAATACAAACAATTGTTAGGTCTGAACTTAATAAAATTTAATGAGATTCAACCCTTAGCATTTTTCAGGTCTACTGGGGTTATATGGGAAGGACATTAAATGAAAACTACAAATCACTTAGTCTTGGTGGTGGTAAGGATTTTGTCTGCTTGTTTTTTGTGGCTATGCAGCTTTTGGAATTCATGACTTGAGCTGATGAATTTGAGGACATTGACGAACAAAGATTTTGGCTCAGATGGTCATTCAAATGATTCGAAACCCATGCCTACGGTCTTTGATTTCAGTCTTGCCTCCTTCCAGTTGCTGAACCCAGAACAAAGGAGTACTTATAGTACTAAATTATTTGATCCTCAATAAGGATGGGGCTGAATATCTTGGCCTTCATCAATTTCTTTTTAGGGGTATTTAGTATACTTGACTGGATTAGGCTAAATTCAGTCCAATGTCTTGGCTTGCCTTCAGTCATCCATATACTGTGCCTTAATCCTGTGACATTACTGATCTATGATAGTGAACATGACTTATTTTATAAAAATGGTTCATAAATTTCTTGGTAGGGAGGACGATTATAAGCTTTTAAGGAAAAGTGAAGAGAAGTGGGATAAAGAAAAGGTGTGAAAGTAATGTACATTATGAAAAGTGATCATCCTCTTGTTTCTGCTTTGGGATACAGAATATGAGTTTGTCAAAAGTGCACGACTCCATGTTAGCAGTAAAAAGCTTGAAAAAGTGCCATGGCAATGCATAATTCATAATGCATAGTGCTTTTTTGAGCACAATTGCTAATTTTGCTGAAATAGCTTGTAGCTGTGGAAGGTGGCTTTTGCCAAGTGATGGAAGATTGATATCTCAAAAGGCGCTCTCGAAGGTGATTTGTAGGATGCCAAATCGTTAACAATTGCCAATTAAACTCGCAACACCATGAGCTTTAAACTGTAAGAAGTGGGAGGAAGGAGATTTTTCCTTCTTTTTTTTTTCTAGAGGAATACTCCAATCAAATCCTTCCATTTAATTAAAAGGGGATTGGCTTGACTTCAGTGTGATCACAACCCTTTCTCAAGGTATAAATAGCGTAGCAATGGACAGTGAGCCTAATGATTAACGACGCTACGTCTCTTAATTAAGTCTTGGATTTGAAACTTGAAATGAAAAAGATTATGTTGAAAAAACTCCCCTTAAATTGGAACCCGACAATACTCAAACTGAATTGATCAAAATATAACTCCAGATACCGGTTGATTATTTAAAATATATATATATATATATATAGCATGTTAACTATGGACTTCACAATTGATACTTCCATGGTTTTCTTTTTGTATTTTGTAAAATTCAAAGTTGAGGATGTGATGCATGGTGATTATTAACCTCGACGGCTACTGAATTTTCTCTTTTAAGCTACCCCTGAATATAATGGGAAGATGAGAGAAATATGAAGTTTCGAACTCTTTATCATATGAGGGTAAAAAACTCGGGTACTGCTTAACCAAAGAGTCGGTGATAATGAATTAACTCTTTACTCCTCTTCTCTTAGAGCAAGGTCGAGTTTAACAAAACTCTACCTTTGTCTAGCATTGTCATTGTAGGTTACTTCCTTTTAAACCAAATAAGAGAAAAGTCATTTTCTTTCTCATCAAAAAACTGCGTCACTTTTTCCTCCATTAATCCATTCTTTAAAACGTAGTTCTCAAGAATAAATCATCCATGCAATATCAGCCAACATCACCTCCTTGAAATTCAGACCCTACTCAAACATCTGTAAAAATTTTTTAACCGAGTTTTCACGGCTCCACATCCCTCTCTCTCTCTCTCTCTCTCTCTCTCTCTCAATTATTCCACTAGGGACAAAAGAGTGTATGACCATAGATTGGTCCAACTAGTAGCACAATGAGGAACTTCTAGATTCGATTACAGAATATTAAACTCCTTTAATCAATATATCAAATATCAAACTTACAAACATAAAAGTAAATGTTGAGAGAATCAAATCGACTTTATAACTGATCAAATCAGATTAATCAAGTTTTCGGGTATAACGGTCAAGTAATAAGAAAAACGAGTAAAGGTTAATGAGTTATAGTTGAATAAGTATAGTTTTTCTTTTCTCGTAAAAGCAACCTCCTGCACACCCTAAAAAAAGGTGAGGACGGAGAAAAGAGCGGAGAAAGAGACGGCCCAGCATTGGCCCAAAGTAAATAGTGGGCCTTTTTAAGGGGAGTGTAGATGGTGGGCCAAGAAGGTCCAAAAGGGGTGAGTCATCAATTGTCTCGTGGTGAGAGCCTGTTCCCATCTTTGAAAGTGACTGATTCGACGTGATACCTTCGGTTCTGTCCATTTTCATTTATGTGGGCCCTACTCTTTTCCTTATTTTCCATTTTTGCCCCTATAGTTTCCTCGCCCTTTTACAAAGATGTTTATTTGATAATACTCGGCTAAAATCCAATTACTCGACCGTATTGAGAATATTTCCTGTAATTGATAGTTTTGTTTGACGCATTTTTTTTTATTTGATAATACTTTTCATTTACTCCATTTTCTTATTTTCAATTGCATTTGGATTTCTAAGTGATTTTTGTTATTTGCATAAATTCATACAATTTTTTTCATGCTCATTTGGAATATAAAATTTGTAAATTAAATCAAGTGATAAATAACTTAAAATTTTTTAAAAAAATTAATAATTTTTATCATTTTTCTAGAAAGAGAAAGTAAATTTTTGAAATACATTAGTTTCTTTTTTCTATGTTTTTACACTTTTTTTCTTTATTTTAGGAAAAACAGTTATAAAAAAATAAAAAGATACTAAATTACTCATACATATTTTAGCGTAAAGGGAAAATTTAAGTTTTCTACTTAAACACTTATGGGATATGATAATTATATTGAATTTAATTAAATTTAATTCAATTCAGATTGAATACTTAAGCGATAATATTCTCTTGATATCTATTTTTTTTTATATTTAAATCTAAAATATTATATGAAAGATATAATATTCAATCATTAGATTAACTAAATATCAATGAAATCTTCATTTTATATAAAATAGTTCCTACATTTGAAGATATTAACATTGAATGGCATAATAATTAACTTTATTTAATAAATTATAATTCATATCAATGAAATTAAAAGAGAAAATGATTAATAAAGTTAAACTTATCTTAACTTATTTTTATTTCATTTTATGTATAAAATCTTTAGTCAGAATAAATTATTCTTTGTAATAAGCATGGAATTTTGTTAGTACAAATTAAAACGTTTTACAAAAGAATTATTATTTATTATTAAGTTAATTATTTTTATTTAAATTTTACTTAATTTAATTAAAATTTAATTTAATGTCAATTTTTCACGTGGCCCGGCTCCCTTGGAATAGGAATATATCACATGGCACAAAGTGGGGGTATTATGGTATAATCACATTGTTCTCATCCTCCACTCCCTCAAAGATGAAATGCCTATTACTACTATCTGGTCTATCCTTCCTACTATCAACCCATCGATCAAGTCTCCTCCTTCCAAAAGAAATAAACTCCCTCCCTCCCTCCCTCTCTCTCTGTGACTAGCCTTTTCCTTCGTCTGCTCAGACAGAAGATTTCCCATCTCTGCAGCCTGAACCCTCCCTCTCTCTCTCTCTCTCTCTCTCTCTATTCTGAGTGATGGATGTGGTGAGCCGCAGGTGTTCTCACACTTCCCACATCACAGAAATCATAATAACCAGTTTCTTTCGCCATAAACTCTGAACAACCCCCGTTTTACTCTTTAATTTGAAAACTAAAACCAGACTCTGATACAAGATCAAATTTTGTATTGATGACACAGTAAAAACCAAAAGAAAAAAAACAGATCTTTTTAAAGGGAAATCGAAAAGAAGAAGAGAAGATGGCCAGTGGGAGAGTTTATGGTCCTTCAACTCTCACTGCTTTGCTTCACAATGAAACCACTCTTCGTTCTTCTTCTCCTCCTCCTCCTCAGGACCCTCTTGACTCCTTTTTCCTTTCTGGGTCTTCCTCTTCGTTCTCTGGTATTCTCTTCTTTACTGTCAAAATTTTTTCCATTCTTTTCCTTTTGAGCTGTCTGATTAATTACTTTGAATTCCTAGCTTCAAGTGAATTTTTGATTTGGTCTGTGCTAGAAATTGAATTAATTTTAAATTGGTAATTTCTATCTTCTTTGTTTCAACTTCCTGTTGATCTTAATGCCTTTTCCCTCAAATTCTATGAGTTTGGACTTGGTTAATCATTCAGCTTTTTGTTCTTTGGGTCGATACATGTTAAAATTGCTGTGGTTTCTTTGGCTTTGAAGGAGAAAAGGAATGAACTATTTGTTGATCTAGTTGCCTTTTCCTGCAATTACTAGGAATTTGATTTGGCAGGGTTTTTATTCCTTTTCTGGGTTATTAGGATTTTGCTGAATTTTTGTTTCGTGCAAGTACAAAATTAATTTTTTTTACTGTTCTGTCAAATATTTTGGTTTAATTCTCAAATAGTTTGTGATGTGGGGAAATGGATGGGGTTTTTGGATAGATTTACTCGGTCAAGGTTCTTGTTTGTATTGTGTACTTTGTGGTTTACTTGGGAAAACTTTCTCTGTTTATTTTTTTTTTTTTTTCAATTGTGGAAGCTATCGAAGTGGGTTGATCTGTTGTTTTTCCCAATAGGAATCAAGCACAGTAGCATCTCACATGGGCTGTTCCCCCACATCATATTCATTGGATTCATTCTCTGTTGTAGAATTTTATAAATTTTTATAAGCTAGAAATTTGAATTTAAATGAAGATGCTTTCCAAAATTGATTTTTTGTATTATACTATCGAAGTTCTCATCTGTCTCATGTCATTTGACTTGGAAAATGCTATGCGTGCCAAAACTCTAAATGACATTTTCATTTGCTTAAATGTCTTTTAAGTTGTCAGATGATATTGTATGATATCAGACTATGCAAACATGTGTTAGTATTGAAGCTTTGTTCTAATTAATGAAAACAATGGTTTAGGTTCAAGATCCATGGTTAGCTTTGAAGATGTTCATGGAACGAAAAGATCAAGCCGGTCCTTCTTTCGCTCCTTTGATCGAGAAGAAAATGTCGATGAGGACTACGATGAGTACTTCCATCAACCGGAGAAAAAGAGGCGGCTAACTGTTGATCAAGTCAAATACCTTGAGAGGTGTTTTGAAGAGGAAAATAAGCTTGAGCCAGAAAGGAAAGTCCAGTTAGCGAAGGAACTTGGCTTGCAGCCTAGGCAAGTTGCAGTATGGTTTCAAAACCGCCGCGCAAGGTGGAAGACCAAACAGCTAGAGAAGGATTTTGAGACTCTGCAAGCAAGTTACAATACCCTTAAGGCCGACTATGAGAATCTCCTCAAGGACAAAGATCAGCTGAAAACTGAGGTCGGGATCGGCTATATGAATCTCTTCTCTACTTAGCTTTATTTAATGTCTTGTTCGTGTTTATGTTGAAAGTTCACATATCCTGTTTACTTGCATAGGTTCTTCACCTCACAGACAAGTTGCTTATGAAAGAGAAAGATGGGAAAAACTTGCAAGTTTCAGAAACTTGCAAATTGTTGCCAACATTGCCAAAACAAGACATTCATGATTCAGCTTCCGAAGATGAAGCATCCAAGGTTTCAATATTGGCCTGTAACCCAGATCAAAGCTTAGCCAAAAGTGATGTTTCCGATTCGGGTAGCCCACGCTTGACTGAGATCGGTGATTCTTCTAATGTCCCTGAAGCTGAACAATCAGATGAAGAGGACAATTCAAGCAAGACCATATTGCATCACTCCTACATATTTCCTAAGCTTGAAGAATGTGAATATGGGGATGCACATTCTAATTCTTGTAACTTTGGATTCCCAGTTGAAGATCAGAGCTTCTGGTTTTGGTCTTAAGTGTCTTTTCTGTACATCTTTCCTATGTATGTTCCTTTTTATCTCCTTTGTACCAAGTTTGCTACAAATAAATTACCGTGAGCAAGCAAATAAAGCAATGTCAATAGCACCCCAATCCAGTTATGGTGGTGGGGTTTTGGTAACAGTTGAAATTTGAGTTTCATTCATCACTGTGTGTTGAATTCCCTTTTCTTAGGAACTGCTATCTTTTTTGTTTTGGGACATAAGATAACCTGAAATTCTTGATCATTATTTTCCGATAATTTATGAACATTTTATTTGCAGAGCAAGATCGTCTCCTAAGAAAGCCTCCTTAGATTTTATAAAGCCCCCGAAATTAGAAAATTATATTAAAGAATGAAAATTATAATTTTATAACAAACGATGTTTAAATTTATTATTTTTTGTCCAAATTTCAGGGCTCCTGCACTCCTCTGGCAATTTACCCATTTTCTAGATCAGAAATATGTTTGCTTGCAGAGTTGAAGTATGCATAACTTGAAATAGTATTATGGCAAACAAAGCCATTAAAGCACATAACATAGGATTGAAATTTCTAGCATGCAGCGACATCCACGATTTTTTTTTTTTTTCTGGATATCACGGAAATATACGTATTCATAAAAATTCGAATACTAAATCTCCAAAAAAATTATTTGAACAAAAACTCTTTATCACTTGGTCAATGATACATACATGCATATAATGCATATAACACACACATAATGCCTTGCAATTGGATGTTGATGACCTTAAATGCTTTCCAAAGAAGGAAACATATATATATATATATATATATATATATATATATATATATATATGTAATTAGAGGAATATAATAAAGAACATTATAAAATTTTAGTAGAGACATTTTTCAAAATATAAAATCATCTGCCCAAAAAATAAATAAATAACATCATTATACTGTTTGTTTTATGAAATTTGCACCTACATTACCTCCACCATTAATGCTTTTAGTGTACAAGGTCAACCATTGAGTTCTTGCCACCCAAAGTCTATACTTCATTTTTCTTTTTCTTTTTTCTTTTTAATTTGAAGTCTCTAAATGTTTGTTTACCTGGTTGTACTGTCCTTGTACCAAAAAATTCTTTTAAATTAGATTAGAGAAAAGAAAAAATAGAATACATTGCACTTAAATCTAATATATAAAGAATAATTTAAAGAGCTAGCCAGACACAGATTTAACAAGTGATTAGACAAAATAGTAAAATGAAATAAAAGAAAAGAAAAAAAGTTATATATTATCATAATATTCTATATATATATATATTGAAATTCAATAAATACATGGCAGAGCAAAGTGATTTCTTATTTGTAATTGTAATCTAACTGAAATAATATTATTATTTTTCTTTATATTTAAAATTCTGTATTTTTTAATACAGTCGATCTCAAATCCAAAAAAATAATGAGAACTATAATAGGTTGACAGTCAGTATAAAACTTTTATCAATAACATGAGAGACTAAAATAGGAACTTTTCTTTATATTTGCATTATGTAAAATACCGATTTTATATAATTTGCATTATATATGTTTGCATATAAATGAATTTGGCCCATGATGAGGTATCAACTCCAAAAAGTGATGAAAATGGAAGGTCATTCCATTCAAAAGTTGAAGAAGAATGGCACAAAAAATTCTTTATAAACAATATTGTCAGATTGGTGATTCAAGATGAAAAATAGTAGGAGAAGTGAGATGGCTAAAACCCACAAAAAAAAAAAAAGAAAAAAAAAAAAGTGGAGAAGACTTTGGAAAAAAAGGTGGTTGGTGTAAATTGGCATTGCATAATATAAGATCTCACGAGCAAACAAAACCATATCCAAAAATTAATAGAAAAAATTTGATATATAAATCATTTTTTTTTAACAGGGAAATTGCTCTTCATATACATAAATTGATTTAATAACGACCAAAAAATTTTTTTTGGGAAGAAAAGGGGCAAAACACTATAAAAAACAGATGGATATTAATGGCAAATATTAGCAATGTTAGTCGCTAATTAGCGATAAAAACTTTGACGAAAACAATAATTGTTGCTACTTAGCAATAGAATTTGTCGCAAAATTCTAAGGGCGTCACTATTAAGGTTTGCAACGCAAATATTGTGCCTAACTGCATTCCAAATTTTTGCGGGTGCTGGTCCCAAAAGTTGCGACGATATGTTTGTTGCTAATTGGGTTGCCATTTAGCTTCCAAGTCATTTTTATCACAAGTTTTATTGCAAAAATTTCATCGAAGGTGGCTCAAAGTGTGGAGACATATATTTTTATCGCAAATGTGGTCACCACTTAGCAACAAATAGCTTCCTTGCTATGTTGGTCGCTAATTAGCATAGAGATACAATTTTTTTTTGCAAATTTTGAAGCTTCATAGGCTAGAACTCCTTTCCTTCTTTCTTTTGTCTCACCTACTAGTCTTGTGGCAGCTCCTTCCTTAAGTGTTGAAAGCCCATTCTTTTTGCCATTTAAAAGTAATTGAAAAGTCTCTTAATCTCAAGAAAACTTTCATTCCTCTTCAATTATGCCCAAATTGCATAGGGTTGATTTATGTATTTTATATGAATTTACTTGTGAATTTAGTTTGTACTTTATATGAACTTATTTGGGGTTGAACTTATTTCTTATAAATTTAATAGTGTTTTGATGATATTTTTGTATATTTTTTTAAAATAGTGTTTTTATTATTAGTATTTTTTATATCATTATCTATTTTAAATATTAATATTTTTTTCCTATTTCAAAACCAAAAAAAAAAATTGCTCATCGCTAAATGGTGGCCAAATCAAAAATTTTTGTCACAAAATTTGGATGTATTTGGTGACCAAATTTTTTTCTTAACATGCTTTCGTGGCTGCTTGCCTTTGTGATGAGATAGTTGCATTTGTGGTTACTCATTTTTGTGGCTAAACTCAATTTTCTCTTTCAGTGGAGTCATACCCTTTCGGTATAATTATGTAACACTGATTATTTTAAAATATATTTTTATTATATAAAAATATAAAAATCATAAAAATATGTGTGTTTTTGAAAAAAAATATCTGAATACAAATTTTTTATCATTTGAATATTTCTATAAAACAATTATTCTAAAATACTATTATAATTATAATGATGGTTATAAATAAAAATATTATTTACGGTGTTATTAAAATATTCTTTAACATTAATACAAATTATATTCAACCATAAAGAAAAGTTATGTTTCACGATTTTAAGTCTACAATTATTTTAATATTTTAGATATTTAAACAATAAAAAAAATAAAAATTGTACACGGTTTGTTCATTGAAGGGTAGCCGTCTGGTTGACAAAAATTGTCAAGTTTATTTATCTTTATCTATTTTTGCTAGGGACAAAAAATTATCGAATATTATTTAACAAAGATTTGCTACCGACCAACCAAAATTGACCATGTACAGTTGACACAAGAGATGAGAGCCACGTGTCCCATCTGCCCTTCTGAAGCCAAGTCTCGTCAACTAGCATCGCCATCAAACTGCAGACTAAGGACATAACTTTCACCAATCAAACATTGGGATCTGAAAAAATGAATGTGGGACCTACCTGATGTTGACATGATCGGATACGTGTCAAAATCCAAATGGTGATCCCAAAATTTTTTGATAGGATCAGGTGAAGACAAAATGGGGGTAGGACCCACCACCCAAAACTCATTTTAGTGTTGTCTGAAATTTTTAATTCAATATAATTAATGAGATTATTCTGATTTCCAAGTATAATTAGTGATATAACCAAAAGACACGTGGGTGATATTTTTTTTCAAAAGAAAAATAATTTGAAAAAAATTACTAAGGTAAAGCCTAAAAAACTTAAATAATTATTAATTATTATTTTTATAAATAAATAACATCCGATAATCATATTAAATTTAATTAAATTCTATTTAAATTTAATTTAATTTTTTAAAAATAAAATTCTCTTGACACTTACTTTTTTCTTTCCAAACCAAATAACTTTTTTGAATCTAAAAAATTATTATTTTTCATTCGAAACTAAAATATTATTTATGGGATACTAATATTCAATAATTGGATCAATTATTAATTACTATGTTATTCCCCTTCCTTGTTATATTGATATTTAGTTTTCATGAGAATAAGTTAGTAGTAATAATCTTTTTCCTTTAATCTCGAGCTTTCTTGGTTGAACCCTCGTGTAAAAATATATATATATATATATATTGATATTTAGAAAAGAATAGAAATTTGATAAATTTGAAATAATTGTTAATTTTAATTTTGAGGAATGTGGGGCCAATGTGTCTTGGGAGAGGAACAGATGAGCATCTGGAGAAGTGGGACCCATATGGAGTGGGGCGTGGGCCAGGCTGGGTCCAAGGTTTTCCACCGGGCTGGCGTCACACGTGTATGTGTCACCTTCATGGGACCCCCAAGAGACGTGCACACAGGGACTCTGATCGATGAGGGACCCCCACCCTAGCCTATTAGGGTGCGTAGGCCTGGGAGTGGGACAAACTTTCCTTCTTTTTTCGTTTCATCCTAATTAATTAATTCTATAAAATAAATAAAAAAACAAAGTATATATATTATTATTAGTAAATAAAATTTAAAATTATTCATATAAGACAGAATAAAAAAGAATATCCCAGTACGATCCACCACTTTCATCGGGCGCTTATTTCTTTAATAAAGTGAATTCACTTGATCGACTCTAAGGTTTTTATTCATTGATTTATTGCAGATAATTGATGGCTCAACTCGAGAACCGCAGTAAAATGTATGTATATCAAAAAATACCTATGCCCGGCTAATATAGTTTATTAGAGGATAATTTTACTATTTTTGACTAACAACTAGGGTTTAGCGGCGAATACCAAAGTTATTTAATTAATATCTCAAATTCAAATTTTAAAAATAAAAAAATAGTTGTTAAAAAAATCAACCTCTAAATCGGGTTACATAACTATTCAAATTAAATTAGTCAAGTTTTTAAATATTAATAGTTAAATACCAACAAAAATTTAGGGGACGTTTGATAAAAAGGTATCAGAATGAAAAATCGGAATGAAACAAAAAGATGATGTTTGGATTAATACTATAGAAATAAATATTTTAGAATCATACCAAAAAATTTAGGAATCCATAAAATTTAAGGTAGCGTTTGGTTCAGTTCTGGGAATCGGAATCAGAATCGGAATCATATCCTCTGAAATTGGAATGGATGGAATTATTTCAAATCATATGTTTGGTTCAGTACACTGAAATGTGTGTCATTAGTATACCTGGTGATTGGTTTTCTTTTTTTTTTTAGAATAGTAATTAATAATTTTTCAATTTTATTCTTATTTCAATATACAATAAAAGTTATAAATAATTTAAAATAAACTGTTTTAAAATATTGTATGAATTAATTTCATTTGAAAAAAATAAATATTATATGAATTTATGAAGTAAACTTTTTATCTTTTTCAAAAAAAAAAACTTATAAATGAAAATTTTATATTTTTTTACTTGTTTAGTTTTTATATATATATGAGTAATGGGTAATTTTATATTGAAAATTGTATGAATAATGAATAATGAGTAATTTTATAATGAAAAAATAAATATTACATAAATTCATTAAATAAATTTTATATTCTTTTCAAAAATAAAAATAAAATAACTTAATAATAAAAGTTTTATTTTTTTTACTTGTTTAGTTTTTTTTTTAATATATATATGAGCAATGGGTAATTTTATAATGAAAAAGATAAATATTATATAAGTTTATCAAGTTAACTTTATATCATTTTCAAAAATTAAAAAATTAACTTAATAATGAAAATATTACATATATATTTTTTATTTATTTAGTTATATAAATATATATATACACGAGTAATGGATAATTTTTTTAAAAAATAAAATAAAAAAATGAAGTGTTAGAGTGGAGAGTAATGGATGATTTTATATAAGTGTGAGAGTAAATAATTATTTGAAAATCAAATATGGGTTTCTAACAAAACTTACCACTTTACTTGGATTTTATGGATTATTAAATTTTTTGGTATGATTCTAAAATATTTATTTTCATAGTATTAATCCAAACATCATCTTTTGGTTTCATTTCGATTCCTCGTTCCGATATCCTCTTATCAAACGCTCTCAAAGTAAAATTGTGGGTTTTGTTGGAAACCCATATTTGATTCCCAAATAATCATTTACTTTCACACTTACTTAAAATTATTCATTACTCTTCACTCTCACACTTTATTTTTTTATTTTCTTTTTTTAAAAAATTATCCATTACTCATATATATATATATATATATATATATATATATAACTAAATAAATAAAAAAAATATATATGTAATATTTTCATTATTAAGTTAATTTTTTTTTAATTTTTGAAAAAAATATAAAGTTTACTTGATAAAGTCATATAATATTTATTTTTTTCATTATAAAATTTCTCATTACCCATTACTCATACAATATTTTTATAAAATTATTCATTACTCATATATATATTTATATATATATAAATAAACTAAGCAAATGAAAAAATTATAAAATTTTCATTATTAAGTTACTTTCTATTTTTCTTTTGTTTTTGAAAAAATATAAAATTTATTTGATAAACTCATATAATATTTATCTTTTTTATTATAAAATTATCCATTACTCATATATATATATATCAAAAAAAAAACTAAACAAGTAAAAGAAATAAAACTTTTATTATTAAGTTATTTTATTTTTATTTTTGAAAAGAATATAAAATTTATTTGATTAACTTATGTAATATTTATTTTTTCATTATAAAATTACTCATTATTCATATAATTTTCATTATAAAATTACTCATTATTCATATATATATATAAACTAAATAAGTGAAAAATATAAAATTTTCATTTATAAGATTTTTTTTATTTTTGAAAAGGATAAAAAGTTTACTTGATAAATTCATATAATATTTATTTTTTTCAAGTGAAATTAATTCATATAATATTTTAAAACAGTTTATTTTAAATTATTTATAGTTTTTATTGTATATTGGAATAAGAGTAAAATTAAAAAATTATTAATTACTATTCTAAAAAAAAAAAACCAATCACCAGGTATAGTAATGATACTCATTCCAGTGTACTGAACCAAACATATGATTTGGAATGATTCTGTCTATTTTGATTCCAAAAAATATAATTCCGATTCTAATTTCGATTCTGATTTTCAGAACTAAATCAAACGCCCCTTACTATTTTTTATGACCCCCTTCTACAAAGGGTTAATTTTCATGTATTTTCATGATATGGGTATGGAATTACTCTCAAATTATATCTGGTTTCTTGTTTAATCCATATCCCTTTTTTAACCCAAAAAAAATAGATTGTGACATCAACATTGGCCTCTCGTTCAAAACGTGATGCGCCGGCCTACGGTAGAAATTTGCCCCCGGGGGGCGGGGCTGGGGAACGTCAAATACGTAACATAAGCTACAAAATTACAATATTAAACAATGTCTAATCTACTTTTGGTTGCAAATCTTGGGTCGAGGATTAATTATAATTATATATATATATATATATATCTTCTTCAATTCTCAGTCTTTCTTTTCCATAAAACTATGGATATTCTAATACCGGAGGTACTGTTCTCTTCCAACAACTGCAGGTTTCTCATTGATCGATGGACTTAATGGGCAGGCGAATGTTGTTTGCGGGTGAAAACCTACGGGGCTCTGGCTAATATTATAGCTTTATATTTGTGTCTTTTACTAAAGTTGTTCACCAACGACAATTCCATTTTGTTTAATAATCCAATTTACTGTCAAGTGGTGAAAGTTAAACTCGAAATATTGGTTAAGATAATTTAGTATTCTATCATTAAATTTAAAAAATATTGATGGCATATGGCTTTTATGGAATCGTGCAAGACTAATTGAAGGTGAAAATAATATAAATGAATTATAATTTAACTGATATCGTCTCTTTTTCTTATGAAAATCTCAAATTATGTTCTTTTTATGTCAAAAAAAAAAAAAAAAAGAAAAAAAAGAAAACAGCTACGAGTTGGATCAGACCTGGGCCGGGCTAAACGAACCCAACACCCCTAGACCGACATAACCTTGATTGTGCGCGTCTTCCAGCTAAACAAGTGAAGTCGGTAAGTAATCCGAAAACAGGCTTTTTGTTGTTAGATTGGCATTTTCCAAGGTCTATGATAGACCCAGATTAAAGGGTAGCTATGAGCAAAAATCAGACCCTTATCGTCTTTCCACAATGCTTGCATTTTGTAAGATGTCAAAACCCAAGTTGGCATTGATTCTTAGAACCAGAAATTCCATATGCTAAAGTCAAGGGGTCCCCCACATTGTGCTCATTGTTGAACTAACTTTATCTTTTACCTATCACTTGGCAAACGTGTTGGGCAACTTGGCATCAAACCTCCTTCGATGATTATATCTATTCATCAGGCGAGTAGCCGAGAAGGGGACCCAACTTCTTAGCCGGAGGTTTTCTAGTATTTAGAGGTCAGGATCTCAAAAGGGTTATTCTTAACGATGCAGATTGTTAATGGAACGGATGCAATACTACTAAAGACTATAGGTAAGACAAATAATTGGATGAAAGGGCGAGAATTGCAAGACAGGAATTAAAGAACATAGAATAAAAATAACAAGAAGGTAATGAAGCAACAAGGAAATGACTGAAATAAGAACTTTTTTTTTTTAATTTGTTTCTTATCACCGGTATTTTGAGTCATGTTTCGATTAATCTGATTTAAACGTCGATATTCATTCTTTTCACTCTCAAATTTTGAATCCGAGACTTGATTAAACGATCTAACATTTCATTATACTATATTGACTGTCTGTTGGTACTGAAAATAAAAATGTTATTTTACTCTTGAGATGTAAGTATGCATGTGTGATTTTATTTACAAACCTATTTATAAAACCTCTAAACTCTATCCTTACAATGCTGATATTGGCCAATCCATCCCGCAGTGGCCAAGTAAGAAACCCTAATATCTTTGTTTCTAAATCCCACAGTTTGTCAAAGGGCGATTACTTGTGTAGCACAAACAAGCCTCTTTCATTCTTCCTTGACTAAGCTAATAATGCTGATATCACTTTGACATCCATTCAGCAGCAATCTTGCCTCTTTTTTCTTTCATTTTTTTTTCACAAGAATTCGAACCTATATCATTAGGTTGAAAATTGAAAAGGAGGGGTTGTGACAGATCCTGACAACATCCACTATTGGGGAACTTCCGCAAACGAGCCTAAACAGGTTTAAGGCCAGTGAAAGGACATGGGCTTTGAGATGTGTAATTGTATATTCAGAAGCTTGATTCCTATCTTAAAGACTTCAAAAATTGAGTTAATTGAGACTTGGCACCTTCAAACATGAACCTTGCTTCATTTGCACAAGTGACCGGTCATGGTCAAGTCGTAGCATGACATGATGAGGCAATGCCTACAATGTCTTGTCCCCAAGGTGACAGCCTAGTGACAACAGTTCTTCTCTCTCAACTCCGTGATTAAGGTTCGATTCCTATTATAAGAAAAAAAAAATGCCTACAACGTCTTGTTGAGCCCACCTCAGAAAGTGAGGCTAGCCCCATAAGAGCAACACCCTCATGGTGCCATGCATGACTGGACCACGATGAATCCTAGTGCAAAATGAAGGTAACCCACAACAAAATTTAATGCCGCAGGACAGAGCCCTATACATAACATTATGCTTACAAAATGACGCCTTAAACTGAAAAAAAGAAAAAAGAGTTCTACAAAGAAATTGCTCTTTGATCATTTACAATTCAAAGAAAAAAACTATTGAATTCTTTTATTCTTCTTTAGCCAGCGAAACACATTGGTCTTGCAACCTATGCATTCTGTTGATCTTATTGTAGTTGGGAGACATCGATCTCCAACACCATCTGGGCTGCTTGAATTCATTGCTGGCGGAGTCCGAAAGGGACACTCATTGCCTGCATCCTCAAATTCTTTCTTGAAGCCTTAAAAACTCAGTCTACAATGGCACCTTGATGTATTCTCCCAAAATGCATTTGCCCAAAACATCAGAACTTGAAAATTTCCTTGAGGTACCTCACTATCTCTTGCTGCAAAATAAAAAATAATAGAAAAAGGTTAACTAAGCATATTGCTTGGAAGCAAAACAGGCAGGAAGAGGGAAGGTTTAATAGCAAGTAAACTTACAATCAAGCAAAGGAGAATACAGCCGGTAGCACCAGGGAACAAAGCGTACCAAAAATTTAGTCTATGCAACTTTGCTGCATCAATGAAAAGTATTGGCAAACTTGCAGCTGCAAAACAGCATTTTCCATCTTTAAGTATTTATGAATTTTCTATATAAGTAAGTTTTCTATGCTAGTATAAAGTGCAAAAATATTGTTCTGGTGGAATTGTGAAAAATTAGGAATTGCCTGGTGGATGTTTGCAACCCGTGTAGATCATGAAAGCAATGGATGCTGCAAGCGCAGTGCTCCTAGCCAGCCAGCCTGGACCAAAGAGAGAAAATGCCACAACTCCCATGGAGAGAAAATGCCACAACTCCCATGGCTGCACATCCAACTTGAGCCATGAACACATTGTATCTCTGCAGATTTACACAAACAGACCATAGTTGAATTCATAGTCTCAAAAACTACAAAATGAGGAGGTTAAGGAAGTCATTAGAATAATGTATGACTTGGGACAGAGATGTTCTCATGTGCTTCCAGACAACAGGATATCAAATTAAACGGATTCATAAGACAAAATGCATGAAAAGGCATAAGCCCTTTATGTCCAAAACCTTGATCTAGATATTTACACGAAATGCCTAGGGAGAAACGGTATCTCGTATATGAGAGAGAGAGAGAGTACCCTGGCAGCAGGGGAAGAAGGAGTGGCAAAGAGAACAGCACAGACGGCACCAAGAGGAGCAATTGTGATGGAAATTCCTTTTGGTGCTAAATTTTGGTCTATCTTTCCCAACATTGCCATAGCCAAAAATGCTCCTGTTCTTTTGATTTTGTTTCAAGTAAATTACATTTCCATCCCCTACATCAGTGTCTCATCAAAGTAACAAGAAATAAGAGGGAAAAGAGAATGAGAAATTGAAAGTTCGAAATGTTTAAGACATTCATGACATTATTTCACTAAACCCATTATTGGATATGCTCTTTTTTATTTGTTACAAAGTAGGACATCGTTCTAGTGGAGGGGATGGAATTGATAAAAGTTCAAACTTGAAATCTCGTATCAAAATGAAGCCTTTGATATTATGGGATCAAAGTGCCCTTGGTCCATTGGACTCACTCATGCTACGTTGATCTGTATTTACTAAAATTGAAAAAAGGTAGAGGCAAAACACCATCAACATAATCTCAGAATAACATGGGTTCATTAGTAATTTATAGGTATAATGGTAAGATATTAAATATTTAAAATCAAAATCTCGAATTCAAATTTTAAAAATAAAAATAAATAAATACCAAGCGAGCGGTTTTTTAAATTGGATCTTGAATCGGATTAGTCATATTTTTATTATAGGGATTAAATAAAAATAATAATAATAACATGCGTTGATATTAAAACTTTGGATAATTATGATTTGTCATTGACAGCGTCCACACAACCATAACTATAGCTAACAAAAGAGACAGTTCCACCGAATAAATAAGGAAAAGAAAAGTGATGCTCATAAGAAAAGTACATTTCGATGAGTTGTATGAATATTTTTGATCACCCATCAGTCAATTGTTGTTGAATACAAGAGAATTATGCTATCCAGGTGGCGTATTCTGATTGGAGTGTAAAAATATGTCCAACAAAAAATTGAACAAATTGAAATATGCATGAAAATAAGGTTAAAACAGTTGCACCAAACAATATGGGAAATTAAACAAAAAAAAAAAAAGAATAAATACACCAAAAGGTACCGGCAGAAGGCCAAACGACGTCGCTTACGGCTTGTTTGGAGTTTTGGAGAGAAAAAAAAAAATTAGTTAGGAGAGAAAAGAAAAAAAAGAAAAAATTTTAATTTTCTCTCCACTTTGTTTGAGAGTTTTATAAAATGAAAAAAAAAAAAGAAATGAGATTTATTGAAATAATAAATTTTATTTTCAGTTTTTAAAAGATAAATTTGGTATATTTATGAGACAATTTTTTTTCTCTTCTTTTCTTTCCTTTTTTTTTTTCCACTTTTAAGAAGAAAATTTTTTATATTAAAAATTACTTCATTTTCTTCATTTCCTTTCCACATAAAACTTCTAAAAGAAAGAAAATAAATATTTCTCTCATAATTTTTTCTTTTTTTTTTTCAAATCTTTCCGTCTAAATATACTATTAGGAAAGGAAAGGGGCAGAATAGCCTTTGACGGGTTTCCAAGCATCCCAAAGTTGCGCACCAGCACCAACATTGCTGGAGGCCAAAACCAGTCATCTGCCTCTTCTGTTAAGACGTGTCCTAATTGGGTCAGTTTTGATTCCAGCAATTTGCTTGTGGAATCGTATAAATGTCGTGGGATTGGAGGGATTGAATGGTGTTGATGAAGAAGACGATGATAATGGCATAATCTTAGTTGCGACTCCATTTCCAAATTGGGTTCCTCAAAACCTTCTGTCTGTCTCGTGTTGAGAGAGAGAGAGAGAGAAGACGGGATAAAAGGGCGGGTAGAGGGAGATTGAGAGTGGACTCTCGGAGAGGTTGAAGAGGCAGCGGTTGATAAGAGGCCCATTATTGTATTATAAAATAATAAATTCCCATCTAGCATCCTCAGGTATATTTACTTACAAATACTCAGAGTGTTGATGAACGTTTGAATCTTGTTAGCCTCCTCATCCTATTCATCCATGCTTATAAGACAGTAAGCCTCTTTTATGCTTTCTCAAAATTGACACAGCCCTGAGAACGAGTGGATGGAGTCAACTCCACATTTTAACCATCCTTTTTTCTCTTACTACGAGCGCTCAAAATGAATTCAAAATTTCATTTACTTGAAAGCAGTCAATAATATAGAGGCCCCTCAAGATAGGGGTGGCATACAACTCTAACAAAACCACGGTGGGAATTGATAAATGGCAGAGTATGCTAATGCACCAAGTCTGCCATTTTGGCCTATCACAAGTCAATTATAGTCAGAATGGGACTCATAGAAGTCACTTGGGTATGGTGACATGACCTCTTGCTCTAGCAATTGCAAGACATGGTTCATTGTTGGACGATCATCAGGGTTTGCATCTGTGCATCTTGCAGCAATTTCCAGAATAGCCTCCACAGTTTCAGCATCCGCATCTGTGCACCTTTTATCCACTACATCTTCCAACCAATTTTCTCTGAGCAAGGTGTTCATCTGAAATCAAATGAAGCCTACTTAGCAACAGCAACAGTGGTACAAAAAGGTAATTCTGAAAACTTACCCAACCAACAACATTTAATCCCCTTTTCACAAATAATGGATCCGTTGGCCTCCTCCCGGTAACTAGCTCCATTAGGAAAACTCCAAAACTATACACGTCAGATTTCTCTGTAGCTCTTCCACTTTGCAAATACTCTGAGATTCCAAGGCCAAAGTAAATAACAGAAGTATTTTAACAAGAAATAACAACACTGCACATCACTCGTCCTGTCACTTTTTGAAGTATTGTTTCAAATAATACAAGAACATACCCGGTGCCAAATAGCCAAATGTGCCAGCAACTACAGTTGTCACATGAGCATCCTCATCTACCAAGAGTTTGGCAAGTCCAAAATCTGCAACATGAGGCTCCAGGTTTTCATCCAGAAGGATATTGCTGGACTTGATGTCACGGTGCACCACTCTTGGAAAACAGTCATGGTGCAAATATGCCAGACCTCGTGCTGAACCATGTGCAATTTTCAAGCGGGCATTCCAGCTCAAGGTGCTTTCTGGTCCGTGTTCTGCTAGAAGAGACAAAACAGACTAGGTTAAAAAGCATCATAGTGTCATATCCCTAGCCTTTAGCCATTTTGTTAAGGGTAGAGTTGGCTAGGATTTGCTTCATTTGACCAAAGAGCAAGCCAAATGACCAATTGTTGAGGTGGCATAATCATAATACACCATCTCAACAAGTATGAACTCCATGATAAAATCATTCTTTTGTTTTGTCGAATCCGTAGATGTGAAGATGGCACATTCTGATTACCCGCCTCAGCAACTAATTACCATCCAACTCCATGAATGGAAAACAGCCAAACCCAAGTACAGCAATCCAAATAATACATAAGCATGTACGGAAGAGCTCAATGCAGTTCATCAAATCCATTTTCATTACAACAATATAACAGTGAATAGAATTATAAAGAAGATTTGCAAGTTAGGTTCCCTCATTAGGAGTGTCCACTTGGCATTTAAAGCCCAAGGTCTTCTCTAGTGCATATGTGTGTGTCTGGCATTCTGGGTTTTGGGACTACATGGATGGTGCAGAGAAAGAACCAGTAAAGTTTGTGGAAAATTTCTAAGGCTAGAGAGAAGAGGGGAACTGGAAATTTTGTGCCTGTCCATAACCATTGAAGGACAAGAACCAAGGATTGATTGAGAGTTGGTGCCAGAGAGGAACAAGGGTTATTTTCTTCTGCTCTTCTCACACCCTAGAGTTCTCAACAAGCTCCACGAATTCTCTCTATATAGAGAGTTGAAGCAAAATGGGCAGCTAGCCTAGAACCCAATATAATAATTGAGGTGAAATAACTAGAGTACTAAAGTGTTAGCATCACCTAGTAGCAATCAATGGTGGCACCTAATGAGGAATCCAGTAAGCAGCAAGGTTACATAAATGCAATTATGGTTACAGCATCTCTCCTCTGAACTTTCTGACAGCACATTTCAGGTATGCAGATATTGTACCAAAATACATTGCAAGACCCACTAGGAAACCAAAAGAATCACTAGACCCAGTGTCAGCAACATGCTAGTATGATCACCCTTCATCCCAGAGTTCTGTCAATATTGATGCCAGATATCCGTGTTTTGAATGACTTTGTGTGCAGAGATTACGTTAGAAGACTTCTTCACAGATTCCACAACACCTCTCCAGCTATCTTTAGAGTTCACATTGGATTTTGGATTTTGGATTTTTTTTCTTCTCGAGCAAAATCCTAAATCGTTCAGTCATGTTTATTCAAATAGCAGTAGGAAATACTAGTCACAAATGGATACCCACATGAACAAGTCAATATGGTCATTGAGAAACCTGCTCTTAAAATGCACAAGGGAAACATACCATGCAAAAAGTCATCCAGGCTGCCCATTGCCAAGTAATCATAAATAAGAAGTTTGGAAGAAGGAAGCCTGCAATAACCCCGTAGGTTTACAAGATTTATGTGCTTGATGCTTCCCAAGACCTCTAATTCCCTCTCAAATACTTGATCAGATCCTTCACGACTGCGATCGATTCTTTTAACAGCAAATGTACCACAATCATTCATGACCATGCGGTACACTGTGCCAAAACCTCCTGAACCCACGACATCCTCTTCATTCAAAGATTCAAGCTTTTCTATAATTTCACATGATGGATAAGGAAGATCTCCATGGAAAGTAATAAGTTTGGTGCCTGCAGAATTGCAACTATCAAAAACCATAGATAGAAAGACAACCAAAAAATGCCATAAATGGAACAACAAGCATCAGCTTACTTCCTTCTGGTTCAACTTGCTTTTTGACTTCTGTGTACCTTTTTAAAGCTCTATCCTTCTTTGACAGCATCCAAACCCAAATGAAACTAAAGAGTATACCAAATGCAACAGCCAAAATGGACATGACACCAATAAGCAACCCTTTGACATAATGTGAGGATTTCTTGCTAGGGCCTGATGAAACCCAACAAATGGTCAATGGCATGTACCAAAGAGATTTGAGTTAATTCCTTCGTAATGAATGCCAAGCCCAACCAAGAAAGAAAAGAAATAATGCAATAGGCAACTTGCCGGCAGCTTCATCACTTTCTGCATGTGGTAGCACAACAGGGAAGCCCATAGAAGTCCGACATGGCTTTTGCACTTGTCGACCACAAAGATCTAAATTGCCAATGAACCTATGCATAATTGATTGATTGTCAAGAATTTGCACATAGATGTGAAAAGGTTCATAAACGGATAGCTAAACACTTAAAGCTACTATACTTCCACTCCACCAAGATTTCTTGTGCAATCAAACCTGTGAAATAACTTGTCCAAAAGTTCAAAGAGGAGATATGATACTATGTATGATTAACACATTTAGTTAGCATTCATTTCCAAAAGTTAGCAACTAGACTAGCATGCCAAAAGATCACACAGCATTATAGCAAGCAGTGTCAAGTATACTTACGAATTGTTCTTGAAAGTGCTGAGAACTCCAATATCTGGGATTTCACCAGAAAAGAAGTTGGTTGACACGTTCCTAAATTCCGCCAAAAACAGCACCATTAAAACATCATCCAACCCGGTCATAGTGTCATTAACACAAAATGCAGTAACATGAAAGAAACAAAATTCGTTCAGGCAGCATTGCCAGAAGCATAAGTTCAACTTACAGATGTCGAAGTCGGGTAAGGCGTCCAATAGAGGATGGTATACTACCCCTCAAGGAATTGCTTGATAAGTCACTGAATTCAAGTTTCACCAATTTCAGCCAATTCCCACAATAACAAATAACAGGAACATTTTTTTTCATGGTGCATCAGATTAAGCACAGGAAAGTTCAATGTCGATTACATTTAAAAATGCAATAACTAATTGATTGTTTTAACCTTCGCGAAGAAAGAAACAATAGAGGACTTTTTTATGGCTTACAGTATTGTGAGCATAGAGAGATTCCCAAGCTCAGATGGAATTCCTCCTTGGAGATAATTAGCCCTCAAATACCTTCGTCAATGGTAAAACAGAACAACGTCACTTAATTGACAAAAAGGGCTCTCATATGCCACAAAAAAGGTAACGAAAAAGAATGTTACTTTTAAAGAGAAGATTCAAGGAACATTCACTTACAATGCCCGCAGTTCCGTACACATAGCAATTTCGTTAGGAATAACCCCATGTAAACTGTTCTGATGAAGTGCCCTAAATGTGAATACAAAGTAGACAAAAATCACAAGATGGTCTGAAATTTTTAGGCCAAATTGAAAGATGGTAGCTTACAGTCTTTGTAATCTACTGAGCTTTCCAATGCTTGGGGACAAACTCCCTCCTAATTGCATATATGGTAGGTTGCTGAAAAACCCATTAAAGAAAATGAAATCATAGGTGAAAAAACCTAAATAGAAACAAAATGGTTTCAAATAAACAGAAGGGTTTGAGCAAAAACATACATGGAATTGACTCTTTGGTCATTACGCGTACATGAGATACCGGTCCACTGGCAAGGAGAGTAATCGGAGGCATTCCAGTTAGAAAGGAGGTTTTTGCTGTCATTCAATGTCTCCTTAACTTCCAACAAAGCTAAACCTAAAGAACAACATCGTACATAAAATGAATCAAAACAACCAAAAAGAAAAACAGAAATGGGTTTTGAAGGGGTTTGAATTTTTTACCATCAGGAGTGAGAGCAAAAGAACACAAAAGGGTTGTCAATGAAATTGCTGAAAAGACCCAAACTTGCATATCCATTCTCAATGTCTTCAACCTAAAGCTGCTTTCTTCCTTGTGTCTCTGTTTTAGTTAGTCACTGAACACTCCGGGCAGACGGCCCGGGGGGGGGGGAGAGAGAGAGAGAGAGAGTCGTGTGTGAGTGGAGTGGGTAAGGTATGGCTAATCATGGCAGTGAAACACCATGGAAATTCTCATAATTAAGTTGGAAGACTTGAAACTTGAAGTTCGAAACTTTTGAGAGAGAAAGAGAGAGAAAAATAAAAAAATGAGGGGAAAAAAATATAATTATTGAAGGATGAAGTCTTGAAACCCTTGGGAGAGAGGAAAAGGTTTTTTTTTTTTTTTTTTTTGGTTCTCCGAGGAAAGAGATTTTTTCTTTTAATGGGCTGAGAGAGAGAGAGAGAGTTTCTGTGTGAGTGGGATGAGCACGAAGTACAAACGTTGATCTATATTTCATAAATTCCAAGTTCTGCAAAACTATGCATAAATTATTTTGAATAATAGGAAATTCTGCAATTCCTTCACATTTTGACAAGTGTAATACCATATTATTCAGAAAATTTAGTGCTTTATTGAAACAAAAGGTATAAAGAAGTAATAATATTAATCATGCTCACTACTTAGAACTGAATCTTCATTTGTACAACTTTTGGCTGATATTAACTATATTTATAAAGATCTGAAGGATGATGATATTCAATTCAATATCTCTTCAGATTAACATTAATTTAAAAAATGATTTTATTCTTTCATTGTTACAAGTTAAATTTATAAAAAAAAATTAATCTAATTCAATTTGTTTATGATATACTACTTGGATTTTTTCAATATCTAGTTTAAGGGTTAAAAAATATATATATTTAGACCTTTTTATTTGATGTAAAAGCTAAATGGTTGATATTTCTCTTTTATAAAATTGTTCAAACATTATAATGTAGGTTGCACGGGAATGAAATTAAGGAAATGAAAATGAAAATAGGAAAATGGAAATGATATAGATAAATTATAATTTATAAGAATATAAAAAAATAAAATAAATATGTAAATATAAAAAATATAAAAATTTTTATATAAATATTAATTATTTTATGAAAGTAATAGAATAAATATTTTTAATAATAAAATTTTAAATTGATCAAAAATATAATTATTAATTTTAAGATAAATAATATAAAAATAAAAATTATAATTAAATACGAAAATATGAAAATATTTGTAAATAAAAAAAATTATAAATATTAATTAATTTAACTTATTAAAATATTTTAAGAGCCGAAAATTGGAATCATAAATTATAAAGTACCCACTAGGAGTGTTCATCGGTTTGGTTTTCGAATTTTTTGATTAATTCGGTTCCGTTAATTCGGTTTAATATTTTTTAATTCCAAACCGAAAACCGAACCGAATTCGTTTAAATTCGAAATTCGGTTTTCAGTTTGAATTCGAATTAAATTGAATAAATCAAATAATTCGATTTTGATTTTTGAGATCTAAATTTTCATATAAATCCAATTTAACTAATTTCGAATCGATAACACAATAAATTTTTTAATTATTATTTTATTATTTACTTAAAAAAGAAAAATTACCAATCAAAGTTTACATAAAAAAAATAAATAATAAATAATTAAAATAAATAAAAAATAAAATAATTAAAAACTCTAATTCGATTTTCGATTCGAATTCGTATTAAAAATCTCAATTTAAAAATCGAACTGAAAATCAAATTTGAAATTCGGTTGTATCTGAAAATAAATTTGAATTCAAAAATCAAATTCAAATTTAATTCGAATTGATCGAATATTAGATTATCATCAAATATTGCGCATCCACCCATAGTATCCACCCTATTTGAGAATTTGAGAATTTAAAAAATAAGAAGAGGAAATCAATCATTTTATTTTTCTTAGAAAAAAAAAAATCTCTTTACAATATATTAATTAAATAAAAGGTGAAAATTTTGTCGGATTTGAAAAAAAAAAAAAAGAGGAAAGAGAGAGTCTTGAAAGTAGTGCAAAAAGCAATAAGTAGCCGTTGTCCGGTTGATTTCAAAACAAGCTTCCTTCATGTTCCCACTCTCACGTGTCAGACAACATCCTCCCACTCGCTTCGTCTTGTAAGCATTTTCCGAAATTTGCTTAGCTGTGCTGACTTGTCAGCAAACGTTCAGAGTTTCGTTTTGACAGGGTTGGCGAGTAGTGTGAAGTTGTACATGCGCGATTGAGTAGGGAAGCTTTACTGCACTTCTGATGACCCACTCAGTGATTTTCAAGACATTGAGAATGACTCTTTCATCCGCTTGGGTGGGCCTGGGCCGACTGAGTAAACGAAGATATCTGCGGGCCTGGTTGAACGTAGGTTTTATTATTATTATTATTTTTTTTGTTGGGTTATCGATTTGATTCAAACAGTTACGTTATTTAATAATAGAATGACATTTTTAATATTTTTTTTTTTATTTCTAAAACTTGAAATCAAAATTTTAAGTAAAAATTTTTAATATCATATCACTGAACACACGAATTATTAATGATTTTATTTTGATTTTTGCATGTACACGAGAAAAAATATAGAATTTGTTTTAAATTAACAAAATTTGAGGGTTTATATCCGGAAAAAAAAGGTTGAATATGCGGTCTCTCATTTTTTAATAAATAGAAGTTTTACAAATAAAATTCAAATTTATACAAAATTTTATATATATTTTTTTTTGTTACACAAGATTCGAACCTCAAATCATATGGTTGAAAAAAATGAGTTATAATCACTAAATTGTCTTTTTGAACACAAAATTTTATATTAATAATCTTTACTGATGGTAGTATACAAATACTATCTCAACTATATATAAAATAAAAAAGTCTTAAACTTTAAAGAATAAATAAAAATATACACTTAACTATGAAAATATATAAAATTAATCTTTCCATTAGATTCTATTAATTTTTTTTTTCATTAAAGTCAAGCGTGTGGCACATGGTTAGAATAAAAAATAATTCATTTGTTTTCTATAACAATTTATTCATAATTTTAAAATTAATTTTTTATTAATTATTTTAAATTATATTATATTCTCTCTTCCTTTTGTTTTTGTTGCAAAACCCAGATAACATTTCTCTGCTTCTAAAGATGATTGTTATGATTTTAGTTGGCATTGAAAAATTTATTTCAAACATTTTTCATAAAAAAATTGTTATATTAACTCAGTTTATAATCTCAAAGAGAGATAAAAGAGATATGGTCACTTACATCCCATCCGTCAGGGTTGAAACTCAGACCCTCAAAGTTAATTGGGCCCGTGTGAAGGTATCGGGATTTTTAGCGGTACTTTCCAAAAAATTGAATTTTTAAATGTCGGGATTTTATTCTTTAAATCATTGAAATCGATAATTATTTTAGATTTTATTAAATATAATTTGAATTAAATTAAATTTTTAAAAAATAAAATTCTTTGAAATCTATTTTTTTTATATACAAAATTTAAGTTCTGATGATACATGATTCAACGATCCATTATCACAAAATTCGAAGATTACCTAAGCTCATTAGATCATAAAACCCATAAACAATTGAACGCTCTCTCGATTGAGCACTTTAGTTTATGCCATTCGATTATCTCGATTTTATTCTCTTGAGAAGCTAGCTATCTCTTGACCTCTCGATTATCCCAGGCTAGCTTTTGGCCTCCGGATCTTTTAGTTGTCTCACTCTTAATTGAATATATTTCGGTAATATATAAGTAATCCTCATTACGTGATAAATTTAACTTGAGATCATCTAATAAAGAAAGAAATCTTTAATGAGTCTAAACATTTTTTAATCAGATATGAACCTCCTCAGACCTAAGAGAAATCTTTATCATTAAGAAAACGGATCTCGAGAATCACTCCCGATAGAGACAGAGAATTTTCGTAACAATTTAAATTTTCTTAATCGATATGATTCAAAATTTCTTAAACATCTTTGACTATAATTCCTATAATTTTAGAATATTCTAATAATTTCTTTACAAGAAAACTAGAGTTTCTACATTCCTAAAGGCACATGGACTTCCATGCATGCATGCTATATGTGTTCAACACTGACTATCGTTCAAGTGCATTCATTAATTCTATATATTACATAGAAATAACACAGAACTATTCTATGTCTCTTCTTAGTTTGTTTCTTATTTTTTCATAATTGTTCATTCTAATTTCAGTGTCGGAGTCTCCCCATCAGAATATCCCCTGACATTATTTGCAGGCCCACCATCCACAAAGGTCTAGAAGACTCCTCAATATCAATTCCTCACTCAGATCAGCGAAACAATTATCTGTGAAACAAAATCCACGTCCATAAAATTTAATTTATTTTTAAGAGATATGAGTGTTCAAATCATTGAATTAACTAAATAATGAAAGTAGTTTCCATCCTTCAGGTATCGCATGACCTACAAAATTATAGTGATCAATATTCCGTAAGCTGAACTTCCTGACATTGTTTTTAGCTCTCCCATTTGATATTCGACATCCTCAACAGCAGAGCGATTGATAAAAGGTGTGACATTGGCTATTCTTATTGTTTCCTCAACAACCTATTAGAAATAAAGAAAATAAGCACTTGGGTTTTGCTCCAACATCGTCGGACCACAGCATAAATTTGTGGATTTCCGGGTCCGTCCTATGATTGATGGGCGCCCAAGTTGGTGTGTCTCATACAATCCTACAGCATCACCATATACCTAATTAGACATGTCCATGTGCAAAAACGCACGTCGTGTGAACAATGTTAGAGTGAGTGGGGAATCCGGAAATTCATTTGAAACACTTGATTTTTAATGTAGGAAAAGAAGAGAAGGAAAAATTACCTACAGGCGCTTAGTGAGAGTCTCTCCCACGAAAGGAAAGCCAATGTGACCAAGTCCGAGTTTTATTTTTATTTTTTTTATACATAGTAAGAGTTGAATCTGAGTCTATTATAAGAAAAAGAGAAAGATATCATTTGAGTTAAAGGTCGTTAGCCCTAATCCAAGTTTGATTTCATACTTGAAACTAGCTTTTAATGAAACTGTTAAAAAATAGATACCGGAGAATTCATTTAGACTTGACTTAAGTTATTTGAATTCAAATATTAAGAGGGAAAGAGAGGAAGTATTTTTTTTTTTCGGAGAAAAATAATTTTCGACTTCCCTCTACCTATTTGATTTCGAAATGGTAACTTTTTTGGAAAGGATACAAGAAAATTATGAATGTGAAAAGGAGAAATCTTATTTTTGAATTAGACTTTGAGAGCTAAAAAAGGAAAAGTTTTAATCATTTGATAAGAATTATATCACAATTAAAAATATATGAATTATAAAAATTAAAATTACTCTATTTGTAATGATTTTCAAATATTTTTATACCAATATATTAAAAAAATTCATGATAAAATCTTAAACATTTTGACCATACCCAAGTCCACAACCATACAGATGTGACATCCATCCATCTCTCTCTCTCTTTGTACCCAAAATTTGGACAAACTCTTGCACGCCGAATTACTATCAACCGCTCTCACGTTTTTTGGAGCATTGCGTGTGTCTTCCAGGTGATAGAACAAACACCAGACTATTAGAAGGAGAATTACTGTAGTATTTGTGAGCGTATGGACAAGGCTAAACACTAACACCTAATTTAATTTTTTCAATATGGAATGAATCATATTGCAAGTAATTGGGTCAATTCAATAATTAAAGTGTCGATGCTTTTTTGCTGTCATTCAATTGTTCTCATCCCATCAACGGATTGATATTTTAAGGAAATAAGTTTAAAAAACATAAAAAAAACTTCCATCGCAGAGATTTTCTTATAAAAGTTAGGGTGGTAATATCCAATCTGATTGATAACGTACATAATATTGAATTTATTATAGGTAATATGATTTTATTTTGAATTTATTATTACATTAATCGATGAATTTTATGACTTTTTATTGTTAGGTGGCTAAATTTGAATAATTTAGACAAAGTTGGCTTAAAAAGATAATTTAGAGCTAAATGAAGCAGGACATCATATTGGGTCTACGAAAAAAAAAGAAACTTGATTTTTTTAGTTTTAATTAATTTTAGTAGGAGTAAAAAGTTATAATTTTATCTATTTGAGGAGTCTTTATTTTGTTGAGAAAATATTTATTTTTTAAAAAAGAAACAAAAGTAAAAAAGAAAAGCTGAATTTTCTCATTAGGGCATTAAGGGGCAGCTGCACACTTTGAACAAAACAAGAAGGATGCCACTGTTCATTATATAAGCAAAGGGAGGGTCGGTGCTGGGGTCATCCCTCTTCTCCTCTCTAGAACTCTTTTTTTTCTTTTTCTTTTTATTTGCTTTTGTTGAAACTCACCATTATGAGTAGGTAATTTAATTTTTTGATTCAAAGGGAATTTTAATTCGATTATCTTTACTGTGAGATTATTTCATTTAATTTCTTACTATTTTAATTCAAGTATTCGTTGATTCTTGATTTATTTACATGAAATTTTAATATTAGTTAATCTGACAATTTAATTCAATATTAATTTTTTCTATTACTATCCAGAATTTTAGTGATCCATAATTATCATTAATGAATGGTACAAATAGTAACTAGATTATTTATATTTATAGGTCTTTTACCAATATTTATGTTTAATCTAGAGAATTGATGAAACAAAATTAAATAATTACGGCTATTTCAATTATTTATATTTTGGTTTAACTTTTTTCACAGAATTTAATGTTATCATTATATTGATATGGAACGCTATCGTGTCCAGTCAATTAATGATAAGTTTTGATTAGATACTAGATTTGATCAATTAATTTAGAAAAATACAAAATTTATTATGACTATTCTAATAAATTTAAAATTAAATGCTTGAATTGCGAGAATATCATTTTCTTAATCGATGATCAGTGAAGCAATCGAATGTATGAACTCTTGAATCAGAGTTTTGGTAGATTGATTTTCTTTTAATATTTATTATTTTCATTATTAATTTGTTTATTATTTTTTTAGTTGTTATTTTTAATTTAAGAATTTATTTGACAAACCCCTCATTTTTATTTTTAGCACTTAACTAAAAAATTAAATCAATTTAGTTTGTTTGGGATTCGACCTTATACCACTATTGTTACAGTCTGTTGCATTGAGGGAATCAGTATTAATTTGAGAGTTTCGACAACCCGTTAAAATTTTGACGCCTTTGTCGGGGAACTACATTAATTTGTTAGTTGTGTTTTTCACTTGTTTCCTGGTTTTTCGAAGAGAATGAAAAGATGACAATTCATGAAAGAATTTTGAATCAACAACCTTTGTGCATCAGGTATCCAACTCTTGAGGTAAGTCACTCGAATCTTGAAACTCAAAATTTTGAACTAACTGTTTTGGTTCGTCAGTTTGCTGTAGGGCAATCACAGATAGTTAAGGTTTGTGGCATATACTCAATTTCTGAACATCTTACGGATATGTGGCCAATATTGCAAGAAGAACCTACTCAACAAATAAATGTCGTAAGAGGATTTTCTAATCAACTTTAATGTACATATGATCCTTATTTCAACAATTACAATCTTGAATAGAGGGATCATTCAAATTTGGGCTATGGAAATCAAAGAGGACAGTCAAGACATTCATCTCAATTTTTCAATAGACCATCGCTGACACCTACACAATTTTCTAATTCAGGTATGTCTCTAGAAGATATTGTGAAAGTTTTCGCGACTAACACTCAACAATTTCAATAGGAAACGAGAGCGAGTATACAGAATTTGAAGGGTCAAATTTCCCAACTAGCGACCTCGATTAGTAGGTTGGAGATACAAAATTCTGAAAGATTTCCTTCACAAATGGTGGTGAATTCCAAAGAGAATGTTAGTGTAATAATGTTGAGAAGTGAAAAGGAAGTTCATTTGAATTCTACTCCATGTAAGAAGATGGTGAAGGGAAGGATGTGGACAAGAAAGATGAACACATGCATGAAAATTCAATCGAGGTAACATCCGAATCCTCTTTGTCAAACACTTTTAGTACAATTGTATCAATTTTTCCTAACAAATTGGAGAATTTAGAGAAGGAAGTTAAGAAGACAAGAGGTGATGAGATGGGTAAGAATGTGTCTGATGTGATCAAGAGAACTTTACCCGAAAAGTATGCGGATTCAGATATGTTCAATTTTCCTTGTATTATTGATAAGAAAAAATTGAGCATGCCATACTAGACTTAGGAGCACCTGTAAATATCATACCTTATTCAATTTATAGTGCTTTGAAATTGGGTCCCATAAAAGAAATTAGGGTTATTATTCAGTTGGCTAACCATTCCTATGTTTACCCAAAAGGGATTGTTAAGATGTTTTGGTACAGATTAATGAATTAATTTTTCTAACTGATTTTTATATCTTAAAAATGGAAGGAGACACTATTATAGATTCAACTCCACTTCTATTAGGAAGATCATTCATGAAAACATCAAAGATTAAAATAGATATGGACGAGGGTACTCAGTTCGTCGAGTTCGATGGTGAAATTGTTAAATTTATTATTTTTGATCATATGAAATACCCAAATAAGTGTTAATCAAATTGTTTTACTGATATTGTTGATTTAATTGAGCAGAAAATTTACGAAGAAGAACGTGTTATTTATTTTGAATCAAATGTACACTTAGATTTGAAAGGGAAGTTATATAAAGCTCTCAAATTGAAGTTGAAACCTTTTTGAAGAGAAATAAATGAAAAACGTCGAGCATAAAGACGTTAAACAATTATGTTTGTTGGGAGATAACCCAATATTTTTCTTTGATTTGATTTAGTTTATAGTATTTTCTTATTTAATTTTGGACATTTGATTAAAATCACTTATCTCTTCTTTTAATTTTTGCATATGCCTAGTGATTTTCCTAAGTAAGGACCCAAATAGAGCAAGTCATAAATTTGGACAGAAGCAGTCTTTGCATTAAGAGATAATAACGCGGTTTTCAAAAGGGGAGTCAAAACTTTGGACAGAAACAGTTCTTGCATTACCAGATGATCATGCGGTTTTCATAAAAATTTTTGACAGAAACACTCTCTCTTTATCATATGATCATGCGATTTTAAGAACTCTCATCTTCATTTTCGCGGTTCAACTTTTTCAAAATCTTTCGCGACCTCACCATCACCATAGGGGAGTTTTCTCTCTTTTCTTTCTTTTCATTATCCTATTTTTATATATTGCATTGGGTGATTTTCTAAAACTTGCTGCGAGTTTAAAATTTTGCTAGTTTTTTTTAAGTTGCGTGCTAATTTTTTTCTCATTTCTTACCTTTTGTATACATTGAGGACAATGTAACATTTAGGTGTGGGGGAGAATTTCATGTCAATGTCATTTCTTTTATTTTTTTTTGAAATTTAGTACTTTTTTTATTTTTGTCTGAAAATAATTTAGAATTAGTATGCGTTGTTGATTTGAGTTGAAACGCATGAATGAAACAAGTGTGATTAGTTATTTTTGGATAAAAATATTTTAAGTATCTCATTGACTTTGATAGTTGAATTAGATGAAAATGTATAAAATTCGATACACAATTAAACACTTTTGTGAGCTTTTGAGTCTTAAGAGCATACAATCATCTTTGCTCTAAATTTTTTCTTCATGAGTGCTTATCAATCATAGTATATTTATTCTATAATTTGCTTTACTATACATTTTGAGACCACGTTCATGAGTTAATGCATTAATATGATGGGAACAATTAGGTTTATACATTGTAACTATCTTAAAAAGACATTCATGTGCATATTCATCCCCGTAGTGAACCAAATTGAGTCTTTATCCATTTTTCTCTGTCTATAACCGCACAATTGACACATAGCCTTCATTTTGCGTTTAACCTTCTTTTTGATTCTCATATCAAAGAAGCATGTATTTTGCGTTTAACCTTCTTTTTATGTTGGAGATTGTTTTTAGAGATTTATTCATACAATTTGGGAAAATTTATGTATACACTATTCATTCATTCTTGAGATTGTCATTTAAAAAAAATTGAAAAAAATGAAAAAAAGAAAAAAAAAAAGAAAAGAGAAAATAGAAATTTCCATGAATTGAAGTTGGGGAATTTGAAAAAAAAAAATTCAGAAGTTTTGATCGAGGAATAAGAAGGTCTTAATTGGATTACTTTTCTTTGGGTTGATTGTATCTTCATGTTATGGGATGTGTTTGATAGTGAGAAATAGTCTTGTAATCATTGATATGCTTCTTTTAATATGCATTTACACGTCACATTTCCCTTTTATCGCACCTATACTTAAGTTACGTTATAACCCTTACAAAGACCCCTGAATTTTTGTTTTGACTTCATATATTCAGCGGTGGAGATTTGATTAATAAGCAAACTTATGGTAATAACATGTTATGTTTTGATTTTGAGAGTATTGACAAATTCCCTAAACACTTTGAGTGCATAGAATGATCTCCTTGTGAGGGTATTGAATCTTAGTATATTGAATTCTGATAAAATTATTGAATCTGTTGGGATGTCTATATTTTCTTTTAAAGTTATGAAACTATGATTGCTTGTTTTCTAGATTGTTATTTTGGTTTGAATGTTTCAATATGTGCTGTTTGAAATTGTTGGATGATGAATTGAAGGAGGTGAAGGAGTAAAGAGGAGAATAGTTGAATAGCTTTGATATAGTGAATATTTGAGAACAAGTATTGGTTTGATACGGGGGAATTTGATAATGCGCATAATGTTGAATTTATTGTTGGTAATATGGTTTTATTTTGAATTGATTATTGCACTAATTGATGAATTTTATGACTTTTTATTGATAGGTGACTAAATTTGGAAGATTTGGATAAAGTGAGTTTAAAGAGGCAATTTGGAGATAAATAAAGCAAGACATCATATTGGGCCAATGAAGAAAAGAAGAAACTTGATTTTTTTAGTTTTAATTAATTTTAGTTGGAGTAAAAAGTTATAATTTTATCTATTGGATGAGTTTTTATTTTGTTGGAAAAAATTCATTTTTTAAAAAGGAAACCAAAAAAAGGAAGGCTGAATTTTCTCATTAGGGCATCAAGGGGCGGCTGCACATTTTGAAAAAAACAAGAATGACGCCACTCTTCATTATATAAGCAAAGGGACAGCTGCTGTTGGGGTCATTCCTCTTCTCCTCTCCTAGAACTTTTTTTTTTCTTTTTCTTTTTATTTAATTTTGTTAAAAACTCACAATTATGAGTGACTAGTTTATTTTTCTGATTCAAAGGGAATTTTCATTCGATTGTCTTCACTGTGAGGTTATGTAATTCATTTAATTTCTTGCCCTTTTAATTCAAGTATTTATTGATTCTTGATTTATTTACATGAAATTTTAATATTGGTTAATTTGAAAATTTAATTCAGTATTAATTTTTTCTATTGCTATTCAGGATTTCAGTGATCTGTAATTGTCATGGATAAATGGTACAAGTAGCAATTAGATTATTTATATTTATAGATCTTTTACCAATATTCATGTTTAATTTAGGGAATCGATGGAACGAAATTAAATAATTGTGGCTATCCCAATTATTTATATTTTGGTTTAACTATTTTCACATAACTTAATGCTATCATTATATTGATATGAAATGCTATCGTGTCCAGTCAATTAATGATAAATTTTGATTGGATGTTGGATTTGGTCAATTAATTTAGGAAAACAAAAGATTCAATACGGTTATCCTAATAAATCTAAGGTTAAATGCATGAATTGCGAGAATATCAATTTTTAACCGATGATTAGTGAAACAATTGAATGTATGAACTCTTGAATCAGAGTTTTGGTAGATTGATTTTCTTTTAATATTTATTATTTTCATTATTAATTTGTTTCTTATTTTTTTAGTTGTTATTTTTAATTTAAAAATTTATTTGACAAACCCTCCATTTTTATTTTTAACACTTAACTAAGAAATTAAATCAATTTAGTTCTCTTGGAATTCGACCTGATACCACTATTATTATAATCTGTTGCATTGGAGGAATCAGAATTAATTTAAGGATTTCGACAACCCGTCACTGATTCGATGGATATTCGAAAAATTTGATCTGACGGATCAGGCTTTTTTTCCTAAAAAATCAGGTTAAGGTCAGATTAGGGTCGGATTTTAATATTAAAATGGTCGGATCGGTTCAGATACGGATTTTGATTATAGATAATCCAATCCGATAATAATTTTTAATAAAATAAAATTTTATTTTAATATATTATTATTAAATTAAATAAAAATAATTTTAAAGTTTGTTATAATTTATAAGTTTCATTTTTATTTTTGAATAAATATTAATAAATTAAAAAAGAATGTATTAAGCTATGGTTTAATTCGGGTATGGGTTGAGTATATGTTGGATATAGGTTGATTTAAGATCGGACTGATGGTTTGATGTTTTAAAAATATGTAATATATCGGGTTGGATCGAGTTTTAAAAAAATCCATACGGGGAATATGATATTAACTAAAAGAAATAATTTCACACGAATGGAATGATTTTGAATCAAGGAGTGCTAAGTATATGGCTGAATACTTATGTTATGCTGTGTCATTGAGAGTTATTATTTGACAAAAAATAAGGCATTAAGTATTACTTATTTTAAGAATAATTTGTATTTTTCAATGCTCATTGGATTGAATTTTTTGTTTGACCGCTTTCTCCTAGATCTATATTTATAAATTATCATTGATGTCTAATTGGTTTGGTGGTTTTTTATTATTTTTTTTTTTAAAAAAAAATTTTTTTTTAAAAAAAAAAAAAAAAAAAAAAAAAAAAAAAAAAAAATTAAAATAAAAAAATTAAAAAGAAAAAAAAAAAAAAAAAAAAAAAAAAAAAAAAAAAAAAAGAAAAAGGAAAAAGGAAAAGAAGAAATTAAATTTTTTTTTTTTATTGATAATTAGTCTGACCCGATCTAAAATTACACTAAAAATATTTATCTAAGAAGCTCAGCTTGGCCCTTTCTTCCTCGTATCAAGGCCGAGTTTGGACACGCTGAGCCAAGTCTTGACTTTTATTTCTTATTCCCTCTTATAAACCTGATTTAGACCCAACCCTTACTCGCCGATGCTCAGAAAATTGATGATTTGACCTGGGTTATGCTCCTGTGGTTTCTCTGAATGGCACAAGGACATCGTGGGCTTGGCTGGGCTAGCTGGGAGGGGCTTTGATATGAAACATTGACTATGTGATTAACTTAACCTGGATGTCAATATTACAATGCAAATGCATTTGTTTTTCCAAGATTATGCTTAGAAATACAAAATGGCTCTAACCATATCAGACGGCTAGAGTTTATTGGACAATGAAAGCAAATCTTGTGTGCCCATTGAGATTAGGTATAGAATTCGATACAAATTTGACTGCGAAGCATGATAGAATGTCGTAGATAGTATTAGAGTTTTGTTTGATTGATTTGCGTAGTTTTCCTTGAGATTTGAATTGAAATTGGAATGAATTAAATTAGGATTATATAATTCGGGAGAAAATTGGTAAAATTGAGGAATATTGTAAATTTAAAGTCTTTGGTGATTTGAAATGATCCTAAATTGATGAAATGAAAGTGTAAGAATGTGGTTGTGCAAATTTAAGCTATTTTAAATAAAAGGAAAATTTGAAAACCCTTTTATAGAGCCTTAATTGTTGATTATTCGTGTTGATTGGTTTAGGTTGACATTTGGAAACTCGAGAGGAGTCTTTTTGAGTTGATTTCGGAAATAGGGAGTGGATACCCTCCCTAGAGGTGAGTGGACGGTTCATTATGTTCGTAAATGAGAAACCTGTTTTAAAATTTCTTTATAAATGATTTTTAAAGGATTTTACATGGTTTATGTAAATTGTTTTGTGATTGTGGGCTGTCTGAACTGGATTGTGAAATACGAATGCATCCATTGTGTTTATAAATGCGTTTGTGCCATGTGCAATTTGATATTGTTCTATGAACTGCTTTGGCATGAGATTATGGATTAATTATTGAAAATCTTGATACATTGTTGAGAAATAGATTGATTGAGAAATGAAGGGTGCCATAGATGACTATAGTCATATTCCCACCACGGAGCGACCTGACTGGGTGGCGTGGTTTGGGGTTTGGATGTGTGGGGGAGTTTGACGTCATTCCCTCTGCCGAAGTCGTGCTATATCTGGTGCACCCAGGTGAGGTACGAGCCTACGCTAAGGAAGGGGGTTTGTTTTGAAATATTGGATAGAAAAACCCTTGATAGGCTTTCGTCTGGATTTGGCCGCCCTAAGACGGAAGTGTTTTTCGATAGGACCCCAGGATTTTCTGAAATGATAATTGACATGGATGTATATTTGTGAAATGTGATTTATGGAAATGATTTACGAGATATGCTTTGACTGCCCCACATTCACCTCTTGTTTATGAACACAATTGCACCATTACACTCCACTCATTGAGTATTCCCCAATACTCATCACTCTCTCCACCTTTTTCAGAGGAGACTTAGCTGGGAGACTACTTGTTGGAGCTTGAGAAGTATTTTCGCGGATTGTATAGGTATTTGGCAAATGCTGGATTTTGGAGAGTCATAGTTCTCAGTACCATGGAAAAAGAAGTCTGTACATCCCATGCCGTGCGAATTTTATTGATACTGGCCGAGTTGTTGGCAAGTATTGATAAAATCTGATGATTTTTTTTTATTTCTACCCTATTATTTTGATTACTCTATTTTTTTTTGAAAAACTGTTTTATTCTGTATTGAGACATTTGGATTATAATTGTTGGCTTTTGCTATCTTCCTTTGATTTTGTGAAGTTCTGTACATCTCATACCGTTAGGATTTTACCGATACTGATTTGTTTTCTTCGGGTAAGTGTTGATAAAATCCGACAGCTATGTTTTGGGACTTCTTGTTTGTTAAATACTTTATTTGTGTTAAAAATTTTGGGTGGCTAGGATGGCCACATCGCATGCGTGCATGTACAGGTTCCCACTCCCTGTTGTGTGCTGATGTGTACTCGTGCATGTACAGGTTCTCACTCCCCGATGTGTGCTGATGTATGATTGCATGCACAAGATCCTACTCCCCGATGTGTGCCGATGTGTGTGTTTGTACGTTCAGGGATGAGCCGGATGGGCTCTTTGCATATGTATTGTTTATATGATTTCATGTTTTGAAGAGTCTTATGCTTTTGATGATTTATTGTAAATTTGATAATCTTGCAGAGTCTCAGTATATGAGGAGGTTCTGCCCGTGTACCGAGACGATGCGGCGGTTGTCGTGTGGTCGATCCGAGAATCGGGGCGTGACAGTTTTATTGGTATTAGAGCCAGGTTTACGATTTTAAAAGTTTGATGGTTTTGAAATATTTTGAAATATTTCCAAATGTCCCAAAAGTTTTCTAAAGACTTTAAAATGTTTTGTTTATTTTGGAAAATGTTTACATCTTTTAAAAAGGTTTTCGGAGAATGTACATAACTTTTCATGGTTTTCCAAGGAAGTTTGGAATGCTTATTTTTAGGGGGTTAAGCACTTGGATTAGTTCATATTTTAAATTGTTAAGTTTAGATCCTCTTTGTAGAACTTTATTTTTTGGATGATGAATAAAGAACCCCAAATGAAATATTTTCCACTTTATCTCCATATCTTTAGTAATGTATCAATGGTGACTTGATTGTGACTCAAGACCTCCTGTGGCTTGTTTGGTCAAATATTGGGGACCTTAGTAGTGGTTTTGGCCCCTCGGACCTATATCTTGATATTAGAAGTTTGGTGTATATGTATAATTGTGGAGCCTTCGGAAACTTATAGAGGTGTATATCATGTATTCAATGAGAAATTTTAGAGAAATCAACTATAAGTTCGTCCCCATATTGTCTTCAGATTTGCATGAATTAGTGGACTAATCCCTAAGTAGGGACTTTAGTGTGGTAAGATTCTCTTTTAAAAAACTAAATGGGGTTAGAGGTACTAATAGTATGACTAGCATGGCTCTTTGATTTGGGATGGCGAGTTGTAAGACATTCTCTTGTATAATAGTGAAGTAATTTGGGCTTTGTGAGAAGACAGAACTGTAACGTCTTGCATTGATTGTTTTCTTTGCTTTAAACAACTAAAAGTCTTAACTCCCTAATTTTAAGTATGACCTTCGCATTTGAAATGCTTCTCATCATTTCCCATCCATTCGAATTTTTATTATATCACTTCAGTCTGATTTGCTTTCAAGTTTAAGAAACATATGACTATCTCATAAGGAGCTTAAAGAATGGTTAGAGTGGTAGAGCAATTTTGTGATAGATAAAGTTTTACGATATTCTGATGAACAAATGAGGAAGTTGATCTTTAAACTGGATATTTGTGGTGGAAAAGAACTTTCGTGTAGATTTCTTCCTAAGGATTGGTCCTCACCTGAATATGCTTTCCGCGCAAGTGTCACATCCTAATTTTGATAGACTGTGAATGTTATTCCATGCTTCTCAAGCATATGCTCCAACATTATATCTTTAAGTAGGGGATTGTAATAGGAGGTTTTACCATTGGGTTACTAATGGTGGGAGGCAAAGGAATGGTTTCACTTTGATGCTTTTATCAGGAAGTGTGAATTTTATTTTTTTTGGTTTTCTGATAATGCTAATAGGTTCAACAGGTGATTATTATTGCTAGTTATTATGATCTTTGATTGTGACCAAATGCCAATTTTCGAAGTTAAAATAAAGGTTTTTGAGGTTTGCTTAATTGGTAATAATTTTGATTTGTTTTTGCTAATTGGTGGAAGATAAGGGAAGATGTATTGGCCTTGTTTCCATAGACTTTTATTGTACTGGATTGATGAGTGGTCTTTTGGATAGAATTCTTGACAAATTGAATAATTAGTCTCGGGTGAAGGCGTTTAGGGAGCACACTCGTGCCCTCTAGGTGAGTAGGAGTCATAACAATGGAGGTCCATTCTTGGAGCTTATTTTCCATTCCAGTGGATGGGAGGGAGGTAGTTTGTTTACCCAATGGTGAGAAGAATAGAGAGTTGTATGTTTTGAGAGAGGTTCTTAAGGCTTTACTGCAGGACGGGGGTGTGAAAAAAAAAATTTATGGGTAGAACAGATGTTCGACCGAGGGTTGTGTGTAGAATTTTGAGGAATCTGATGATCGAATAGGTAGGAACCATGAGGAAGATCTATTGAGTCTTATGGGGTCTGATGACAATTTGTTTTTGGAGAAAATTAGGGAACATGAATGATGGAGGTGGTAGTTGATGAGGGTTTAAATGAGGAAATCAAGTTAACTGAATCTGTTTTAGGGCATATTTTGCAGAATGAGGGCATTGTATGTTGTGGTGATAGCTGTAGGACTTAAAGAGATGTTACCAGTATGTTCAGCACCATGGAGTTTCTGTGTAAATTAAAGGTCAAGGTAGAATAAGACATTTTCAATTACGGCTGAGCAGCCCAAACATATCTCACTTCAAATGACCTGAAATCAAGAAAATAATATGTATTGAAACATCTTGTGAAACTCTATGGAGTATTACCCAAAACTTGTGGTCCTAGAGCCTCCACTTATATTTCTGATATATTTTATTCATAGTTTGGGATTTAGTTATATTGTTATTTTTATTGATGATCATCCAAGAAAGACAAGTTTTATCTGATGAAAGATTGTTTTAAATTGTTTACTAGTTTGCAAACTTGGTGATGAAATTGGAACTTAATTATTCGACTTGGATTTGTCCATAGCTTAAGAGAGTGGAGAGGATATCCACAATGTGCTAAATATACTTGAGAGTTATAATGAGTTTTGTGCAAAATATAAGTTAACTGAGATTTAAGACGTGATTAATGAAAGGATGGATGCTATATTATTATTGTATACAACCTCTATTATTTATATCTAGACCAACATAAAGCAAGGACTGTAGACCTCTTATAAATTTGGAAAAGGTAACCTAAAAAACAATCATTGTGGGACTTAAAGAGATATTGAGCATACGAGCATTTTCTATTGTAAATCATTTGTAGCATCATTGAGTTTCTATTTTAGTACTTTCCGAAAGGATGCTTACAACTCTACCTTGATTCAAAATTGTTAGAATCCATAAGCAAAAGGCATTTAAGCATGTTACGAACCACCCAATTCATTCCAACCATGATTTTGAAATTAAGGAAATTAAAGATGGAATGAGGGGAGAGATAAGTTAACTCTTTGGTTATAACTTACGTTAATTGTTAATGAAAAGAATACTTACCTGCCCAAAATTGTATTGCAAATTACAAAGTAGGAAATGAGGCAATGGTGGAGGATGATGGTGAAGTAATACTAATCGAGGAAATCTTTCTGTTGCACGATAATTTGCATTAAATGGTATCTCATTGCATTCTTGAGTTGGATGATAGTATAGTGATGTTGATGATGGAAAATTTTAGGAAATTTTAGTATGGCTTCGAAAGAGAAAATATGGAGGCACATGTACCCTACCTTTTTGTTGCATTACGGTGTTAGAAGTGCATATTCAAACAAACTATGAAACTTTTAGGTCTAAATATTTATGAGTAGTTGGTGATATTATTTAGTTTATCTAATGCCCATAGCACACTTTGGTAAATAATAACTCAAATTCTACGTCCCTTTGTAGGGAAGTTCATAAATAGTGTGCCCATGATAGTGTTATAGTGTACTTGATTGAGATTTTGTATAATAAATCAAAACAACAAAAGGTAATTAAAGTGAGACATTCAAGCCTTCTAAAGTTTTAGTGGCTATTGGTGATACGTTTATCATTGGAGCTAGCCATTCGGAAGTCAATATTGGTTGGGAGATACTATAGAGTATGATATTGTATTTATGGTTTGAATTTACTTATTGAAGGTCTTGTTTTCAATAAGGCATTGAGAATTTGACAACAATGTAACCTGAAAAATAATAGTGGTGGAAAAGTGTGGGAATAGAATTGATGTTTAATATTTATTTAAATTTCGAGGATGAAATTTATTTTTAGGGGGTTAAGAGTTGTAATACCGAAAACTCAATGTCGAATGTTTTGTAAACATTTCTATAATAAAGTAGAAAATTTTGAATTTATATTGATTTTCAATTTTGGAGTCTTACTTTTAATTTTTGGTATATTTTTAAATTACCGTGTCCGCGAACCGTAATAAATCTCATTTTTATGAAAAATTTAAATTTTAGTAAAAAGGGGTGTGAATATATTTATATATATACATATATATGATTGTTGTTTATTTTAATATATATATATATATATATATATTTATATTGTTAAAAAAAAATAGAGAAAGTAGGACAAAAAGCAACAAAAAGATGCGTTTTTCCCCAAATGAAGATTAGGGCTAAAAGCCCTAATCTTTCTTCTCCTCCCTTCTTCGTCTCTCTTATTCTCAACCTCTACTCTCTCCCTCTCGCTCGCGGTCTCTCTGTTCGTCACTCTCCCTCTCTCCATTTCTCTCTCTCTCTCTTGTGCGTGAAACCCCTCTGCTCGCTCGCATGGTGCACGTTGTGAGCACCTCCTTCGGCCAACGACCAAACAGCAACCATTAGATCCTCTGAAAACCCTAGCTGCGACTGTGAGTCTCTCTCTGCATAGGTAAGGTTCGATTCCTAGCCATAATTCTAGGGTTTCGAAATTTTCTTAAGAAATAGCTTTAGATTACTGAAATTTACTTTAAATTGGGAGTTTTGCAGGTCTGAGCAAAGATTGCGAACTGTGAAAAACCCTAGGTGAGGGATTTTCAATCCCTTAAAGAATTTGAATTAATTTTGTTGAATTTAGATGGAAATTATATATATATATTCTAAAAGGTGTTAGACTCGTAAGAAATGTCTTTTCCTAAGAGTTGTATGAAATTATTGAGATTAGATCTAGAATTCGATACAAATTTGACTGCGAAACATGATAGAATGTCGTAGATAGTATTAGAGTTTTGTTTGATTGATTTGCGTAGTTTTCTTTGATATTTGAATTGAAATTGGAATGAATTAAATTAAGATTATGTAATTCGGGAGAAAATTGGTAAAATTGAGAAATATTGTAAATTTAAAGTCGTTGGTGATTTGAAATGATCCTAAATTGATGAAATAAAAGTGTAAGAATGTGGTTGTGCAAATTTAAGCTATTTTAAATAAAAGAAAATTTTGAAAACCCTTTTATAGAGCCTTAATTGATTATTATTCATGTTGATTGGTCTAGGTTGACCTTTGAAGACTCAAGGGGTGTCTTTTTGAGTTGATTTCAGAAATAGGGAGTGGATACCATCTCTAGAGGTGAGTGGATGGTTCATTGTGTTCGTAAATGAGAAATCTGTTTTAAAATTTCTTTATAAATGATTTTTGAAGGATTTTACATGATTTATGTAAATTGTTTTGTGATTGTGGGTTGTCTGAACTGGATTGTGAAATACGAATGCATCCATTGTGTTTATAAATGCTTTTGTGCTATGTGCTATTTGATATTGCTCTTTGAACTGTTTTGGCATGAGATTATGGATTAATTGTTGGAAATCATGACACATTATTGAGAAATGGATTGATTGAGAAATAAAGAGTGTCGTAGATGACTATAGTCATATTCCCACCACGGAGCGACCCGACGGGGTGGTGTGGTTTGGGATTTGGATGTGCGGGGGAGTTTGACATCCCTCCCTCTGTCGAAGTCGTGCTATATCTGGTGCACGTCGGTGAGGTACGAGCCAACGCCAAAGAAGGGGGTTTGTTTTGAGACATTGGATAGAAAAATTCTTAGCGGGTTTTCGTCTGGGTTTGGCCACCTTAAGATGGAAGTGTTTTTCGATGGAACCCCAGGACTTTCTGAAATGATAATTGACATGGATGCATATTTGTGAAATGTGATTTATTAAAATGATTTTATGTATATGAAATGATTTATGAGATATGCTTTGACTACCCCACATTCACCCCTTGTTTATAAACACAATTGTACAATTGCACTCAACTCACCGAGTATTCCCCAATACTCACCCCATCTCTCCACCTTTTTTAGAGGAGAGTTAGCTGGGAGACTACTTGTTGGAGCTTGAGAAGTATTTTCGTGGATTGTATAGGTATTTGGCAAATGCAGGATTTTAGAGAGTCATAGTTCTCAGTACCATGGAAAGGGAAGTCTGTACATCCCATGCCGTGCGGATTTTATTGATACTGGCCGAGTTGTTGGCAAGTATTGATAAAATCCGACAATTTTTTTTATTTGTACCCTTTTATTTTGATTGCTCTATTTTTTTTTGGAAAACTGTTTTATTCTGTACTGGGACATTTAGATTATAATTATTGGCTTTTGCTATCTTCCTTTGATTTTGTGAAGTTCTGTACATCTCATACCGTTAGAATTTTACCGATACTGATTTGTTTTCTTCGGGTAAGTATTGGTAAAATCCGACGGCTATATTTTGGGATTTCTTGTTTATTAAATGCTTTATTTGTGTTGAAAATTTTGGGTGGCTAAGATGGTCACATCGCATGCGTGCATGTACAGGTTTCCACTCCCCGTTGTGTGCTGATGTGTACTCGTGCATGTACAGGTTCCTACTCCTCGATGTGTGCTGATCTATGATTGCATGTACAGGATCCCACTCCCCGATATGTGTCGATGTGTGTGTTTGTACGTTCAGAGATGAGCCGGATGGGCTCCTTGCATGTGTATTGTTTATATGATTTTATGTTTTGAAAAGTCTTATACTTTTGATGATTTATTGTAAATTTGATAGCCTTGTGGAGTTCCGGTATATGGGGAGATTCTGTCAATGTACTGAGACGACGCGACGATTGTCGCGTGATCGATCCGAGAATCGGGGCATGAAAGTGTTCTTATCATACAATAAAGAATGAGAATTAGTAATGGTTTGTTTTTGTTTTTGTTTTTGTTTTTATTTTTATTTTGTTTTTGTTTTTTTCTTTTCTTTTTCTCGAGGCAAACAACTCGTAATCATAAACATTCTCAACTTAGGATTAGTAGTTTTCAATAATATTAAAAAAGCTTTTATCCTTTCAACTAATTAATACTAATATAACAATTATTGGAATATATCATAAACATATATTCGAAATAACTTCAATTTGTTGGCCAGTATTATTTTTAATTTTTTTTCTCTTTTCCCTCTTATTCATGTTTAAAAAGTAAAAAACTTGAAGAGATTATGATTAAATTCTCAAATAATATAGAGATTTGGTTTTACGATTGTCATCTTCTTGTAATTTGAAATTGGTTTTACTAATGAGTTGTTAATGGGAAACCCCATTAGGTTAAATGCAAAGAGTAGTGAATTCTAGATGATCAATAATTTTTTTATCTAAGAAAAACCAAAGAAAATCAATGTACATGGCAAGGAAATTGGGCTTTTTGGCCACATTTGTAGGGTAATAGAGGAGAGAGATGGCCAAGACTTAAGCCTAGAGCATCATAAACTATGGTTGACAAACACTTTGAGAAAACCATCGAAGCATTTCTAATAAATCAGATTTTGCTGATTTTGATCTGAGCCCCATCTGCCGGCTTTGGATGAGGAAGGTAGTATATCTTCGCATTCGGATTAACAAGTTCCCACCTGAAAATTCCAGAAAAAAAAAATAGAGATTATCATTGCAATAAAAATACTCTTTAATCTACTATAAAAAGTTTCAACCTTAATTACTTACTTGTAGCCAAGAGCCATATGATGGAAAAAGACTGCAATTTGCATTCGAGTAAGCATGTTTCCAGCACATATCCTGTTCCCTCCCCCAAAAACACCATATGCACCAGGCTTTGCAGGTTTCTATTCAGAAAGCATTAAAAGATTTTAAATCAATATCTGTATAAGTTTCAAATTAAGTAGAAATGTGTGTTTCACTTACATCCCATCTATCAGGATTAAAGCACAATGGATCTTCAAAGTTGTTTGGATCGGTGTGAAGGTATCTGAGCCACAAAATCACTTTCCAACCTTTCGGTATCATATAATCTACCAATTTTAAATTTTAATTAGTGATCATAGGTACATCAAAGTTTTCGTTGTATATTTAGAATGTACACCAAATTTGGATCACGTACCCTTATATTTAACATCCTTATGACTAGACCGGAAAATTAGCATCGCAATATTAGCAATTCTAATTGATTCTTCGACCACCTAGAGGCAGAAAATGGTACACACATTTCTATCAACTTCCCTTGTTAGCTACCTTCACAAAAAGAGTCACAGGTCATGGAATTCTAATTTCTAATCATGAAGGGTGGGGGGACATTACCTTGCTAGTGTATTTTAGTTGTGTGACTTCATCATAAGTGATAAAGTCTCCCAATTTCTTATTTTTGCTGGCAGCAATATGTTCTTCCTGCATCAAACAATCAGATTAGCCAAAGTCCTTTTGCTTCATGAACATGTTTGATGGGATACGAACCCGAAGTTTTTGAAGAACATGAGGGGACTTGGCAAGGTGATGAAACAGCCCACATGAGGGCAATGACAGTTGATTCATAGCCTGCCACAATAAAGCTAACAATGTTCTCAACGATCTCCTCATTTGTTAATTTCTTTCCTTCTTCTACTGTAGTATTCATTAGCCCTGTCATAAGGTCTTGGCTCGTGATTTCTCCTCTCTTCCTCTTCCCAAGCTCTTCATAAAATATTCCTTCAAGCTTCCTCCGGCGCTGTTCAAATAGTTATCAATCATTGTAAGACACATTCAGTCCCATATGCTGAAATTTGATGTTTAAAAATTGGTAAAGAGTAAGGAGACAAAGTGCACATATATAACGAAACGTGATCAAACCTGAAGGGCATGTCTGTATGCAGATCCAGGGATGTTCAAGGGCAATGCTCTAAATCCATGGACCATGCCCTCGTAGTAATCTGCAATGGTGTCTAGAAGCGGTTCTGGTTCATAACTCACAAAATACTTCATAATATTTTCAAATGTCATCTGCCAACAACAAAATTAAAGAAGGTCGGTAAATAAGCTTAAGATTACATTCAAACTTCGATGGCATTTTAAGGGTCAAGCTCGAACAAGTTTTTGGGCTTTGTGACATACCTTCTTGATCTCGTCATGTCAACCACGGTGCCTCTTTGGGTCCAAGACTTAATTGAGGCCACCATATTGGGCTGGACTAGAAGTGCAATTTTCCTGAGAGCTTTAGGTTGGTTGATTTCATTAACCAAATACCTTCTAGCCTGGCATGCCTCTCTCCATATACAGATACTAAGGAATTGGGGCCTACAATGTCATTTGTGGGCCACCTGTATGGGAAGACCTCGTCTTGGACATTGATAAACCTATGAACCTCTGGAGTCCATGCTATGAAAGCTGGGCGCCCAAATAAATTTGTTTTATAAAATCCGACTCCATCACCATATCTAAACACAAAATAGCACAAGATACAAGTTAAATATGAAAAAAAGAAGGGAAAAAAAAAAAAATCCATGTCCTCTTCCAACTTTGGATAACGGTGTATTCATTGCGAGTTCCCTCATCCCTGTTTTCTAAATTTTGTCCAATGTTAAACTATAAAAAACATTAAACCTAGGGAACCCTAATTTCAACTCTAGAGTGACTCTTGACTTGTTATGTCTTTGTTATACAGGAATCAGGTAACTAGTGAGTGGCATTTTTTATAACCAGATCATTGCCATGTGTTGGAAGAGAGAGAGAGGGTCAACAGGGCGGGCACCCATGATGGGCTGACCCAACTCGACCCATTTCCTATCCACCACTTCGAGATGAAGCTTTTGAAACAAGCCTTGAACCTATATGTGTGTAGCTGAACGAGAAACAGACACGATATAGAGAGAAAAACAGAGTATGGAGAGAGAAAAAACTAGAGTTTGAAACAGAGTTTCAAGTCTCTGTGTTTCACACGCAAGCAAGAGAGAGAAACTCCAAAGAAATCATCAAAGAACATGGGTTGTGACTTGAGTGTGACTTCCACTGTGATACTGAAAGACTCGAGCAAAGAGTGAGGGAAACATCTTCTTTCTCGAGGAAGCGAACACCCTTTTAAGGTTGATACTATCTAAGGAAAAGAATATGAGATAACAAAATAATCATTTTGTACTTGGTTAGTAACTTTTCAAAGTTCTTTACAACAAATGGAGTAATCTTCATGCTATACTATTTTAGTTTTCCTTGGTTTCTACCTATCTCCGTCAATCATTTTGTTAAAATTGGTTTAGTTTCCTTCCATTTCTAGAGAGAGAGAGAGAGAGAGAGGATGGATGCAAAGACAACCTGCGACGTTTGGAGTTAATGTAATCATCAGGACGACGCAAGATCTTGAAATACCAAAGAAACGTGAGAGTTTCTCCAATCATGGGTAAACCCATATGACCAGGTGGAAGTTTAGCACCACCACTACGAGCTTTGAAGGGAAGTACATACCATATGACCAGGTGGAAGTTCAGAGATTTTTATATTTGCATTACATGAGAGCCGAAATCAGGATACCTGCTTGAGATTTTCCAAACAGAACCTTAATAAATGTTGTATGACATTTCATTAGTTATTGATCTGTAATTGTCACAAATTAGCTAAGTTATGTCGAATGTCTCTTCGCTTGTTGCGTATGTCGTACATAGAAAGAGTGTTTATCATATTTGAAGTAAATGCTTTGTTGATAATGATCTGCATGGTGTTTTCAATGACATTGTTATAATTTGGATGCACGTTATTTCCCATATATTCTAAACATTAAAAAGGCCATTGATTTTGAGGGATTCCACATTAGCCCTAATTTTTTTTATTTATTTTTTATTTTTTTATTTTGGTGTGACAAACCAGATGTTGACATGTGCGATTTTTATGATTTTAAGGGTATGGGTTGCAAAACTTAGAATTTTTTTTTTTTTTTTTTTTTTGGTTGGTGTAGTCCAATCGTATTCCCCTACCCACCATCAATCTCCTCCCTCGAAAGAGATATATGCGCTTATAATTATAGAAAAGGAGACTTATGTTTGATTGGTTTGTTCGACAAAAATAGATATAAGAAAAGTTTTATTTTTAAGAGTTTAACATGATTTAAATCAAATTTAATTAAATTTAATATGATTATAAGCATCATTTAAATCTTATTTAAGTATTTTAATTTCTAGGGGGAAAACGGGAGGAGTGCTTGTCATCAGAAATACAGTGAAACTTCGTACGGTCTTTCTACGCTCAATTTTTGGTTGGGCAGAGCTTGTGATTTCATGCACGCACAATCAACTATATAAAACCTGGCCATGGCCCTGCAATGGTGAATCCAAAGTTTTTGTTTAATTATGGGGCGAGTTTGAGAAGGAAAAAAGCATTATGAATGTAGAAAAAATAATAATAACAAATAAAATAAGCAATATTTCAATATAAAAAAATTAAATATTAAAAAATTATTAATAATCATTAATCTTTTTTAGAATATAAAAAACTCAAAATATGATAATTTTTTCTTTGTATATAAATATGAGAATTTTGAAGAATTTAAAAGAGGAAGAAATATAAAACTAAAAGAAAATTATCATTTCACTGGGGGTCGTACTTGCAAATCCGTTGATTATGAAATTTTCAATTTTTTTTTAAATACAATTTATATATTTTTACTAAAAATCTAATCTTGATCTAAAATTTCTACGGATCTAAAATTTTTACGGAACAGACAAATGATTTTTGTTGAGATAAACCATCAATAATCACGTTAAATTTGACTAAATTTAATTTGAGTTGAATTAAATTTTTAAAGGGCAAGTCGGATTTGGCTCTCCCAAGATTTTGTTTAAGGGATGTCTTGACAAAATCTGATTGAATGGTGCTAGATGTTTAAAAAAGCAAATCTTTTCTAATACCGTTTTCTCTATATACAAGTTTAATACAAAACCTTACTTGAAAGAATATCGATATCTAATTAGTGAATCAACTTGGTATTGGTATTTATCCTAATTGTGAATATTAACCAACGCAACATCAATGAATCTATTTGACAAATATTATTATTATTTTCCATCTTGAAAGCTCAAGATGGGATAAAAGAAAAAAATAAATAATAAAAAAATAATTCTTGCCATTCATGAACTTAATCAAAAGGACATACTACCATATAGTCTCATTTTACATTAAAATTAATGTGACATTTTATGATTGATTAATTTAGTTACAAAAGATATAAATTTTTTATTTAGTTATTCTTTGACATGCAAGTCCGATGATAAATTGAACTTAATCCTGAAAAAATAAAATTGAAATGTCATATAATAATTGATTAATTTAATTACAAAAAATAAATTTTTTTTATTAAGTTATTCTCCGACATGAAAGTCCATGATAAATTGAACTCAATCCTTATTTTGTTGCTAAATTTGGCTTCATTGATTAGGAGGAAAATTCATTAATTTTCTCAAGGACTTTGAATAAAAACTCTATTGATTTACAATTTAATTATATACGACATAGTGAATGGCCAAATAGAGATAAGATTTTGAATTGAATCGAAATTAAACTACAACCGGATGGTACTGATTTGGTGGGAAAAAAATTAAAATTGGAATCGGGAAAATATTTCTCGTTCCGATCATAGAACTGGATGATTTTAGTTTGGTTCTAATTCTAAATAATTATGATTTTGGTGTGATTTTTATTTCATTTTGATTTTTTGCTATTCTTGTTTTTTTTTTTGTGATTTTTACATAAGAGGGTGAGTTTTGGCACAACGGTGAAGCAACTCCTTTGATTACCTTTGGGGAGCACTTTTATACCGCATGAGCCCTTTTGTGATTTTTACATAATTTTTTAAAGACAAGTCTTATACTAGTTTTCATTTTTGATGCCAAATTATTATTATTATTATTATTTTATAAGTTCTTGTTTTGGTTTTAAAAAGAAGAACTAGAACCAAATCAACAATTTGGAGGTTTTAATTCCAAAACCTGACCAAAGCCATTGTCACGATTTTAATTCTAATCTACAAAGTTTGATTTCCGTTCAGAACCAGAATTCTGTGCATGTCTAACTAAATGGTAAAAAGGGCATGATCATATCAGTAATTTTCTAATTATTAGCCGTTAATGAACTGAAATTGCTCCTTTCTTATGAAGGTCTAACACTAGATCAATAAGAAGGAATAAAAGTACCAAAAAAATATCATTGGGAGATCTCCCCCAATAATGGGCCTGACAATAGGTCGATTCGGATTAGTCAGAGTGAAACCTCAGATATCGGGTGGTGGCCAAGTCATGGTACAAAAAAAAAAGAAGAAGGAAAAAAAGAAAAGGATGAGTAATTGCAAAGACTTTAAAAATGTAGGACTTTAGGCAACATTGTCCCATGTTTGTCTTTGTCCAATTGCTCACTCATCCCATAAGTCTAAGTAGGGGCAAGATGAAAAATTTATAATTTGATATCATGGATAAAGTACAACACTCATTTTATGTTATACTTTTATAGGAACTGATGTTATAATTTCAGAGAATAAACAACATTTTTTGTCATAGTTTAATTTTCCTCAAAATTTGAGGGACCCATCCCAAGGTCTAAGTAATCCTTATCATGATTTGATTTATGAGACTTTTTTCAATTGCCTTTCCAACAAAATCAAATTCAAAATCTTGAAAAGACAAACAACTCCATCTGATTAGGAAATATTCAATTTCATACCATCTATTTTTGTTTTTTTTCCTTTTCTTTTGCTCTCTTTGATCGTTTTATGGTGAAAACATTCAAGCAAAGCATCAACATTATTCTCATTATGAGACCTCTGAAGACGGGATATTGTCAGATGTTTTTATTGATTATATACGAACCTTAGTAGTAGGTTACAGATAATAGATGATTACATCATGTTTCTTGAGATGGGTTTGGAACATATAATCCAATCCAAACCAATCAAATCAACACCCCTTTAGAAACTACAGTTTCCCTTCTTATAATCTTCATCATTAAAGTACTAATTTCATCATAAACCGAGCAGGTATGGAGGTAACTTGATTTTTCTTGATTCAAAGTTTGCTGAAATAGACCTCAGCTCCATCAACTAGTTTTGGATGTGAGAGATAAGCAATCGCTGCATCAGGATTAATTAGTTCCCACCTGCAAAGTTAATCACAATATGGTATTATATTAGTGGGTCACACTGAATAATACTAGGTAAGATATGAAGTCTTTTCTGGGTTTTGTTAGATAGCATTACTTGTATCCTACACACACATGGTGAATAAAAATTGCCAGTTGCATGCGAGCAAGCATATTTCCAGGGCAAATTCTTACTCCTCCACCAAATACTTGGCATGTTCCAGGTCTCATCGGTTGCTGACCCAAAAGATAGACCAGGGTTAATGATTCAATCAAGGGCTGGGCATTTATAGCTTTTGGTAACTAGAAAAGTGACTTACATCCCATCTGTCAGGATTAAAGCACAAAGGATCATCAAAGTGTTCTGGGTTTGTGTGGATAAATCGAATCCAATTTACTACTTTCCATCCTTTTGGTATTTTATAACCTGCAAAAAATTTCAATTCTCCTTAATAGAAGAAGCAACTTTGTAACTATCAAGTTTCAATTTTCTTCCCATACCTACCTTTGTATTCTACATCTTTGACAGCTACCCGGAAATTAAATGATGAAATGTTGGCCATTCTTAGAGTTTCTTCCACCACCTGCACTACAACTGCCATTAGCAAATGAAAAAAGAAAGACCAACAGGCAGCTGGTATAGTGGATAGGTCGTCGTGCCTTTTAATCAAGATAACTAGTTCGACTTGTGACTTAGATACGGAGTCGACTACATTGGAAAACTTCAACCCTCTAAGAAGGACCTCAGTTAGGTAGTCAGGATAAAGTTCTAAATACCGAACGGTAGATTGAGTCCAAGGGCACAAAAAAAAAAAAAAATGCAAATGAAGAAAGAAAGAAGTTCACGAAGTAAAATCCATCATGAGGTCAATCACTCAATGCCCTACTACTTTAGGCCCTGAACTGGGCGGTCAAACACGTAACACGTGAACCGGCCTGGCATGTGGTCATTGGGTCATTTTGTATGGATCAAGGGTTAGGTTATGTTTCAACCCTTAACTAAATCAACTATGAACCAAAATGATCTCGGTCCAGAACTCTAATTCAATTATCCAAAAAGGGGACAACTAGTTTTAGTGGCATTTCTGAAAAGGCCATACTACTTTTTTCTGTTATTCCAAGGATAAGCCCCTCGTAAGGAAACCTGGCAAAGTGGCGATTACAATTATTTTGTTTTGACCTGACTTGGGCAACTTCAAACCTAGTCTGGGGCACATGACATTTGGAATTCCTGCACAAAGTCAAATTGCACACAACCTGGTGCAGACATACCTTGTTTGTATACTTCAACTTGGAAATTTCATCACTTGTGATGAACCCTCCATTTTTCTGTTGACTAAGAGCCTGATTTTCATCCTGCAGTTGAATGCTAATGAGAAAGATCTGTCCATTTAGTGTGAAGAATGAACTAGGTTAGACCAATTGAACTTAATATAATACCCTGAGCTTTTTGAGGACTTCAGGTGACTTGGCAAGGAAATATATTGCCCACATTGATGAAAGAGCAGTGGTTTGATATCCCGCAACAACAAGACCAACAATGTTGTCAAGCACTTCTTCGTCTTTTAATTGATTTCCTTCCTCATCTTTGATTCCCATAAGCCGATCCATCAAATCGTTTCTTGCTTCAACTCCTTTAAGTTTGTCCTGCTTCCTCTTCTCCAGCTCTACTCGAAATATTTCTATAAGCTTCTTTCGACACTGCAGTTTTCGCAAAAGCTTATTTAGTTACCAGAAGGGACAAAAGGGATTTTTGTACTGACAAATTTAGCCTAGGTTTGGTAGAATTGAGCTTGTATTGCATGTGATTTGCTTAGCATAATTGATAGAATTGTAGTGATAAGTTCCCTTGAAGTGCAATAGTAATGAATCTGATAAATCGTGTTTAAATGTGAGATCTACACATATTTTAGATATTGAAGTCTGAGGTACCTGAATGGCATGGTAGCAATTAGTCCCAGGAAAGTACCAGGGTGGAGCTCTAAGACCATTTAGAAGCCCAACAAACAACCGGTCAAGTGTGTCCAAGAGTGGGCCTGGTTGAATGTTGGCGAACAAATTCCCAATGTTCTCAAATGTCACCTGCCACAATAGTTAAATCCTTCAACTAATATCAACAAACGATGGATCTAGTGACAGACTAATAGACGTCTCATAGCAATTTGAATCGGATTAGTTAGATTTTCGAATACCGGTAGTCAAATAAAAAAAAAAAAATCTTTCACTGGGTTAAAAGATCACACTGATGGTAAATGGGTTTGATCAAATCTTAGGATCAAATTCTCATCAAAATATATATATATATATATATATCTTAGGATCAAACGCGGAGTTAAAATTATAGGTCAAACCTTAGAAACTAAGAATCATTTAAAAATAATTTTAAAGTAACAATAATTTATATTTTCAATATTAAAACTAGGAATTTGGTTCGTAAAAATGATTTTACCTTGCTGGTTTCATCGAAGGCTACAATTTTACCCTTTTGGGCCCAGGATTCCAGAGCAGCCGTGATGCGGGGTTGGACAAGGAGCGCGATAGGGCGGAGAGCTTGTGGCACGTTGATGGCACTGGTTATGGCACCACGAAGCCTCTTATGTGCTTTGCCGTGTTGAGATGCTATTGCATGTTCACCCACAATTTCCATATTTGGCCATTGGCTCATGAAAATCCCTTCATTTTGGTATACATACTTTGTAATGTCGGGGGCGCATGCAATGACGGATGGTGATCCAAATAAGTGGGTCTTATACAACCCTACTTCGCTCTTGTACCTAATCATTTAAAAAAGAAATTAAAAAAAAAAAAAAACTTAGTTTGAATAATATAAGATTCTCACCCCTGATGAAATCGAAAATATCTGGTAAGACTAAGCTAAAAAGATCTATATATATATATATATATACTCACATATAGCATCACTAATTGGATATGTTTGTATATGTATATATATAAGAACCCAACTTATGATTTCGGGATTCAAATATTATATAATAAAAAAATATATATAAAGATAACCTGCGTTGTTTGGAATTGATGAAATCATCGGGGCGGCGAAGAACATTGAAGTACCAAAGGAGCTGGAGAGTCTCTCCAAAGAAGGGAAAGCCCATGTGACCAGGAGGGAGTTTTGCCCTGTCCTTGGAACCAAACACGTACCATATCTCATTCCACCACCATATCAATAACGTTGCTATGGGCAAACCTCCTAAAACCCATGTCAACCACCACATGGAGGGTGTAGCTTCCATCTCTCTCTCTCTCTCTCTCTCTCTCTGTGATAGGAGAAGTGGTGCTTTTCAGCTAAGAAAGAACGGAGGTATAAATAAGGAGCCCCGGGGGGGGGGTCTTGATTTTTGAAAGTGATATTTTGTATTCAAACGAGTCACTTAGGAGGACCTCCGACATAGTGAAAACCATGACTTTTATAATAATTCTTACCACTATAGTAAAAGTATTACGAAATCAAATAATAAAAATTAACACAAGGTAGAGAGATAAATTTTAAAGATGATAATATTTTTTTTTTCTCTTGATATTGTACAAGTGAATTTACAATGAGGGCATTGAAAGTTATGCCAAAAGTCACTTTGGTTAAATATGGCAAGTTAAAAGTGACATAAGGAATAGGCGCGTTCATTAAGTGTACAAGTGAATGATATTTTTTTCTCTTGATATTCGAGAAGTAAATTTACAATGGGGGACTATATATATAGACATTTGAAAGGAGTACAAAAAGTTACTCTCGTTGAGTGCGACAAGTTAAAAGTCACGTAATGAATAGTCACATTAACAATTTAAAAGTAAAGAATCATTTAGAAAAACAAAAGCCAATAATCACTCTCACACATTTAAAATGTGTTGTTTATGGCTATCTATTCAAATTCCCTAAAATTTATAATAGTCGTAGGTTTATCTATGGATAATATTGATTTACTCTTTAAAATTTATAATTTTCACCTTTTAAACTTATAACTTGTATATTCACTACAAAAAAATATGGATTTAGTGATGGATTTTAGCAATGAAAAAAATTCATCGTTATTTTACAATGAAATTAACTACAAAATAGAGATTTTTAGTTATTTTACAACCAAATTAGCGACGAACATCTATTCGTCACAGATTTAGCATCGAACATAAATTTGGCCACTAAATTTGCGACAAACTCAATTTTCGTTGCTAAATTAGTGACAAAAAATGGTGTTGGTCACTATATTAGTGACGAACAGATGAGTTCGTCGCTAAATCAGTGACGGAAATGAACAACAACAACAACAACAATTTAGATCTTCTATCTTAAAATTTGGAGTCGGTCATATGAGAGACAAATAATGAAGTCAAAAAAAAAGGAAAAAAAGAAAAAAAGAAGATTTAGTTTGTGCGGATTCTCTACGCCACTCATTCCTATCTAAAACCATCTACTCAACTAACTCCATCACTATCATATCTTTACGAATACATTATATTCAAGTTTTCAATGGCCTACCTCTACGTTATACATTGCATCCAAGTTTTCAATGGTTTATCTCTACGTTATACATTGCATCCAAGTTTTCAATGGCCTACCTCTACGTTTTATTAAATCTCATATATTTAAGTTTTCTACCTTCCTAACAGGTGCATCTTTAGGCCTTCGTTGCACATGTCCAAACTATCTCAGACGGTATTCTCGTATCTTATCCACAATTGAACTGACTCCCAATTTACTACATATCTCGTCGTTTCTAATTCTATCATTTATAGCTTTGCCACACATCCACCTAAACATTCTTATTTCAGTTACAGCGATTTTTTGCTCTTGTTGCTGTTTAATGACCAAATATTTAGCACCATATAATAGAGCAGGTCTCACTGCGATCCTATAAAATTTTTCCTTTAAATGTAATAGCATCATGCGATCACAGAGCATTCCGAATGTCTCTCTCCATTTCATCCAACCCGCTTGAATTCTATTATTGACATCCCCATCTATATTGCCATCATTTTGAATGATGGAACTAAGATATCTAAACCGTTCGCTCTTTGAGACTTCTCTTCATTCTAATCTAATTGTTTCTCATTATCCTGATGGTTGTCACTAAACTTACATCTCATATACTCAGTTTTAACTCTACTCAATCTAAATCTTTTAGATTCTAATGTGTTCCTCCATAACTCTAATTTAGTACTGATACCCTCTCTAGTTTCACTAACCAAAATTATATCATCTGCGAAGAGCATATACTATGGTATTTTATCTTGAATATTTTTGGTGATTTCATCTATTACTATTGTAAATAATAAGGGACTCAATGCCGAACCTTGATGGAGCCCAATGTTAATAGGAAAGCTATCACTCAGCCCTCCACAAGTCCTTACATTGGTCACAACTCTTTCATACATATCCCTAATAAGGTTAATGTATTTCAAAGAGATCCCTTTCCTCATGAGCGCCCATCACAACACGTATCTAGGGACCCTATCATATGCTTTCTCAAGATCAATGAATACCATATGTAGATCTCTTTTTTGTGCTCTAAATGTCTCCATCAGCTGTCTTGGCGCTCTAAATGCTTCCTCATGAGCGTCCACCACAACACGTCTCTGGGGACCCTATCATATGCTTTCTCAAGGTCAATGAATATCATATGTAGATCTCTTTTTTGCGCTCTAAATGTCTCTTAGGTTGTCTTAGCAAGTGAATGTTTCAGTAGTGGATCGTCCAAGTATAAATCCAAATTGATTCTGAGACACACTTATCTCCCGTCTCAATCTATATTCTATCACTCTCTCCCATAATTTTATCGCATGACTCGTAAGTTTGATTCCTCTATAATTTGAGCAATTTTGTATGTTCCCTTTATCTTATATAGCGGGATAATTGTGCTTTCTCTCCATGGGTATGGCATTTTCTTTGTTTGTCAAATTTTATTAAAAAGAGCTGTTAACATTGTTACTCCGAATTCTCCCAAATATTTCCATACCTCGATAGGGATACCATCAGGTCATATGATTTTGTTATTTCTCATTCTCTTTATGGCCTCATTTACCTCATGGGAACGAATCTTACATTTAAAATCTCTATTAATCTATTCTCTAGATATCTTTACATTTTTTATATTTACTGTACTCTCAAAATTAAATAAGTTATTAAAATATTCTCTCCACTTCTTTCTTATATCCTCATTTCTTACAAGAATACTATTTGTTTCACTCTTAATACATCTAATCTCATTTAGGTCTTGTCCCTTCATCTCCCTTAGTTTGGCAATTCTATAGACCTCTCTCTCCCGTCTCGAGTCTCTAGTCTATTGTACAATTCATTATACACTTTACTCTTTGATTCATATATATTCTTTTTTACTTCTTTTTTTGTCTTTTTGTATTTTTCATAAGCCTCGCTACTATAATCATTTTTAAGATTTCTATAGCACTATCTTTTGATTCGGATCACTTTTTCTATTTTTTCGTTCCACCACTATGACTCTTTGCCTCTTGGAGCCCTGCCCTTGGATACTCCAAGAACCTCTTTACCGATACTCTTAATATTATTAGACATATCATTCCACATTGTTTCTGAGTTATCATTAACAGACCAATTTATTAATCCAATTACTTTCTCCCTAAAAATCGTCACATTTTCCCATTTTAGATTCCACCACTTAATTTTTGGCTCCATATATAGTTGACATTATTTTTGTTGTTTAGGCACTCGTATGTCTAAAACTAAGACTCTGTGCTGAGTCGTTACACTCTTCCCCGGTATGACCTTATAATCCTTACAAATCATTCTATCACCTTTTCTAGTGAGAAAGAAATCTATTTGACTAGCATTTGCCCCACTTCTATAAGTAACTATGTATGACTCTTTTGTATTAAAAAACGTGTTTACTAGTGCAAAATCAAACGCTACTGTAAACTCTAGAATTGTACTTCCCACCTCATTCTTACTGCCGAATCCAAAGTTTCCATGCACGGTTTCAAAGCCTTCATTTTTCTCTCCCACATGTCCATTTAGATCTCCTCCAATAAATAACTTCTCGCTATTTAGTATAGTTTGTATAAATTCCTCTAGATCATCCCAAAATTATTTCTTACTAATTGCATCTACACCTATTTAGGGCGCGTACACGTTAACTATATTAATTACGTTTATGTCATTTACTAACTAGACAAGTATCATTCTATTTCCCTTCCTTTTTATCTCTACTACATCTCCTAGTAGGTCTTTATGTACAATTATTTCTACCTCATTTTTAGTTCCATCTCTAGTTGTGTACCAAAGCTTATGACGAAAATGAACATTGCCACTAATTCAATGACGAAACGAGTGTTCGTCGCTGATTTTGAGACGAACGAAGGAGTGATTCAATTGGGGTTTGGGAAATCTTTGCAAGCAAAAATTAGCTTGTTTTGTTTAGCTAATGTTTTTGAAAACATGGAATGAGTTTTAGTTTCCATGACCTGCCTCACCGTCCGATTCCCAAAAAAAAAAAAAAAAAAAAGAAAAACGTTTGTGTTTTTTATGGATCTTGATTGCCATCAGACTAACTGAATTTTCTTCACTTGAAGTATTTAGAAAGGCCATTGGGCCTTGCCTTCTATATTCTTGTTCCTTTGGGATGTTTTTATTGTTGTATATTCATGTTTTGTTAGGTCTTAAATTTTAAGCTTTCTAAACATTAGAAATTGGTCCATCAAATGTGATTTTGAGTATAAAAGAAAGGGGGGTTTGAAGAAGATAGGTAGATAATCTTTTTTTTTTTTTTTTGGTCATTTGCTTTTATTGCTAATAGTTTTGACAAGGGATTCTTATTATTATTTATTTATTTGCTTTTTGATAGCATTTTGGTAAGGATATTTTGAAGCAGAGTTTGAAATGAGACATACATTTAATCATGTGGTTGAGGTATGGCAATGTTGGCAAGATGAAAGTACTAAACAAGCACATGTATGCAGAAGCTATTATTATCTGATGATCTTTACACTCACCCTTGTCAAAAGAGAATCAAGAATTTTAAAGAAAATACATGTACCTAAAGGATTGTCACTAAGCCCCATGTTCTGAGTATGATTCACAAGAACACTTTTCATAAGCCAACTATAGGAGAAAGATTTTCTCTTATTACTTTGTTTCTCCATTTTTCACTGGCAGTTTTGGAAATGAATATTTTGGAAGAGATTTGCTTGAACTTCATGCATCATTAGAAGCCTTGCATTTTTCTGTCTGATGTAAATGTTTTGACTCATAAAATTTCTACTTCTTTGGTTTCTTGGAACCTTTTGGCGGATTGTTTGCCAATTCTTCTAAGGATATAAGTTGTTGGAATATCTTGGGGGCTTCTCAACTTTGTCCACTTCTCTCTATCATCACCATATATTTTGGGATAACCAGTACACTGTTTTTCTTCTCCCACCTGTCTTGTCATTATCTATAAGTTGTTGATTCTAGAATTGTTTAATATTGCTTTCTGACAGCTTATTTTGTCCTTGCTTCCCTATTACAAGAGCTACGTGTCTACCAAGCAGATGTACCGATTGTTCTACGAAACAGTGAGTGAAGCTCCAATGCATAACTATGATTGTTTATGCCGATATTTTTTGACAGTCAAGTTTTGTTGTTTGCTCTAAATGACATAAAGGAGTCTAACCACATTTTATGACACTAAATGGGTCATGAATATATTATCTGAAACTTAAGCAATGAGAAGTGCACTGTAGTATGTCTTCTTTGGTGTTGTTGATGGTCTAAGATAAGTCAAATCACATAACAACAATAAATTGTTCTTCATTGCCGTGCACTTTCTTTCAATGCTACTGGGAAAGGTACGTATTGGAATAGTTTTCATTTTGGGTCTCCTAATTGTAGTTTGGCCCTATTTTTTTTCTTGGTCATGGATTTTCCTTCAACCGAGTGTTTTTCACTTCAAAGCATCGCCATGTTGGTTCTTACAACTTTAAATTGTTGAGTAACCAAAGTCACACTATATTTACTCTGGTTTGTGGTTCACTGACAATTATGTCTTTGTTCAAACATTATTTTTATTGGTCTATGGAAATGGTGAAGTTACTTGCATCTTGCTTGTTCTTTTAGTTTAATTCTTGGAAGTAACCTCCTTTTTACTTTTATTTATATGTTAATGTTTTCATTATATTATTTTTTATTATATGTTAATTATTTATTATTGAGGATATGGCACTGAATAAAGGGATTACTTATGCTTTGTGTTGCCTCAAGGTTTGGTATTGGAGAACACTTCAACCTTCAAGCCTTTTTGCTACTCGAGTTGACCTGCAAAGCTCTATTCTTGTTTTTTTTTTTTTAACTTTTTTTTATATATGTCAATGCTTTTTATATTATTTTTTAACTATTTCAAACTAATAAAATGGGAACCGAGCCATTTGAAGAACCTACTGACACAAAGAGACGACGAACTTAGAGAGGTGTGCGCACAACAGAGGTAAAGAGACAAGCAAGGAGACAATGAACTTAAAGAGTTACACGCACAACAGAGACTCATATTGTAACATTTTTAGTTAGCCCCCACTTCAAGTTGGATTCTCCATTTTCTATCTCCTCATGATAATGCTTGTGATGGTGATAATGATGAACATGATGATGATGATGATGGTGACTTTTGATACTGTTTATTGTTATTTGAACATTGTGACCGGTGATGATGGTGGTGATGGTGACTCTTATTACATTTGAACATTATAACTCTTGATATTATTCTTATTTTTTAATATTTAGTTTAAATGATTAGTTGTTATTGAATTATTAATTGGTTGATATTGTTGGATGGTTAGTTGTATGGATGAGGAGAGACATGAGAAATTTTATATTGATGGCTATTGGATGTTTGACCTTATTGTGTGATGGCTGTTGGATATTGTTAGACGGTTGTTAGATGTTATATAGATGAACAAAAATAGTACACACAAAGAAAAATTTTAAAAATATGCAATTAAAATTAATTTTTGTCGTAAAGTTTCCTTATTCGTCAAAAAATTATCAATGATTTTTAGGTTCATTGCAAAACCCATTGTTTAATTTCAGGATTTGTCGCTAAATTCATAGCAAAAGTTCATCTCTAAGTTCATCGCAAAAGTTTGTTGCTAAGTTTGTGACAAAAATTCGTCGCTTATTTTGTCGCAAAAGGTTTCCCGCTATTTTTGTCACGAATTTTTGACTAAAAATTAGCGACGAATTCAATTTGGTCACAAATTTTGCGACGACCAAATTTTCATCACAAATGCTATGATGAACAGAATTTCATCACAAATTCTGTAACACCAGAAAAGTCTGGATTGAGATGTTTACTTTAAATAGACTATGAGGAAACTTTTATATTTATGAAATATGGAATAATAATTATTTGGAATAAATATGGAATTTTGCCTATTAGACTGTGTAGACACCGGACTGATAGACTTTCAATTTTTAAGTTACCAATCATTAGAGTTCTGATCATTAGAGCCATCGGTTACGAGAGTGCTTGGTGGAATTCAATTTCCTGGTGAGAAATTGACTTGCTCGATAGAGATTTAAATTGGTAGATTGCTTCACCAATATTAGTTTCTTGATTGGTGACTAATATGTACCTATCGGTAACCGTCCGCTATTTTGCAAATGGGAACCCAATCGATACCTTTTTTTTTTCCTTATCATCTCATTTTTTTCTATATGTCTGTCGATTGGCATCCAATTTTGAATCTCCATCAGTATTGTGAGACACCCAACGGTATTGTGGAATTTGTATCTATCGATAATTGCTTAATTATCCACTAACTATCGGTGTCTGCCTTGTATATGAAATTATTGAGATACCTGTCAGTACCTTACTCTATGGTCGATACCACACTTCATCTCACCTGGTTGGCTTATTCTATTTCACCTTGTCATTGCCTTGCAAATTCTCCTAATCCCTTGTCGACATGTGACCCTTGCAAATTTTCCAAATCCTTGTCGGTCTATCCCAATTTCCTCTCCTATTCGGCACTCCTTCCAGATCCCCTTCGGTGTACACATGCTTAGAATTATAAATGTTTCATTACCTTGTTGTGACTTGCCTCCATGAAGAATTCAACCAAAGTCTTCAAAGCCAACAAAAAGATATGTTACCACCAAACCACCTAAACCTTTCAATTATATTATGTTAAATTTATATTATATTCCACACTTTTAAATATTATAAATTTTTAACATTTCTAACTTATTTTCCATATAGCATACTTTTACTTCAATTTTCTTTGCTCATCGGCAAAACATCACTATTTCAGTAAAGTGTAACTTTAAGCACTTAAACCCATTGGGATAACCTTTCAATAAACCAAAGAGGACACAATGGACATTTTGTGCAATTTAAAAGTGTAAGAAGACTATCAAATAAATATTAGAAATGGGTTTTTTATAATAAAAAGAGAATGGAGGTTGTAGAACCTATAAAACCCAAATCTCACCTCTCTCTCTAGACTATTCTTTTTTCTCTCCTTCCAAATCCAATCTATCCATCATCAAGTCTTTAGATCAAAGATTTCAAACCACTCATCTAACTCTCCAAAATTAGATTTTAGCCTTGATCTTGGAGAAAAAGTTTAAAATTTAGTGCTATCACCAAGAGGGAAAAATCAAGGGTTTTGGTGTGAACTAAATCGAGAAGAACTTTGGAGACAAGATCAAGATAATATAATTTTTCTAATACAAGTTTTAATTTATTTAGTTACTTGTTCATTTGGATTTGGAGAATTTTTAAGTCATAGTAATGAAAGAAAATTAGGTTTTGAATGTTAAGGTTTTTGGGTTGACGTGGGTTGATTGGTAATGATAATCTTGATTATGTGATGATATCTCATAGGGTCTGGACAAGCTGGTCAAAATAGGACTTTTGTCGTGGACAGATTTGGGAGTGACTACCCTTCTAAACACTATGAATGGATGATTTGTTGTGTTTGTGAATGAGAAATGATTTCCATGATTTTCTAAAATAATTTTTCTTAACTTGATTTTATGAAGTGTTTTGTAATTCTAGAGTGTCTCTAAAAATGTTTTTGATTTGAACCATGAGATCTATGCAATTGCAAATATATTTTGAGACATGCTAAACTTTTCTACGAATAATGTTTGTCGGATTTATGAACTATGAAATTTGTTGATTTATATGACACATGTTATGATGTTTGCAAAATGGTTTATGTATTGACTTTGGAGTATGAACCTAAACCCTCATGATTTATGTATTGGTTTTGGGGTATAAGCCTGAGCCCCCATGATGTATGTATTAGCTTGGGGTATGAGCCTAAACTCCTAAACGGCTATAGTCATTTCTTACATGATGTGACCCAATAGAGCAATGTAGTGAGGGTATTATTATTGTTAGTAGACAGGGAGATGGTTAGATCGGGAGACACCTCTTTTGTCCATTTCGGGCTATTCTGTTGCACCTTCAAAGAGGCCACGAACTAATGTCAAGGTTGGAGTTGATATTTTATGACCGATGATAATGAAAATCTCTTGACGGTTCCACCATCGGTCCATGCCAAACCTTTGATGGAAAGATTTTAGGCAAATCTCTTGGTTTTGGAAAAGTATATATTGAATACTCTTTGTGGTATGGGAAATCATGATTCTTGTTGTAAATTATATGGATGACTACTTAATACTTTATTGAAACACAAATATGTTTTGAGATTATTATTTGATACTTCCATACTCACCACTCACTCACCTATATAGCTATATCATTGCACTTCGCTCATTGGATATTTCCATACTTATCCCTCCATTCTGTTATTTTTTTTCAGTGGAAGTGTAGAGATAATAGTTGTCCAGGTCCATCCTAGTTGTGGATTTTTAGAGGCATGTAGACGGTCCCATCGGAGGATAGTTCTAAACTCTTTTTGTGTAATATTTTTTTATGCATGTTTTCTAAAATTTAAATTTATATTTTGGAAGTTATATTTTGAAATTTTAAATGTTCACATGCTTTTTAGATATTTGGACTTCAAATATTTTGTCTGCTGGATTTTCTTAACTTGAAAGTGTTATTATCATAGTGTTGCGGGATCTTGGGATGCGTGTTGGTGATTGCTCGTACTTCTAGATCATGCGATTCTAGATCACGCAATGGTTGTCACATGTTCGGACTTGCAGGTCGGGGCATGACAATTATATTGGTACCAAAGCTAAGGTTTTGGTGTTTTGAATATTTTCAAATATTTTTAAATGTTTTTAATATTACCAAGCATTTTCAAATATTTTTAAATGTTTTTAAAAATTTTCTTATTTCTAAATATTTCGAGAAAATTCAAAAGACTCCTTTGGATCCCAGGAACTTGAGTCATATCTAGGTGTGAGTGTATTAATAGTTTATTTAATTTAGTAAGTTAAGATAAGTTTTCCTCTTATACAATCCAATGGCTCCCCATCGGAAAATAAGGACATTGACTGAGATCTCTCATTCTAAGTATGAGATTGCATCATCTTCCTGTGTTCCTCCTATTAGTGCACCCAAACTTTCAGTTACACCATTTGAGATTCCTCCACTACCATTGGCTACATTCCAATAGTGTATGGAATGGTGGAGCAAGTATGACGTTCAATTCCAAACCCAAACTCAAATGTAAACTCCTCCTCCACCAAACACTACCGCCCTAACAAACACTCCCCTAACACTGGTAGCTCCTTCTCCGTTAGTAGTTGTATCATCTACCCATCCAACTATTGAGCTGTCCAAGTTGATCAAGGAGGCAAGACAACTAGGTTGTGAGACTTTCTCGGGTACTAGTGATACTATAGTAGCAGAGGATTGGATTAGTGGAGTTCAAGAAACTATGGCTAACATGAGATTAGATGATGAGATGAAACTAATGGTGGTTGTAAGCTTGCTAGACAAGAGTGCCTACACGTGGTGAGAGAACCTAAAGAGGAGATTATTTGCTCCCATCTCATGGAGTGAGTTTTTTATGGAATTTGATGAGACGTATTATACTAGATTTTATCAGGATTTAAAGAGTAATGAATTCTTCCACCTTAGGCAAGGAAACAAATCCATGACAGAATATGAGACTGAGTTGAGAGAGTTATCATTATTTGTTCTGAAATTTATGGCTTCTGAATAATATTTATGCTCCAAATTTGAAAAAGGATTGAACTTGAGCATTAGAGAAAAGATGTCAGTTACGAGGGCACATACCTTCAAGGACATCCTGCAATTGGCCTTGAGTGTCGAGATGAATTTTGAGCATTTGATTTGAACTTTCAATCACCATGACTCATGTATTTCAATCAATAAACAATTTAAACTTTCATTTCCGTATTTTAGGGGTTTTGCCAAAACCACTCTCTTACCAATCGTCGTTGGTAGAATCCACCAAGGGTTTTTTTTCCACAATTTTTCATAAAATCCCTCTTCTTCATTGGCGTTCGCCCGGAATTGTTTTCGTAGGGTGCCACCATGTTATCCGGCCAACTTGAGTGGCTCTCCATCCCGTCTCCTGCAAACCTCTAATTTTAGTCAAATCAACCTTAACCATGTCGTCCCAATGGCCCAGTTCGTGGAAGACTTAGACTATAGACCTTTTTTTTCTTAGCACCATGTTACCAAATTCAATACATCATTCAAATCATGTTCATTTACAAGATAGAGCAAAATTCACAAATTACAATGAATGTTCAATTGTAACATGGTGCAAATAATTCAATGAACAACTTAAGAGTCATGAATTTATCATAGTTCAATTTTTGGGCGCACCACAATCACAAAGTATTGTAAATTCATTTCAAATTTCATTTTAAAAATTCACTTCATAAATCATTTTAAAACAATTTCTCATTCACATATAGCATAGCTATCCATTCACTTTTTGAGAAGGTATTCACTCCCAATTTCACAATCAATTCCAATATAATCCCTCCTTGGATTCCAATTGTTTATCCTAATACATTAATAATAATTTTATTGTTAAATTATATCAATTCCTAGGGTTTATGAATTTTCTCTAAATTAACACAGACCTTAATTTTCTCCAATTCAAGAATGTGTATTCTAATTCCACCATTTACATGTCTGTTACATGTACATATAATTTTTCATTCAATTTCTCTCCAATTTTATCATTTACAATTTCTAAGGTTTTTGATCTCTAACAAAATTCCTCAAATCTTAATATTAAATTTCAATCTAGTAATGAGAAGACTAAATCCAAGTTTAGGATAGAGAAATTACCTTTATTTTAGGATTGGACGGAGTTTTGGAGGTTGGGTTTCAAAAGCCCTAGATTTCCTTCCGTAGAGCAAACTCTAGGTTTTTCCCTTCAATCCTCCTTCTCATGCATTGATTGAGGATCTTGGAGGTTCAATTGAATGGGTTTAATGATTTTATAGGAGGAAAATTGATCTTTGTAGAGAGATTGGGGAAATGTTGGGGGAGATAAAAAAGAGATGAGAGTAAGAGTTGAGAGAGTTTGAAGTGTGAGGAAGGTGAGAAAAGAAATTAATTCAAGGCTTAAATCAAGCCTTGGTTATAGCGGGGAAATGAAATTACCATTTTGCCCTTTATGAATTTTAAGTTTCATTGAGTTTGGAGGACATTTAGGTCATTTTATAGCATTTTTCATGTGCGCTAGTCGACTTGTAACTTTGGCAAGGCGACTCGCAAGTACAAAATCCAATTGGCAAGGCGACTTATGGTTCGGCAAGGCGACTCAATTTCATGATTCCAAAGCCTTGAGTTGCCTCAAGACAAGGGATAAGGCACCTTACCATCGCATGGTCTTAGAACCCATCTCTGTAGGCTTCCCAAGTCGCCTCGTCCACACTTGTAGGGCGACTCATGATTCTCAAGGCTCAGAAGTCCACCCTGCACACTTACTCAAGGCGACTCAACTATATCACAAGGCGACTTATGCCTTCGAAACAACCTCACCAGAAAACTCATCCATCCTCACAAGGCGACTTGTCAAGTGCAAGGCTCAAGGTCCCTTTTCTACACACTCACAAGGTGCCTCCCGAAGCTCACAAGGCACCCCACTTGCACCCATAAGGCACCTCACTCTTGCATAAGGCGCATTGCATTCACATTCCATAGATGTGAGGCATCTCATTCCTTGGTGCAAGGCAACTCAACACATTCAACTCTCTAAACCATGGCCTGCACACCTTTGGAGTTGCTTTCCTTCATGTACAAGATGCCCTACTCGCCCAAATATCCTCACAAGTCATCCTATTCACCCCCACAAGGTGACTTGCCCCTTCATTTTCCTCACACAAGCCAACTCACTCACCTCACAAGGCCCCTTACCATTCACAACCTCCATACCCACAAGGCTACTTGTCACTTATAAATGGGAGAAAATCCATGGTCCTTTGTCTCTAATGAGCTTTGAACATATTTTCCAAAAAAACATTACACCACCAAACCAATTAACACCTTATGATTTATGTGGCAAACAAATAGAAAATTCCAAACCTTGGTAAGTATATGGGACAAATAAAATTAAAAATTCAAATATTAAATTTTTCATTGTTACATCCAAAACTCAAAGTCGATTATAATGGGTTTCTCCCAATATTTTCTAGCAAAAAATCAAAAATCGAGAATTAAATAAAAAATTTTTCTAATACCGAATTTTAGGTGTTATATTTATATAATGAATTATGGTGATTGTTAGTGTTGCTATGTGATGAACATATGAGTATTGTTGAGCATGTTGCATGATGTTAGAGGTATTGATAACTACTTTAGGAGAATATTTAGATTGGTATTGGATGTCATGTTATAGGAAGCATATATGAAATGTGTATTATAAGGTTTGATTAATAACCATTTGGCGATTTATATTAATAGGTATATATATATATATATTATATCAAGAGCAGGAGCGAAGGGGTATAATAAATAAGCAAAGAAATAAAGATATTGGATAAAAAAATAAATAAATAAGATAAGAAATAAGCAAAGAGAAATAAAGATCGAGATAAATGAATAAAAAGGACCAGAAATCTGGAATGCAAAATAAATAAAAGAGGACCAGAGATTTATGGGAGACAGAGCTTACCGCACTCTGGAGTACATAAAAGAAAATAAGAAAAAGGGGACCAGAAATTTATGGGAGGCAGAGCCTACCGCACTCTGGAGTATAAATAAATTTTAAAAGATGGGACCTTTGGGCGGGAGTACCAGCCACTGATCTCCACAGTTGTAAATAATAAAATGAAAAAATCTCCACAATGAAATAAATAAATGAACTTTTATTGATAAATAAAAGTTACATAAAGATAAGAGACTTACAAGGGTTTTATCTTCTTCTTCAAGAAGAGAGATATGTCTCGATAATATCCTAGACTTGGAGGTGTCCAAGCCTAAGGGGTTTTATGTGGAGATGTATTTTACATAAGGTTTTAAAGTAGATGGAAGAGAGTTGGTGGAGAGAATAGAAGATTTATAATTTATAACTAGTTTTGGAGTACCCCTTTCTATCTCAGATGCTTTGTTTATATAGAAAGCTACACAACTCCATGGAGATCTTGATTTGAAAATTAATCCTTTAGATTCAAGATCTTGAATCTCTTTTTTACAATATTCCTCCAATTCAGCGTTCATCTAAATTGGTCTGGCTTTGGTGGGGATGTTTCATTCATTAAACCCATTGTTATATGGTAAATCTATCTTATGCTGCTTTTTGTTCCAAAAAACATTTGGAAGATCTGAACATATTTCTTTTTCAAATAATTTCTGAAGATCAGAAATTCTTTATTTTATTGTCTCCGTTTTAAGTTGACTTTCAATCCTTTGAAGATCAACTTACTGTTTTAAGTAGCATATATTTGTTTGAATTCCTTTTACCAACAGATTTATAGAGTTATCGTAAATGGATGCGGCTTTAACAATGTTTAAACTTTTTGTTTTAGGTTTTTCTAGGAATGGGAACGATATCCTCTCTCCTTTGGTTTTAAAACTAATATCATCATAAGTAATTTTGTATGGAGTTATTATGTTATGGTATCCCTAAAATCACTGTATGTCGAACATTAGTTATTAAGAATGCAGTTTTAAAAAGGTAATTACCATTTCTTATCCCTGCTTCTGTTTTAACAATTATTTTCATTTTAGAGTCATTTGCCGATTTCAATTTTTCTGAAGTTTTCCCATTATATTTTTCATGAATGATTCCGATTTTTATACAGTTTGAATCTGCTCCTGTATCGAACAAAGCAATTGTTTCGATTTGAAAGTTATCATATAACTCCAAGGTTATTTTTATTAGATATTTCATTATAGTTATTTCTTTCAAAAGAAAGAGAATTTCTTCATGAAATTTCTTAGGGTTTTTCTCTAGGTTTTGCAAAGCCAAAGATTCCAAAGGATTTTCTTCATCACTACTAGATTCACTTTCTACGAGTTTAGACTGTAGTTGATCTAGTAAGAAAGAGATCTTCTTAGAATCTTCCTCTTGTTTTTTCTTTAATTCTTTTAATTTTGTTTTAATTATTTTAATTTCTTCCTGAATTTCTTGAACAGTTGCAGAATATTTTTTACTTAATTTTTTTTTTACTGAGTATGGTTGTGAGATCATACATCCCTGTACTAGTAGAAGAAAGTTCAGAGGGTTTTATCCTAGATTCGTCTAGAGTTTGTTTTAATTGATATAGATACCTTTTCTGGATTTCTGGATCATTTATGTGTTGAATTATATCTAGAATCAAATTATGTTCTTTTGTTAATACATTCATCTCATTAGAACTTGATTCCGATTCTGTTTTTGATGAACTAGATGCTAGTTCATCTAATTGAGGACTATCAGAAAAGTTTTCTGAACTGATGGTATCAGTATCAGAACTTTCTACTAATAATTCTGAGATTTTATTGAGAGTTTCTTCATCAAGATGAAGTTCTTTTATCCTTTTAGACATTCTACAATATTTTGTTGTATGTCTCTTTTTCCCACACTTGAAGCATATAATATCTTTTAATGTTTTTGATGATAATAGTTTTTCTGATTTTTCTTGTTTTTAATATTACTACTCAGAACAAAATAAAGAAAAAAGAGAGTGGTATCTTAAAACTTTTGGACATAAAAAAGAAAAAATGCAAGCAAAATATTACAAATATCTAAGAAAAATTAAAAGTTATGTACCATTCTTTATATGGCTTGAAATGTATACAAACAAACATAAATTCGAATATCCATATAAAATGGTCAAACCATTTAAAACAATTAACCTTATAACCTCCAGAAAAAAGATTGCGGTTTGGGAAACTGCAAACGGTGAAACCATTGAGTCAGATCATCCACCACTAAAAACAGTTAAAATCAATGTAGGGACAGATGTAATAGATGCGAGTCCTTACAAAAAACCCCAAGATGATAACTCAACAAATCTAAGAAATACAATCATTCAAAACAATTATACGAATGCACATTTGAACTCTATAGGTAAACAGTTATCTAGGATAGAGAAATCCAATAGAGCTGAAGAATCTACTGAGTTTAGTAAAAAAGAAAATAAAAAACTGAAAAATCCTAATCTTAAACCATACCAAATATCAAACCAAGTTCAATAAGAGATTAAAACCAATAAACAAGAATTTTTAGAAGCTATAAAACTCCAACTTAGTAAAATTGGATCAACATCAGGACAAACAGACCCGGTTGCTTCAGATACACCTCAGTCTATAAACCAAAATATAACAGTTCTTAATAAAACAGAAGAAACAGATTCTGATGAATAATCTATTGAACAGGAACCTGAAATAGTTAAAATTCATTGAAATAAACCTAAAACAAAGTATATTAAATCTAGAATGCCTGAATTAGAATTAGATAATCCACATGAAATTCTTGTTCAACCAAAATATAACGCGAATTCTGTCTATGTATGGAACATAGATGGAATGAGTGAATATCAAATATTAAATTTGTTGCAGCAAATGACTATGACGTCAAATGTATATAAAATCCAACAAGTAACAACAGATAGAACAGTCGCAGAACTTCTCATAGTAGGATTTTCTGGACAGCTAAAAGGATGGTGAGATTTTCATCTCACTAAAGAATAACAATTTTGGATCCTAAATGCAATCCAAATCGGAGAAGACGGTGAGCCAATTTTAAATCATCTAGGTGAACCCATCCAGGATGCAATAACCGCCCTGATATTTACTATAACCCTCCATTTCATTGGAGACTTCTTACATTTAAAAGATAAAAACACAGATTTGTTATCAAATCAAATTAGGTGTAAAAGGTTAAGTGATTTCCAATGATATAAATCAACTTTCCTAACTAGAGTAATGCTTAGGGAAGATTCAAACCAACCATTTTGGAAAGAAAAATTTCTAGCCGGTCTCCCAACGCTATTAGGAGAAAGAGTTAGGAACACTATTCGTAAAAATTTTGGGAACTAAATAATCCCATACGACCAACTCACTTATGGGGAATTGGTTAATTTCACACACAGAGAAGAATTAAAAATATGTCATGATTTAAAACTCCAAAGACATTTAAAATGGGAAATGAAAAAGACAAGAAAAGAATTAGATCATTTTGTAAACAATTTGATCTTAATAAAACTAAAACGTGTAATGGGGAATGTAACAGGAAACATTCCAAGAAAAACTCAAAGAAAGAATACTCTAAAAAATATAAAACCTTTGGTTATAAAAAACAAAAGGAAGATTATTATAAAAATCCGCATAAAAAACATTACAAAAAACAAGAAAAATCAGAAAAACCATTATCATAAAAAACATTAAAAGATATTACATGCTTCAAGTATGGAAAAAGGGACATACAACAAAATATTGCAGAATATCTAAAATAATAAAAGAACTTCATCTTGATGAAGAAACTCTCAATAAAATTTCAGAATTATTAGTAGAAAGTTCTGATACTGATACCATCAGTTCAAAAAATTTTACTGATAGTCCTCAAGTAGATGAACTAGCGTCTAGTTCATCGAAAACAGAATCAGAATCAAGTTCTAATAAGATGAATGTATTAACAAAAGAACAGAATTTGATTCTAGATGTAATTCAACACATAAATAATCCAGAAATCCAGAAAATGTGTCTAGATCAATTAAAACAATCCCTAAACGAACCTAGGATAAAACCCTCTGAACTTCCTTCTACTAGTACAGGGATGTATGATCTTACAACCATACTCAGTAAGAAAAAGCTAAGTAAAAAATCTCTTGGAACTGTTTAAGAAATTCAGGAAGAAATTAAAATAATTAAAATAGAATTAAAAGAAAAAACAAGAGGAAGATTCTAAGAAGATCTCTTTCTTACTAGATCAACTACAGTCTAAACCCGTAGAAAGTGAATCTAGTAGTGATGAAAAAAATCTTTTAGAATTTTTGGCTTTGCAAAACCTAGAGAAAAACCCTAAGAAATTTCCTGAAGAAATTCTCTTTCTTTTGAAAGAAATAACTATAAGAAAATATCTAATAAAAATAACCTTAGAATTATATGATGACTTTCAAATCGAAACAGTTACTTTGTTCGATATAGGAGCAGATTCAAACTGTATAAAAATCGGAGTCATTCCTGAAAAATATTATGAGGAAACTTCAAAAAAATTGAAATCGGCAAATGACTCTAAAATGAAAATAATTGCTAAAACAGAAGCAGGGATAAGAAATGGTAATTATTTTTTTAAAACTGCATTCTTGATAACTAATGTTCGACATACAGTGATTTTAGGGACACCATTTATTAACATAATAACTCCCTACAAAATTACTTATGATGATATTAGTTTTAAAACCAAAGGAGAGAAGATATCGTTCCTATTCCTAGAAAAACCTAAAACAAGAAGCTTAAACATTGTTAAAGCCGCATCCATTTACGATAACTCTATAAATCTGTTGGTAAAAGGAATGCAAACAAATATATGCTACTTAAAACAGCAAGTTGATTTTCAAAGGATTGAAAGTCAGCTTAAAACAGAGACAATAAAACAAAGAATTTCTGATTTTCAGAAATTATTTGAAAAAGAAATATGTTCAGATCTTCCAAATGCTTTTTGGAATAGAAAGCAACATATGGTAGATTTACTATATAACAATGGGTTTGATGAACGAAACATCCCCACCAAAACCAGACCAATTCAGATAAACACTGAATTGGAAGAATATTGTAAACAAGAGATTCAAGACCTTGAATCTAAAGGATTAATTTCCAAATCAAGATCTCCATGGAGTTGTGCAGCTTTCTATGTAAACAAAGCATTTGAGATAGAAAGGGGCACTCCAAGACTAGTTATAAATTATAAACATTTGACTGAAGTATTAAAATGGATTATGTATGCTACTCCGAGAGGATTTACAAATACATTTTCAAAATTTTGGTGTAAACTAAAACTATTCTTGTTTTTAGGTCAGAAACGACTTTCAAGGCCTTAAATAAAATGAGAAAGGGGCTTAAGAACCATCGAGCTCAATTAAAACAGCTATAAGGACAATTATCAGTCCAAAACCTTGATATCCAAAACCGTCCCCAAGATTGGAGAGCCTATTTTTCCCTCCATCTAAGGATTAAAAACCTGGAAACTCAGATATGGATATTAAGCTATCGAATTTCACAGCTCATCATATGATAACTTTCTTCATTCAGTATTGCAGGATAACTTCGAGAAGTATCCATGGCGTATAAAACCCTGTCTGATATGAAGAGACGCATTCGACAGTACCAAGCAGAAATAAAAACCTAGGAGGAAGAACTAAAGCACACCTCCAATCAGATTATGATTTCCATCCTTGAACTACGTATAAGCTACAATAAATGGCGTATATGGCTTATCATCACTATATGTATGACATTACCTTTTAATGAAACCAACTATGCTAAGGAGTTTTATTTATTGTACTATATTTCAGTTTAACGAATAAAATCCTATTTTTAACAAAACCTGGTTTTAAAACCAAAACCTTAAAAAAGCTTTTGCCATCTAGCAAGCAGGATATTTTATCTGTATTTAATTTTGATATTGAATATATTAAAGGAGCTAATAACTCTTTACCAGATTTTTTAACCCGGGAATTTTTGCAAAACCCTTGTAAAAGCCCCGGAAGAATTCTGGAAAGGTAAAGGCTAAGGTCGAAATTGAGGAGAAATTCTCGGTAAAACCTCTATCAGCCGCTAAGCCTATCAAAACATGATATGAGCTAGTGACTGAGGAAGATGAAACAGAAAAAAGGGTCCAGACCCAACACCAAAACCAAAAGGAAGAAGAAAAAGAGATTAAAACAGAGGTCCAAGCAATGACCCACAATAATACATTTTCCCAACTCCAAAAATGGGCTGAATCAGTCCCAGAAAGACCTGAACTTTGGAGTCCAGAAATATTCATGTATCTTAAAGCATCTCTGGAGGCAATCCAAAACAGGAGCTTAACCATAAAACCGACACAAGAATTGGGTCCAACCCAATCCGATTTAGGTAAAACCCCTATACTAGTTTCTAAAACATAGAAAGGAGAATCTTCATCTTCTAAAACCCTTTCTCAGACAGATTTAAAACCATTGACTACTATTTCTGGTAGTCAACAAATTGTTTTTAAAACCTTAAGTTTTATTACAAAATCTTTTCATCAAAATATTTTAACAGTTGATAAGAACTTTCTTTATAAAGATCCTTTTCAAATAGTGGCAAAATATTTTGGAAGAAATTGGTTTTATAAACCATGGGATATTTCAAAACCTGTGGCATATTATCAAACAATTTTAGAATATACAGGGAGCGTGGATATTAAACACCACATATATTCTTCTGAAAAACAACACACAGCATATTCCACTTGTAGAATTTTAAACGTCCTTCATCCTTTTGATTGAGGACAAGACCTTAAAAAACCTAAATCCTTCCTGGCAAATCTTAAAACAAAATTAAACTTTTGTCTTGTATTCTTATATTGGGATTACCAGTAAGTATAGTACAATACTTTTCTAATCTAAAACACAAAACATACCCACACATGGTTATTCTATTTTCATAATAAAAACATCAAAATATCCAAATTTCCAGCCTGGTTCCCTCACTGGTGGAAATATTATGAATCTCTACCTGATATTCTTTTCCCTCAGGTTAGAGAATCATTTGAACTATTTCGATCCCACTATAAACCTTTAGAGAGTGAAAAGAAATTCTCACCTCTATGTCTCTTTTGCTCAAAGTTCTTTGTACCATGAGTTATTCAATGGTATTTAGAATATGACAGCACAAGAGGAACCGTTATCCTTTAAAGAAAATTTAAGGTAAGATGGTGGAATCAGTTCACCATTCCTAAAACCATCATAAAACCATCTATCTCACATTGGCTAAGATTAAGAGGATCTGTGGATCCAAACCCATCAGATAAAACCTTCTTGGCCCAAAAATCTCAGGCTCAAGCCCTTCTGGTTTCGGCAAAAACCAAAGAGGAGTATCTTCAAATTATGGAACAACTCATCTCCAGTGAAAAAGGCTCATCCTCTATATCAGAAGAGTCAGATTCAAATATAGTCTTTGGCCTCAACGAAGATGATCTTTTGTAAAACCCCCTTATAAAAAAAATGATAATGACTTGATGGATTGAAAACCTAAAAATGCAGTCCATGCAAAATTGAAAAAAAAATGTAAAAGGCTCGATGGGTTGAAAACTCGAAAGAGCGGTCCATGCAAAAGTTAGAGCCCGAATAAAAAAAAAAAAAGCAATGGCCAATCAGTTGCTTTAAAACTGATAAAAAATTCTTTGACATGTCAATCAACTACCTTAAAGTTGATAAAAAACCATCTATTGTAAAGATTTCTTATAAAATTACAAATTGTAAAAAAGTACAGTTGAGTACTGTTCATACGGTACTATTTACAAATACGGTACTATTCATATATAAGACACTATTCACAAATATGGTACTGTTCATGGTACTGTTCATGGCACTGTTCATCCATGTTGTCACGGTAAAAAAGGTACTGTAGAAATAGTGCTCCTCAACCTCTATAAATAGATCCCTCGTCTTTCAAAGAGGGCATCACTTGGGTCACTTAAACATCACTTCTATCACCTCACCTACCACTTCTATTCTCTCTACCAACTCTCTTCCATCTACTTTAAAACTTTATATAAAACACATCTCCACATAAAACCCCTTAGGCTAGGACACCTCCAAGCCTAGGATATTATCGAGACCTACCTCTCTTCTTGAAGAAGAAGATAAAATTCTTGTAAGTTTCTTATCTTTATGTAACTTTTATTTATCAATAAAAGTTCATTTATTTATTGTGGTGATTGTTTCATTTTATTATTTATAACTGTGGAGATCAGTGGCTGGTACTACCGCCCAAAGGTCTCATCTTTTAAAATTTATTTATACTCCAGAGTGCAGTAGGCTTTACCTCCCATAAATCTCTGGTTCCCTTTTTCTTATTTTCTTTACTCCAGAGTGCAGTAGGTTCTGCCTCCTATAAATCTCTTATCCTTTTTTATTTATTTTGCATTCCAGATTTCTGATCCTTTTTATTCATTTATCTCGATCTATATTTCTCTTTGCTTATTTCTTATCTTATTTATTTATTTTTCTTATCCCCTATCTTTATTTCTTTGCTTATTTATTATACCCCTTTGCTCCTGGGCGCTCTTGATCTATGGAGATTGGTATCTACATGCTTATTGATATAGGGTTTAATAATTCCCTTGTTAGCTCAAGCTTTTCTAAGCATGCCAATAGCCTCTTGACCCTTCAGTAACTAGCCAAATAGAAGTACACAGATTGTGATGTTTAGATAGTCGAAGAAGATGAGAATGAATAGGATTGCATAGCATATGTGATTGGAAGTTTATAAACATTTAAGGGAAATAACAGGGACTAGCAAAATATCCAGGATATAATAGTTATACATATCAAGTGACTATCTTTTATTAATGGGTCCAATTAGTTGACAATCAAATATGAATAATTTGGAGAAAAAGTGAGCTATAAACAAATGATTAATAGAAGTGATTTCCTGGTTGATGGTTTGAATATATTTCGCCACTTCAGAATACTCGATATTATAGTAAAATTTTGAAAATTTGGAAAATATTACACCATATGAGATATAAAGTTGAGGTAGTTTGATCCTTGAAGTCTCTAATTGAATTGAAGGAAAATTTAAACTTTGGAGTCTGACCGATAGCCATCCAAGAGCAGCAAGTTAAGAAATTGAGAAATAAACAAATTCAACTTGTCAGGGTGCAAGAATAACCATGTAGGAGAAATTACTTGGGAGTCTAAAGTAGTTATGAGTAGACAAAACTCTTAGCTGTTTGAGTAATGATTTTGTACTGAAATTTTGAGAATAAAATTTTCTTTTAGGGGGCAGAAATTATAATATCGGATAAATCCAGATTGAGATATTTACTTTAAATGAACTAGTAGCAAATTTTTATATTTATGAAATATAAGAGAATAATTATTTGGAATAAATATGGAATTTTACTTGTTGAATTGTACAAGAAAATTTTTGTAAACACTGGACCGATAGACTTTCAATTTTTAAGTTACCGATCATTAGAATCCTGATCAATAGAGCCATCGGTTACTAGAGTGCTTGGAAACTCAATTTCCCGATGAGAAATTGACTTGCTTGGTAGAGATTTAAATTGGTAGATTGCTTTACCAACTTTGGTTTCCTGATCGGTGACTAATATATACCTATCAGCGACGGTTCACTATTTTTCAAATGGGAACCCTATCGATACCTTTTTTTTTCCTAATCATCTCATTTTTTCTATATGTCTATCGATGGGTATCCAATTTTGAATCCCCATAGGTATTGTGAGACACCCAACAATATTGTGGAATTTGTATCTGTTGATAATTGCTTAATTATCCACTAACTATCGGTGTTTTCATTGTATGTGGAATTATTGAGATACCTGTCGGTACCTTACTCTACGGTTGGTACCACACTTCATTTCACCCAGTTGGCTTATTTTATTTCACCTCATCATTGCCTTGCAAATTCTCTTAATCCCTTGTCGACAAGTGACCACTCCAAATTTTCCAAATCCTTGTTGGTCTATCCCAATTTCCTCTCTTGTTCACCACTCCTTCCAGATCCCCTTTGGTATGCACATGCTTAGATTTATAAATGTCCCATTTCCATGTCGTGACTTGCCTCCATGAAGAATTCAACCCAAGTCCTCAAAGTCACCAAAAAGATATGTTACCACCAAACCATCCAAACCTTTCAATTATATTATGTTAAATTTATATTATATTCCATATTTCTAAATATTCTAAATTGTTAATATTTCTAACTTATTTTTCATACAGCATACTTTTACTTCAATTTTTCTTGCTCATCGGCAAAATATCACCGTTTCAGTAAAGTGTAACTTTAAGTACTTAAACCCATTAGGATGACCTTCCAATAAACTAAAACGGACACAACGGGCATTTTGTGCAATTTAAAAGTGTAAGAGGACTATCAAGCAAATATTAGAAATGGGTTTTCATGATAAAAAGAGAATGGAGACTCCAGAACCTACGAAACACAAATTTCACCTCTCTCTCTCTCTCTCTCTGGACTATTCTTTTTTCTCTCCTTCCAAACCCAATCGATCCATCATCAAGTTTTTAGATCAAAGATTTCAAACCACTCATCCAACTCTCCAAAGTTAGATTTTAGCCTTGATCTTGGAGAAAAAAGTTTAAGATCTAGAGCTGTCACCAAGAGGGAAAAATCAAAAGTTTTGGTGTGACCTAAGCCAAGAAGAACTTTTGATGACAAGATTAAGATAATATAATTTTTCTAACACAAATTTTAATTTATTTAGTTAAAAGTCCATTTGGATTTGGAGAATTTTTAAGTCATAGTAATGAAAGAAAATGAGGTTTTAAATGTTAGGTTTCTTGAGTTCATGTGGCTTAATTGGTAGTGATAATCTTGATTATGTGATGATGTCTCATAGGGTCAGGACAAGCTGGTCAAGACAGGACTTTTGCTATGGATAGATCTGGGAGTGACGACCCTTCCAAATACTATGAGTGGATGGTTTATTATGTTTGTGAATGAGAAATGTTTTTCATGATTTTCTAAAATAATTTTTCTTAACTTGAATATATGAAGTGTTTTGTGATTATGGAGTGTTTCTAAAAATGTTTTTGGTTTGAGCCATGAGATCTATACGATTGCAAATATATTTTGGGACATGCTGAAATTTTCTTCAAATAATGTTTATTGGATTTATAAACTATGAAACTTGTTGATTTATGTGACACATGTTATGATGTTTGCAAAATAGTTTATGTATTGGTTTTGAGGTATGAACCTAAACCCCCATGATTTATGTATTGACTTTGGGGTATGAGCCTAAACCCCTATGGTATATGTATTGGCTTATGATATGAGTCTAAATCCCCAAATGGCTATAGTCATTCCCTACACAATGTGGTCCGATGGGGTAACATGGTGAGGGACATTGTTGTTGTAAGTAGACAGGGGGTGGTCGGATCGGGAGACACCTCTTCTGTCCATTTTGAGCTATTCGGTTGCACCTCTGAATAGGCTGCGAGTTAACACCAAGGTTGAAGTTGATGTTTTATGACTGATGATAATGAAAATCCTTGGCGGTTCCACCATCGGTCTAGACCAAAGCTTTGGTGGAAGGATTTTTGAGGTAAACCTTTGGCTTTGGAAAGTATATATTGAATACTCTTTTATGGTATGAAAAATAGTGGTTTTTGTTGTAAATTATTTAGATAATTATTTAATGCTTTGTTGAAACATAAATATATTTTGAAATTATTGTTTAACACTTCTACATTCACCACTCACTTACCTACACAACAATATCATTACACTCCACTCACTGAGTATTTCTATACTTACCATTCCATCCTTTTTATTCTTTTTCAGAGGAAGTGTAAAGATAATAGCTGTCTCATCGGTAGCTAGATCTAGCCAAAGAAAAAAGTTGCCGACAAACCCATCGGAGTTCTAAACTCTTTCTGTATAACATTTTTTTATACATGTTTTCTAAAATTTAAATTTACATTTTGAAAATTATATTTTGAAATGTTAAATGTTTACTTACTTTTTAGATATTTTCACTTCAGGTATTTTGTGTGCCGGATTTTCTTAAGTTGAAAGTATTATTATTATAGTCTTGCAGGATCTTGGGGCGTGTGTCAGTGATTACACATACTTCTAGGTCATGTGACAGTTGTCATGTGCTTGGACTTGTAGGTCGGGGCATGTCAAATTCTATGACGAACAATATTTTATCACAAAATTCATCATTAATTTACGATGAAAAAATTATTTGTCATTAAAATTAGCAATGAATTTTATAACGAAATATTTTTCATCGCAGAATTTACGATAAATTTTGCAGAGTTTGTCACTAGTATTTGTGATGAACTATTATTCATGATGAACCTTTTACAAAAGTTCATCCCAAAATCCATCGGAAAAAAGACTGTTTTTCGATAGTCGTTGTACCTTTCTATTCGAAAGTAAATTGAATGGTCTTTTTGGTCCTTTTCACTCAAAAAAAAATCCCTTTTTTTAATTATTATTTAGATATATATGGAGTTCGCGATACATACCTGATTAAATTATGTCATAAAAATAATATAAATTACAATTAATAATAATTTATATACATTAATGTTATAAAAAAGGGCAAATACTCACTGCACGAGATATGCACAATGCTAAATATATAGAAAATTTAAGTCATAATGTGCCACGTTGCGGTTGATTTGGTTTACCATTGACATTCAAAAAAATATATATTAAAGTGTCCACAATCTTTTATAAATCAAATGAAATTATGATGGAGTGATCTAAGTTTTACAGTAACATATATAATTTTTTTATTGGTAGCTAATTAATTTAATTTTTTAATTGTGAATTTTTTTTTAAAATTTTTTTAGGTGTAAATTAACGAACTTATCTAGCTCACCTAATGTGCCACAAACATGGGCACACACACCAGAGGGAAACCAATAAAGAGTATAAAGAGTATATTCCCCACCATCTAAACTATTCTTTAGCTATAATATTTATTACTCTTTTTTGTAATATTTACTTATTTCACCCGTGACCAATTTCTAGTTAGTATAATAGTTTGTCACTGATATCTCTTAAATTAGGTTTCGTGTTTGATTATTATGTATAATAAAAATAAGTATAGGGAGAGTTTTGTCCCTTAAGAGTCAAATCCGATTCGAATCAAATTTAATTGGAGCCAATATAATTACTATATACCGATGATTTATATATATAAAAGAAAAAAAAAAACTTATTCACCCATTGATCCACCTTGAAAGAAAGAACACTGGAAATATTAAATATTAAAAACCAAATAAATTAAGTTTTACCCAATATTACCTCTCAATATGTTTTAAGTGTTTTAAACCTAATTTGAAAGTTATTTTCACTGATTTAAAATTATTAAAATTTAAAAAATTATTGATATGAACTGCAATTTGATTTAATTAATTCTTAATTTATCACAAAAGTGTAGACCAAAAAAAAAAAATTATCACAAAAGTCAATAGAGAATTCAAAGTTAGGCCTTTCTTCTATTTGGGCAATACTTCTATTTAAAAAATTATTGATATGAATTGTAATTTGATTTAATTAATTCTTAATTTATCATAAAAGTGAATAGCGAATTCAAAGTTGGGCCTTTCTTCTATTTAAAAATTATTGATATCAACTGTAATTTGATTTAATTAAATCTTAATTTAACACAAAAGTCAATAGGGAATTCAAAGTTGGGACTTTCTTCTATTTGGGCATTTCTTTTATTTAGAAAATTATTGATATGAACTATAATTTGATTTAATTAATTTGTAATTTATAACAAAAGTTAGTAGAGAATTCAAAGCTGGGCCTTTCTTCTATTTAAAAGATTATTGATATCAAGTGTAATTTGATTTAATTAATTCTTAATTTATTGCAAATGTTAATAGGGAATTCAAAGTTGGGCCTTTCTTCTATTTAAAAAATTATTGATATGAACTGTAATTTGATTTAATTAATTCTTAATTTATCGCAGAAGACAATATGGAATTCAAAGTTGGACCTTTCTTCTATTTAAAAAATTATTGATATGAACTGTAATTTGATTTAATTAATTCTTAATTTATCATAAAAGTCAATAGAGAATTCAAAGTTGGACCTTTCTTCTATTTAAAAAAATTATTGATATGAACTGTAATTTGATTTAATTAATTCTTAATTTATCACAAAAGTTAAGGGAGAATTCAAAGTTGGACCTTTCTTCTATTTAAAAAAATTATTGATATGAACTGTAATTTGATTTAATAATTCTTAATTTATCACAAAAGTTAAGAGAGAATTCAAAGTTGGACCTTTCTTCTTTATCTATGAGATTGTTTCCCTTTTTTTTTTCAATTATTATTCTTTTTTGGGGTAAATTTTGTCCAACTTGTTCATAAATTACGTGGTTTTGAATATCAACAAATTTGCTAAACATAAATACAATTTGAAAACACAAATATTAACTGAAGTCACCTATTTGTAAAATCAACCTCTACTTTGGAACGTCACTCTTAGTTTGCTATAATCACCGCAACAATAAGCTAGAATGGATGCTGAGTTTTTGCAAGATTGAGTTTTATATATAAATGAAAGTTAAGGGCATGCTGATGTGCTGTAATTGAACTAGCACTATCCCCCTCCACTTCGAGCCTGCTAGTGTACAAAAAAAAAAAAAAAAAAAAAAATGAAAGTTAAGGGCAGTGATGACCAAATTATGTATCTTAGTACGAGCTTTACCGTGCACATTTACTAGGGCATTGTTGCTCATTATTGCAGGATTAGGCCATTGAACAATTAATGTCTCTGAATTCTGGTACAAAAACTTGGTTGCATCAGGGGTGTATGTGATGACGGATGGAGTGTATGTTGAATCGGTGGGTTAAATCTGATTGGAAGAGAGATGAGAATATGGCCGGAGAATGGAACTACACTTCCGGAAAATGGAATGGAGACGCAAATGATAAAGGCAGCGAAGACTACCGCTTCTATGCAATCTCAGCCGAATTTCCTGAATTTAGTAACAAAGACAAGACACTAGTGTTCCAGTTTCAAGTTAAGCACGAGCTGAAGCTTGACTGTGGTGGTGGATACAAGAAGTTGCTCAGTGGTGATGTTGACCAAAAGAAGTTTGGGGGTGATATTCCTTACAGTATCATGTTTGGACCAGACACCTATGGTTATGGCACCAAAAAGGGTCGATATTCTATCACTAAATTTCTTAATCAAGTTTTAAATTCGAAACTTAAGAATGAAAAACCTACGTTAGGAGAGTCGCTCCTTAAATAGAACCTCCATATACGCTCGAACCGGATTAAAACCGAAAAAAAAAATAAAAAATACTATAGGAATTATAGAAATCCCCACTAATTTTGTAGTGTATGAATTGGCGCTGGTTTATCATTGTAAACTTAGTCTCTAGTCCACAAGAGAAAATATTTTATTTTTCTCTTTATGAAAGAACTATTTTTGTCATGTGAAAAGGAGTTTCTCACTTTGATGATAACATGGTATGGAAGGTGATATGAAAAAGTATATGTAATAAAGTACTATATATATTTATATTTTGAATTTAAGTGGATAGTGTAGTTTTAAAAGAAGAAATCTCGTGCAAGATTAGGGGGCTTGAATGTGTATCCCTCTCGAATTTTAGTTTTTGCCCTTTTAAACTTTAGATGCATCATAGATTTTAGGTAATTACTCTCTTGTTTTCTCTATACTCTTATATATTACTCCTTCAATATATAGTAAATTTGTTGGTCTCTATTTTTGTCGATTTCTGTAATTTAATTTGTTGTTAGTGTTGCCTGTTTGAGCAAACAATTTTTCCTCAAGGGAAGAAACTATTTTTGTCATGTGAAAAGACTCGTCCACTTTTAAATGGGAGAGTAGGGGTGTAATCGAGTCAAGTTGATCTCGAGTATCCGTGATTGAACTCGTACTCGAGTTTTTTTAACCCAACTCGAACTCGATGAATAGTAATAATAGGACTCAAAACATGACTCGATTGTATAATGAACTATTGGCTTCACCCTTTTCTTCTGATTACAAGAGTTTCATCTTTAGAGTTTCATCTTTATTAGACTCCACCATGACTTTGTGAAGATGTTCCTTAAGGTGATGGGGCAAGCATGAAGAGGAGCCATTCTACTATATTAAAAGCTAACGCTACTGGTTAGCATAAGAGAACCACTCCCACATAAAAGTCGATGTAAATTGAACTCAATTCTTATTTTATTGCTAAATTTGAGTTAATTAGGAGGAAAATTCACTAGCTAATTTTCTCAACATTTACTATGTTGAATGAAACTCCAATGTTTTATGATTTAATTTTCGATCAACACTCTGAACTGAACCTAAATCAAACTACAATCAGATAGTTCTGAAATGGCAAAAGAAAAACCAGAATTGGAATCCAAATAATACTTATAATTCCAGTCCCGAAATAGGAAGATTTTAGTTCGGTTCTAATACTAAATCATGATGATTTCGGCATGTTTTTTATTTCATTATTTTTAGTCTTTTGTGCCATGCTTGTCTTTGTCCAATTGCTCACTCATCCCATAAGTCTAGGTAGCTGGGGCAAGATGAAAATCTATAATTTGATATCATGGATGAAGTACAACACTCATTTTAGGGTAGTGATCCTGCCGGAGCAAATTTTATTAAAATACCAATTTTACTCTTAATTAGTCAATTCTTTTATTTTAATTGATTTTGTTAAAACCTATTGTATATTAATTACTCTCACTTATTTCCATTATACATTAATTACTCTCTCTCTTCTCTCCCTATTTAATTATCTATTTATTATATGATTTATTTAATTACATGCATTTAATTATTTCTTTATTATAATTTTTTCGTTTTAATATATCATTTTGTCTTTTTATATGAAAACATATTATTATTTTTTTAATTTTATATTTACATTTAAAAAGTTATTTCAATAACTAAAAATATAATGTCTCAAATAAATAACATATAATATAAAATAAAGAATACATTATTATATGCATTAATAATTGTATTTTTAGATTATGACAAATCCAATACTTTTAAGTTATGGCTCTATCTTTCTTACAATTATCATGTTTTTGTTCCTCTAAAGAAAAGAACCAATTTTATTTTGTTTTAGACAATACTAAGTTTGTTCTATTTAGGCCATAAATTTTTAGAACATGAATCTTAAACTGTGTGAGCCCTCTCTTGATCTGTTTGATTTGATTTTGGGGATTAAGAATTCTTTTTTTTTATATATAATATGAAAAATCGTTCATTAGCATTATAAGCCTTCCTTTTTATTGCTAAGAAAAACGAGCCAAAAAAGTAATCAGTGTAATATTTTTTTTTATAAATTATATTACATTTTTATTTATTATAAAATATCTAATTTAAGACAAAATTCCTCATTCTAGTATGGCAAATACATACCAGCTAAATACATAACTAACTATAGGATAGCATTTTCATCACTAGCATATTGTAATATTTTTTTATAAATTATATTAAGTTTTTATTTATTATAAAATATCCAATTTAAGACAAAATTCTTCATTCTAGTATGGCAAATACGTACCAACTAAATACATAACTAACTATAGGATAACATTTTCATCAATAGCATATTAATACAATTAACAATTATTGTAACCATAAAACCAAACACTTTATTTTCTAGTATAAATTAATCAATAATAATTTCCCTTTAAAATTGTCAGAATTATTATACAATTGCTAATATTACAAAATCAAACATTCACTACTGATCATAAAAATAAATGTAAAATAAAATTAGTCTTGAAAAAAAGAATACCAGGCCAACAATATAATAAAGTTAATATGCCAAATTCTTAAAAGCACAACTCTAAATAAAATAAAAAGTATTACTAAAATAAAAGAGTATTATCGAAATAATTTTATATGTTATTTATTTGTGATACTAGAATTTTAGGTGTAAAAATAACTTTTTAAATGTAAATATAAAAATAAAAAATAATAATATATTTTTATATGAAAAGATAAAATAATATACTAAAACGAAAGAATTATAATATAAAAAATAATTAAATACATATATTTAAATAAATTATATAATAATATAGATAATTAAATAGAAAGAAAAGAGAGAGTAATTATGTATAATGGGAAGAAGAGAGAGTAATTAATGTAAAATGGGAAGAAGAGAGTGAGTAATTAATGTATAATGAGGTTTATTGATTAATTAAGGATAAAAATGGTATTTAAGTTAAAATTGTTATGGCAGGAGGATCAGTGCCCCTCATTTTATGCTATACTTTTATAGGAACTAATATTATAATTTCAGAGAATAAACAACATTTTTTTTTTTTATCATAGTTTAATTTTCCTTAAAATTTGAGGGACCCACTCCAAGGTCCAAGTAACCCTTATCATGATTTGATTTATGAGATTTTTTTTCAATTGCCTTTCCAACAAAATCAATTCAAAATCTTGAAAAGACAAACAACTCTCTCTCTCTCTCTCGTAAACAACCATACATTAATCTTGAAATAATAGAGAAAATTGTTGCTTTCTACCATATGAGTCAATATTCAATTGCATTGACCAATTTCCCTCAATTTTTATTCAGTAGTCTCTAGGTTTGACGTTGCTAAATACCTTCTCCATTAAAATAATCTTCATCACTAAAGTACTAATATAGTCCGCGTAGGGATAGAACTAAGTGGGTAGGAAAGAAGATCACTAGAATAATTGAATTTTATGGATATAAAATTTGATACACAGTTTAGGATAGAACTAGAAATGAAATTGAAATAATTATTCATAAAGACCTACATGAAACTATAGTGGAGATGAAAAGAAATGAAGATAAAATTTTACTTATCAAGATGGTTAATGAAAAAAACATAATTAGTATAATCAGTGTATATGCACCCAAGTAGGTATAGATGCAATTAGAAAAAAATAATTTTAGAAAAATTTGAATGAGTTTATACAGACTATAATTAGTACAGAGAAATTATTTAATTGGAAGAGATTTTAATGGACATGTAGGGGAGAATAACGAAGGATTTGAAACTATAAATGAAAACTTTGGTTTTGATAATGAGAATGAGGCAACAGAAATCATTCTAGACTTTGTTATAGCATTTGATCGGATACTCATAAACAGTTTTTTCAAGAAAGAGAGTCGCACATAGTTATATATAGAAATAAATTGAATGCTAACCAAATAGATATCTGTACTTTACACATTGTACTAAAGTACTAATATCTTCGTCAACAGAGTAGGTAGAGAGATAACTTTATTTTGCTTGATTCAAAGTTTGCTGAAATAGACCTCAGCTCCGTCAAATGGTTTTGAATGTGAGAGATAAGCAATCGCTGCATCTGGATTAATTAGTTCCCACATGCAAAATTAATCACAATATGCTATTATATTAGTGGGTCACACTGAATGATACTAGGTAAGATAAGAAGTCTTTTCTGGGTTTTGTGAGATGGCAATACTTGTATCCTACAGACATATGGTGAATGAGAATTGCACGTTGCATGCAAGCAAGCATATTTCCGGGGCAAATTCTTGTTCCTCCACCAAATGCTTGGAATGTTCCGGCCCTCATCGGTTGCTGACCCAAAAGATAAATCAGGGTTAATGATTTAATCAAAGGCGATGCATTTATAGCTTTTGGTAACTAGAAAAGTGACTTACATCCCATCTGTCAGGATTAAAGCACAAAGGATCATCAAAGGGTTCTGGGTTTGTGTGGATAAATCGAATCCAATTTACTACTTTCCAATATCCTTTTGGTATTTTATACCCTGCACAGAATTTCAATTCTCTTTAATAGAAGAAGCAACTTTGTAACTTGAATATCAAGTTTCAATTTTCTTTCCATACCTACCTTGGTATTCAACATCTATGGCAGCTACCCGGAAATTAAATTGTTAGATTTATACTCTACATGCTCATGCAGAAGACTGTAAAATAAATAAGTTAAAATTTTCAAATAAAAACCTGGATTGTAGGTTTCTAAAATTCGTGAACCGCAAACCCTCTGGAACAGATCGCTCAATTGGGATAGTAAATACAAAATCAAACCACCACCGTAATACTATAATGCCTTAACCCTAAATCCGATAATCATAATAACGGGAGAAATTTTATTACTCAAATTTTTTTAGTAGTCCTCTATATTTTTCTCTTGAAAAATAATCTCACTTTCAGTAACACTAACTGTGTTTGCAATGTGTAAAGTACTTTCATATGTGCAAAAAACTCTCTTAACTCACGTGGTAATTTCTCAGAGAGAGGGAGAGATTATTTGGGGAGATGGGGATAATGGGTAACCACCCTTTATCCCATAATTTAAATTTTAAATTAACTTTAATCTCTGGTAAAATGCCCCTATGTGGACATATTTACCCACTTCTCCCATTTGTATATAATGACATTTTACGTCTATCACAAGATCATAATTTTTGCAATCCATCATATCACTCTATTAAACTTTCATATAGGATTGGACGTCATGCGATTAGTGAATACACCTGCAAGTAAAGACTTTTCAATGCATCTGTTAGGATTATCAAGGAACCACTATTAGTACCAAAAAGAACTCGTTATATCTCAGACTCAATTCAATTACATCCATCGAGCTACTTTCATCATTGAAAGTGATATCCAATCATTGCTCGACTATATATTCACTATTATGTTTGAATCCTAATATGGATAAATAGCATTTTTGCGATGAAATTTGGGACAAATTTCTAAGAAAATTCATTGTAAAAAAAATTTGCAAAGAATTTAATAACGAAATTATTTTCATCACTAATAACTCGTTGCAAAAATTAGCAACCAAAATTTCACTATTCGTTGCAAATTTTGCAACAAAACATTTTTCGTTGTAAAATTCGTCACAAATATTAGCCACAAATAAATATTTCGTCGCAAATTAGTGTTGAATTTGGAAATGAAAAATAATTTTGGTGCAAAATTCGAGACGAAAATTTTTCGTTGTAAAATTTGCGATGAATAGCTTTTCATCGCAAAATTTGCAACGAAATTTTTTTTCATCTCAAATTTTGTAATGAAAATTATTTTTTGTCGCAAATTGTTGATCGCAAAATTTACAACAAAATAACTTGTCGAAAACTTTACAACAAAAAATAATTTATCACAAAATTTGACAGAAATATTTAATCACAAATATTACACTACAAGAAACATAGGTATCAGCGACGAAAATATCCGTCGCTGATACTCAAATTTCTGTCGGTAAAACTATTAGCGACGGAAAATTAGCGACGGAATTTTTCGTCGCTGAAAGTCACATCGCTAATTTACCGATGGAAATTTTTCGTCGCTAATCTGTCGTTAATTAGTGACAGATTAGCGACGAAAATATTTCCATCGTTAATAATCGTCGGATAATTTTTTTTTTAATTATTCCTAAATTATTAGCGACGGAAATAATAATCCGTCGCTAATTTAATTTTTTATTTTTTTTAATTATTCCTAATTTATTCCATCGCTGAACTAAGAACTGAGCAAGAACCAAGTGTACGTGCCCGAGAGACCGACCCGGCCCGCCTCCCACTCAAGCACCTGTCCTGGGCCCGACCCGCCTGCTCACTGTCCCAAGCCCAACCCGCCCGTCTGCTTTTAATTTGTTGTAAAACATGCTCACACCCAGATTCGAACCTGGATGTGAGAAAGAGATATCAAGAACTTTAACCACCATATCACCATCTCTTTGTATTATTAGTTTATTTTTTTTTTATTTTTATACTTTATTTCTAACTCTCAATATTAAAAATACAATACCATAATTTTAAAAAATATAAAATTTATTTAATAAAAATATAAAATTATATTTAAAAAAAATAAAATTATATTTAATAAAAACATAAAATTATAGTTAATAAAAATACAAAATTACATTTAATAAAAATAAAAAATTATATTTAATAAAAACACAAAATAATATTTAATAAAAATACAAAATTATATTTAATAAAAACACAAAATTATATTTAATAAAAATACAAAATTATATTTAATAAAAACAAGAAATTATATTTAATAAAAAATTATATTTAATAAAAACATAAAATAATTAAAAAACAAAAGAAAAAAATAGAAAAAAGAATAAGGGCGGTTCCACTGCGACACATGCACGGTCGAACCGCCCTCCTATTTTTATTTTTTTTTTATTTTGTATTTTTATTTTTTTATTTTTTTATTTTTTTTATTTTTTTATGATAATGGTAAATTTGGTTTAGGGTAATTAATAGTAATATAATGGTAGTGATAAAAGCATAAAAAATAAAAAAACAAAAAAACAAAAGAATAAAAAATACAAAATACAAAATAATTAAAAGCAAAAAAAATAAAAAAAGGGCGGTTCCACCGCGTACATGCGCGGTGGAACCGCATCTTAATCTAATAAAAAAATATAAAATAATAAAAAACAAATAAAATAGAATAAAAAAAAATAAATAAAAAATAAAAAATAAAAATAAACAAAATAAAAAAATAAAAATAGGAAGGCAGTGGACCCGCCCTCCATGCTTTTTTTGTTTTATTTTTTGAATTATTTTAAACTAATAAAAAAAGGGTTAAAAGAATAAAAATGATAAAAGATTAAAAAATAAATAAAATACAATAAAATGAATAATAAACAAAATAAAATAAAAAAATAAAAAAAATTCAAAAATAGGAGGATGGTGGAACTGCCCTCCATGCTTATTTTTTTTGTTTTTATTATTTTTTTAATTATTTTAAACTAATAAAAAAAAGGGATTAAAAGAATAAAAATGATAAAAGGATAAAAAAAATAAAAAAAATTATACAATAAAATGAATAAAAAACAAAATAAAAAAAGAAACAAAGAAAATAAAAAAAAAAATCAAAAATAGGAGGGTGGTGGAACCGCCCTCTATGTTTATTCCTTTTTGTTTTTTTTTTTTTTTGTTTTTTGTTTCTTTTGTATTTTTAATTATTTTGTATTTTTATTATTTTGTTATTTTATTCTTTTGTTTTATTCTTTTTTTTTTATTTTTTTGTGTTTTTATTACTACCATTAATTACCCTAGACTCATAATTTATATTTTTAGTTATCATTTTTATTTATTGTAATTTATAATAACAATTTTTTTTTCCATGCAACAAAAGAGAAATGAAAAAAAAAATATAAAATGATATTTTACATATGTAAGGTATAATAGCTCAGCGACGGAATTATTTCCGACGGATTTTTTTATCGCTAATTTCGTCGCTAATTTGTCTGAAATTTTTTTTTCAATTTTTAGCGACGGATTAGCGATAGATTTTTTTTTATGGATTTTTTCGTCGCTAATTTCATCACTAAATTATCCGTCACTGATCCGTCCGAATTCTGTCGCTAATTAGCGATGGATAATAATCCGTCGTTAATTTTCGTCACTGAAAGCGGGTTTTCTGGTAGTGTTATTTTCATCGAAAATTAGCGATCAATTCTACAACGAGTTGTTTTCGTCTCAAAATTAGCGATGAATTTTTTTTTATCACAAAATTAGTCGCTAAATTGAATTTAGAGACCAATTTAGTGACGAATTTGGAATTTTTAGCGACAAAATTTGTAACGAATATGATAATCAGCGACGAATTTTGTGACAAATTTGAAATTTTAGCTACAAAAATAAATTTTGTTGACATATTTAGATCATTTTTCCCTATATAATCTATTTTTATACATGCTCATCCATATTATCATCAATTAACCATCCAACCGTCATCAATAATCATCAACATCAAATTTCTACTGTCTCGGCTAATCTATGTAACTAACCATCCAAAAATATCAATCAACTAAAAATTCAACGACAGCTAATCATTTTAACGCTACCAAGAGTCACAACAACAGTATCAAAAGCAAGCATAACAACAATAACAGCAGTATCAAAAAGAAGCACAACAACATCAAATCTCAATATTCAAATATCAACAACAACCATAATATCAACAATCACAAAAATCAAAGTAACCATATTTAAATGTAACTATCAAATAATAACAAACAATCTCAAGCACCACCATTACCACCACCACCACCATCATCATCAAATATATCATTACCACCATCACCATCACGAGCATTATCACGAGGTGATAGAGAAGGGGAATCTAATTTGGAACGAAGGCTAACTGAAGATTCTACATGATTAACATCTATTGTGTGCGAAACTCGTTAAATTTGTGCATGTGTTGTGCGTGAAATTCGTTCAATTCTTGATCTCTTTGGCTCTGTAGTGTACATATCTCTTGAAATTCGTTGTTTATTTGCACTTGTAGGTCTTTCAAGTGACTCACCTCTTAATTTAATTGCATTATTTCTGCCCTTATTAATAGTGGGATAGAAGAAGATAGACCAGTGATTTTGCAAGTTCTGCTTAAAGAACCCATCCCAAGTACTCTACCCCATTTTGCTCCATTAGTTGCCTCGAGCTATAGAACTATACTATCAATAGATGGCTCAAATAAGTCAGCATCATCACTAGCACTCAAATTTCTCAGTAAAAGCTCATCATATCTCTCCTATATTATCATGAGAAAAATTAAAAGAACAATATAATAGAAACGCATATAATCTGGATTATATATATATAAAGGCAAATTGCATACCTTAACTGTTCTAACTCTTTCCCTGCTCCACGTCTTGTCTTTTTTTTTAAATGTCCGCATGAAAGTGTCTATGAAAAATGGCTCAATTCCCATTTCCTTGACCTAAAAAAATACTATTAGAAATAATAAAATATTTTAAAAATAATTGAATTAGATTAAAAAATTAGTGTTTGAATAAAATTATCAATTTATTTATATATTCATCTATATTGATTGAGCCTCTAGCAAATATCACAGACGATTTTCCAGAATTATAAACTCTATTTTTCTTATTATGTTCACTCCTTCGTCTGCACTTATCGGATTTCTAGAAATTCACAATCCTGTCACAATTCTCCTCGATGATGTAGTTTGGTTTCCTTCTGCTGGTCTATGCATGATTTAGTACGCGTTGGATGTGATCGCCACAATTTTTTTTTAAAAATTCTTTTTATTCCAAACTTTTCAATTTTATCCCAAATGAATGGTCATTGCAATTGAAAAAAAAAAGTAGTTATATTAAAATTATAAATATAGTTTCATATATAAACTAAATGACATAACTTACCTTGAATTCGTTCTACCATAATTCTTTTATTTCTTCTGAGGTGCTTGTGAAAGTCATCGAAACGTATCCCCAATAGTTGTTCATTATTCTATTAAGTTCGTGAATAATATGTACAGAATTTGTAAATTTGTAAATCTATCATAAAGTTATAAACAAACAATAATAAATAAATAAAATAGTTAAAAAAATCATATGTTTTATAAATAAAAGAAACAATACTTATGAAATTTTAAAATTTAGTACTTACGAATCTTTGCAATGGGTTATTATCTCTTGGCTGTCTTCCCTCTCAACATATAAATGTTGCACCAAAGGTGCAACCGAAGGGGGGCGAAGGTACATTAGTAGCAAGAGAATGAGATTATGAAGGTGCTCAAACAGATTACGATGGTAAAAAACATAATCTTCCATCAGCATTTCGTCTATGGTTGCCACGTCAAAATTATCAATAATAAATGTTAAAACGATAAAAAAAATAAAAATTATGTATTCATCAGATAAATAATGGAATACATGAAAAAACTTACCATATTTAAATTGACGTACTAATTGCGAAAAATAAATCATCAATACCTCAAAAAATCTTGTCATACACCTTCGCACATGCGACACACACGCGCCCGTGCCCACGGACCCACGTCGGGTCTTCTTCACCCGACAGGTCTGCAACCAGGTTTTGCAACCCAGCTACCAAAAAACCAATTTTTCAGCCTTTTTTCACACAATTTTCGTGTGGAATGTCAAATTAAATCTTCCCAATTCATCTTTAACTCAATTTTTGGGAGAAATAAACCCTAATCACAGCAGATTTAACTACTTTTGTCACAGCCCTTCGCGGCCATGTTAGAAAACCTAGTTTTTGGCAATGCCAACTGCAATTAATCATTCAAATTGATAGATCTGAGTGTCAGGAAAACATCTAGACCATCTGCATGCATCAATTTATCCTCTAACTTGACATATCTATGGTTTTGTGGTTGGTATGGTCAAAAACTCTGACTGGACTTTTCATGGCCTAAACATACTCAAAAATTCAACAAAAATTATTTTCATGATCCTTGGGCTATGGGTATTCTCGTGATATCTTCGGAGTCACGAAAATTATCCGTGATCCGAATTCTAAACTTTGTACCCTATACATTTTATATCCAAAAAAATTCTGAAAAATTTTAATAAATCTAATTTGCTTTGATACTAATGTCAGATTTATACTCTACATGCGTATGCGGAAGCGTGTAAAATAAATAAGTTGGAATTTTTGTATAAATACCTTGATATATAGGTCTCCAAATCCGTAAACCGTGAACTCTCTCGTATGGATCGTTTAATCGGGATGGTGAACATAAAATTGAACCACTATTGTAATACCACGATATTTCAACCTTAAATCCAATAATCACGATAATAAGAGAAATTTTTCTACTCGAAATTTTCTCTTAGTTCTCTTTATTTTTCTCTTGAAAAATAATCTCACTCTCAATATCACTCATTGTGTCTGCAATGTGCAAAGAACTTTCACATATTCTAAAAACTCTCAATTGCATAAGATTAACTCACGAAGTTATTTCTAAGAGAGAGGGAGAGATTATTTGGGGAGAAAAAAATTATACCTTATGTGTATACTGTTTATGATAATTTAATTAAAAATAAAGTTTTAAAAAAATATTTTATCAAACAAATTATTTATAAAAGAAGAATATAAAAACAGTTTTTAAAAATAAAAATTTCAAATAACTTTTAACTTATTTAAAAAGAAATTAATTTTTATTTCTCCTTAAAATGAGAAGATAAGGAGGAAAGAAGGGGAAAAAAAGCCTTTACCAAACATGCTTTTAGCTTAGTCTAAATAATATAAGATTTCAAACTCTCACCACTAATGAGATCAAAATTATCTGGTAGAACTACGACAAAAATATATATATACTTTAAGATAAACATTTTGAATATTTTCAACTTAGTAACTTAAGCAACCAAATGCTATTACATTAAACCTTTATAATATATTAAGGTCAAAAAACTATAAGAAATTGTTCATAGTGGTTGTGAGAGAGAGAGAGAGAGAGAGAGAGAGAGAGAGAGGATCTATATATCTATATTAAAAAATAAAATAAAAAAAGAAAAAACCTGCGTTGTTTGGAATTGATGAAATCATCGGGGCGGCAAAAAACAATGAATTACCAAAGGAACTTGAGTGTCCCTCCAAAGAATGGAAAGTCCACGTGAGCAGGAGGGAGTTTTGCCCCGTCCTTGCAACCAAACACGTACCATATCTCATTCCACCACCATATCAATAACGTTGCTATAGGCAAAGCTCCTAAAACCCATGTCAACCATCACGCAGAGGGTGCAGCTTCCATCTCTCTCTCTCTCTCTCTCTGTATGATGGGAGAAGCGGTGCTTTTCAGCTAAGAAAGAATGGAGGTTTAAATTTTTATTACACAGATTTGGATCTGAAATCTCTAGATTGAGGAAGGATGATTGTAACCACTAAATTGTTTTTTAAGGGACAAAACAAAGATATAAATAAGGAGCTGTGGGGAGGCAAATCTTGATTTTTGAAAGTGATATTTTGTATTCAAACGAGTCACTTCGGGGCACCTCCAACCTTATCGTGAAAACCATGTTTTTTGTATTCAATCTTGATTTTTCCTTAAAAGATCAGTTCAATTCAAATCGAATTTAGTTGAAATCAATATGATTAGAGTCTTAAAAAATAAAATTATCTTGATATCTATTTTGTATATATATAAAACTCGAATCTAAGAATTTATTAAAAAGATAATGATGTTCAATTATCGGATTAATTAGACATCGGATATTTATCCTCATAATTCAACACAACAGCATTGAACCTATTTGGCAAATATTATTGTTATTTTCCATCTTGAAAGCTCAAGACGGGATAAAAGACAAAAATAAATAATAAAAAAATAATTCTAACCATTTATCAACCTAATCTAAAAGGACATACTACCATATAGTCTTTTTTACATTAAAATTGATGTGACATTATGATTGATTAATTTAGTTGCAAAAGATATAAATTTTTTATTTAGTTATTCTTTGACATGAAAGTACAATGATAAATTGAACTCAATCCTGGAAAAAACAAATAGACATGACTTATTATAATTGATTAATTTAGTTATTCTTTGGCGTTACTGAACACCTTCTCCATTAAAATAATCTTCATCATTAAAGTACTGATCTCTTCATCAACAGGGTAGGTATGGAGGTAACTTGATTTTGCTTGATTCAAAGTTTGCTGAAATAGACCTCAGCTCCATCAACTGGTTTTGGATGTGAGAGATAAGCAATCGCTGCTTCTGGATTGATTAGTTCCCACCTGCAAAATTAATCGCAATATGCTATTATATTAGTGGGTCACAGTGAATAATAATAGGTCTTTTCTGGGTTTTGTGAGATGGCATTACTTGTATCCTGCAGACAGATGGTGAATGAGAATTGCGAGTTGCATCCGAGCAAGCATATTTCCTGGGCAAATTCTTGTTCCTCCACCAAATGCTTGGAATGTTCCAGGCCTCATCGGTTGCTGACCCAAAAGATAGACCAGGGTTGATGACTTAATCAAGGGCTATGCATTTATAGCTTTTGGTAACTAGAAAAGTGACTTACATCCCATCTGTCAGGATTAAAGCACAAAGGATCATCAAAGTGTTCTGGGTTTGTGTGGATAAATCTAATCCAATTTAGTACTTTCCATCCTTCTGGTATTTTATACCCTGCATAAAATTTAAATTCTCTTTAAAAGAAGAAGCAACTTTGTAATTTGAATCTCAAGTTTCCATTTTCTTTCCATACCTACCTTTGTATTCAACATCTTTGGCAGCTACCCGGAAATTAAATGACGATATGTTGGCCATTCTTAGTGTTTCTTCCACCACCTGCACTATATCTACGATTAGCAAATCAAGAAAGAAAGAAGTTCAGGAAGTAAAATCCATCATGAGGTCAATCACTCAATGCCCTACTACTTTTGGCACTGAACTGGGCGGACAAACACATGAACCGTCCTGGCATGTGGTCGTTGGGCCATTGTGTATGGATTGAGGGTAAGGTTATGCTTCAACCCGTAGCCATATCAACTATGAACCGTAAGGATCACAGTCCAGAACTCTAATTCAAATATCCAAAAAAGGGGCAACTAGTTCTAGTGGCATTTCTAAAATGGCCATACTACTTTTTTCTGTTATTTTAAGGATAAAAATGCCCCTCGTAAGGTAACCTGGCATTAAGCGGCGATTACAATAATTTATTTGGACCTCACTTGGGCAAGCTCAAACCTGGCCTAAAGCCTTGCCAAACAACAGGGGCACATGACGCTGGGAATTCCTGCACAAAGTCAAATTGTACACAACTCTGGTGCAAACATACCTTGCTTGTATACTTCAACTTGGAAATTTCGTCACTTGTGATGAACCCTCCATTTTTCTGTTGACTAAGAGCCTGATTTTCTTCCTGCAGTTAAACGCTAATGAGAAAAATATGTCCATTCAGTGTGAAGAATGAAAAAGGTTAGACCAATTGAAGTTAATACAATACCCTGAGCTTTTGGAGGACTTCAGGAGACTTGGCAAGGAAATATATTGCCCACATTGATGAAAGAGCAGTAGATTCATAGCCCGCAACAACAAGAGTGACAATGTTGTCAAGTACTTCTTCATCTTTTAATTGATTTCCTTGCTCATCTTTTATCCCCATAAGCCCATCCATCAAATCATTTCTTGCTTCAACTCCTTTAAGTTTGTCCCGCTTCCTCTTCTCCAGCTCTGCTCGAAATATTTTTATAAGCTTCTTTCGACACTGCAATTTTAGCAAAACCTTATTTAGTTACCAGAAGGGACAAAAGGAATTTTTGTACTGACAAATTTAACCTAGGTTTGGTAGAATTGAGCTGATTTGCTTGGCATAATTGATAGAATTGTATTGATAAGTTCCCTTTGAAGTGCAATAGTTATGAATCTGATAAATGGTCTTTAAATGTGAGATCTACACATACTTTAGATTTTGAAGTCTGAGGTACCTGAATAGCATGGTAGAAATTAGTCCCAGGAAAGTACCAACGTTGAGCTCTAATACCATTGACAAGCCCAACAAACAACTGGTCAAGTGTATACAAGAGTGGGCCTGGTTGAATATTGGCGAACAAATTCCCAATGTTCTCAAATGTCACCTGTCACAATAATTAAATCCTTCAACTGGTCAGAAGATCACGCTAGTCCATTATTTTTTTTTAACATCACCATATTTGATGGGGTATTCTCGTTAATATGACTCAAGTGTCTATAAGGCCCCATTTAGAATATAAGCTACTTTTTTCATTTTCAATTTTTAAACTCAAGACTTAATTATGAAATTTAAGTCTCAATCCCATTAAATCAACTATTCATAGATCACCGATTCCATTATTTGAGAATTATGGTAAATAGGTTAAACATGGTGTTAATATTGTAGGTCAAACCTTAGTATCGAAGAATTATTTAAAAATAATTTCAAAATAACAATAATTTATATTTTTAATCTTAAAACTAGAAATCTGCTCCGTAAAAATGATTTTACCTTCTTGGCTTCATCGAAGGCTACAATTTTACCCTTTTGGGCCCAGGATTCAAGAGCGGCCGTGATGCGGGGTTGGACAAGGAGCGCGATAGGGCGGAGTGCTTGTGGCAGGTTGATGGCACTGGTTATGGCACCACGAAGCCTCTTATGTGCTTTGCCATATTGAGATATTATTGTATATTCACCCATAATTTCCACATTTGGCCATTTGCTCATGAAAATCCCCTCATTTTGGTACACAAACTTGGTAATGTCCGGAGCACATGCAATGATGGATGGTGATCCAAATAGGTGGGTCTTATACAACCCTACTTCGCTCTTGTACCTAATCATTAAAAAAAGAAATTAAAAAAAAAAAAAAAAACCCTTAGCTTAGTCTGAATAATATAAGATTCTCAGCCCTGATGAGATCGAAAATATCTTGTAAGACTAAGCTAAAAAGATATATAATATATATATATGTATGTATATATACTTTATCCTCACATATAGCATCACTAATTGGATATGTTTATATATATATATAAATATATATATTTTTATTAAATCGCAATGCTTTGTTTAATTATATATATATATATATAAGAATCCAACCTATCATTCGGGATTCAAATATTACATAATAAAAAATATATATATGAAAAAAAACCTGCGTTGCTTGGAATTGATGAAATCATCGGGGCGGCGAAGAAACTTGAAGTACCAAAGGAACTTGAGAGTCTCTCCAAAGAAGGGAAAGCCCATGTGACCTGGAGGGAGTTTTGCCCTGTCTTTGCAACCAAACACGTACCATATCTCATTCCACCACCATATCAATAACGTTGCTATAGGCAAAGCTCCTAAAACCCCTGTCAACCACCACGTAGAGGGTGTAGCTTCCATCTCTCTCTCTCTCTCTCTCTCTCTGTGATAGAAGAAGTGGTGCTTTTCAGATAAGAAGGAACGGAGGTATAAAAAAGGAGCCGTGGGGGGGGCAAATCTTGAGTTTTTGAAAGTGATATTTTGAGTTTTGGAAGTTATATTTTGTATTCAAACGGGTCCCTCCGGGGGGGACTACCGACCTTCACGTAAAAATCATGATTTTTAGAGTAATTCTCACCACTGTCACGAAAGTATTATGAGATTGTCCCAAATGAATGGCTTAATGGTCACGTCCCTTTTCCCTAATCTGATGATTCAAGTTCAAATATCTATGCAACCAATAAAAAAGAAAGTATTATAAAATCAAATAATAAAAATGAATATTTTAGAGAGAATATGATATTATGCAAGAAGTCACAATAGGGGGCTATAAAAAAGCACTTAGAGAAGTATAAGAAGTCACTATCATTAAGTGGCGACGTAATGAATAGTCACGTTCATTAAGTATAACAACTCAAAAATCAAGAATCATCTAGAAAACTTAAAATCTATAATCACTCCATTAAAAATGTATTATGTATGGATATCCATTTGGATTCTCTAAAATTTATAACAGTCGTAGCTTTGTTTATGGGTAACTTCAATTATTCCCCACAATCGGTGTTTCCTCACCAAATGAAGCCATGACTAACAAAAATCAAATTCTAACATCACAGCTATTATCAGCAAGATATGTGTAGAGGTTCACGATGCCCGCCTGATTAAATTATTTCATAAAGATAATATACATTACAACTAATAATACATCAATATTATAATAGAGGGCGTAGCAAATAAAATACTCACTATACGTGATATGCACTATGACAACATAGATAGAAAATTCAAGTGATAATGAGCCAAGTTGCGGTAGACTTGGTTTATCCTAACCCCAATGACCTAAAGCCTTGCATCATCCCCTTCCCCTCGAATCTTTTATATGTATATAAAAGAATCAAATTAAAATTTGTTATTGGTAGCTAATTAATTCATTTTTTTAATGGTGAGAATTTTTTTTTTTAATTCTTTTGGGTGTAAACTAATGAACTTATCTAGCACGCCTAATGTCCCACAAACCAATGTTTTTAAAATCAAACCAGTAATTATTGATTTATTGGTTTATTAGTCAGATCGGTCAGACGATTTTACAAACCGGATGATATCATAATGATATCATATATATAATTTATATATTATATATTTTAAAATAAAATAAAAATAAAATCTTATATCTCTATAAAAAATAAATTTGTATATTATATGAGTTGTATATTATAATATTTTTCTTTGGATCGGTTTGAACAATTTACTAATTTTATCAGTTTTAAACAATTTTAATCGAATTTGACTTTATTCGAATTAATAATGAAAATCGAATCGAATTATATAACGGTTCGTGATCGAATTAGTCGAACCGACTGGTCCGATTCGATTTTAAAAACACTATCACAAACATGGGCATACACACCTGTAACCAATAAATAGTATAAAGAGTATATTCCCTACCATCTAAACTAAACTCCTCTTTGGTATAGTATTTATTACTTCAATTTTTTTTAAAATATATACTTATTTCACTCCTGGTTGGTTTAATAACATGATACTAATATCTCTTAAGTAAGGTTTTGAGTCTTGTGTTTGATGAAAATAAGTGTCAAGAGAGTTTTGTTCTTAAGAATTTAACCCAATTTGAACTGAATTTAGTTGGGGGACAACGTGATTATGAGATAATGATAGATTATAAAAAAATACTTATTGACCCCATTGGATTGACCTTGAAATAAAGAATACTAGAAATATTAAATATTAAAAACCAAATGAATTAAGTTTTAACTAATGTTACCTCTCAATATGTTTTAAGTGTCTTAAGCCTGATTTGAAAGTTGTTTTAACTGATTTAAAATTATTAAAATTTAAAAAATTATTGATATGAACTATAATTTGATTTAATTAATTCTTAATTTATCTCAAAAAGTCAATAGAGGAATCAAAGTTGGGCCTTTCTTCTTTTTAAATGTGGAAGTTTTCCTCTCTTTTTTTTTTCAATTATTATTCTTTTTTGGGGTAAATTTTGTCCAACTTGTTCATAAATTACATCGCTTTGAATACTAACAAATTTGCTAAACTAAATACAACAATTTAAAAAAACAAATATTAATTGAATTAAGTCACTGATTGTAAAATCAACCTCTAATTTGAAACATAACGTTCGGTTTGCTACGACTACATAAGCAAGAACGGACGCTCAGTTTTTGCAAGATTTGGTTTTATATATAAATGAAAGTTAATTATGTAGATAGTCGCTCTAGTATGTGATGTTAGATCTCTTAATTAAGATTTTGGATACGATTCTTAGGAATAGAAAAAATTATATTGAGAGATTAGATCTTAGAATGGGTCATTATAAGTTTTGAAATGGATTAATTAGAATATGATTTCGGATATCGGTGATGAATAAAAAACCAAAAAAGTTAATTATGCATAGCAAAGCCTAAAATTTATGACAAGGTCCAAAATACAAAATTATGCTGTTACTTGGTTTCGAAAAGCTCAACAATAAGCCCTTCTTGGCCCATGATTTGAGGGCTGAATCGACAGGCTGGCGGAGTGAACGAGGGACAAAGCTTCGGAGTCTGGCATGGTATGCGCTTTCCCATGCACAGATGCCGGTGCATTTGAGCCAATAATGTCAATGTTGGGCAACTCCAGCCTGAACTTGTCCTCGCTTTGAAATACAAACTCTGTGGTGCTGGGAGTGCAAGCTATGACAGATGGTGATCCAAATAGGTGAGTCCTGCATAACCCTACTGATGGATTGGATGTAGCCCAATACTTGATCAAAGGTACAATCGATAGACCCATAGCACAAAAGGGATTACCCCATGAGCTAAGCGACCAAATAACTATCAACCAAGGAGCAGACATAACCTAGTGTTATCGAATGACTATCCTCGATGGTTATTTATTTGATCTATCGAAGGGCCTTAGTCGTCCCGCCCATCGAACGAGATTTGTTATTTATCTTCCTGATCGGCTACTTAGTCCTTGGTTCACCGAGCGAACAAACCCGAAGACTCCGCATTGGCCTAACAACTGACCGACAGCTAACGGCCTTATTGATCCTAAAGAAAGATCAAAGTGTCCAACAACTTTGATTCCCTACTTAAGAATGGTATCTCTAGGATCTTACGGATAAGAAAAATTCTTATACGATAAAGATCACTAATAATTCGGAATATTGAACTTCTGAAATTTTCGGATCGTTTCCGTAAGAAAAGTATGGTTACAAGATCCTGAAAGCATACGACTCTATCAGGTATAAGATATCCTCAAACCCTCTAAATCAGATACGCTCTCTCGATCTTACACATTGAGTACACTAGTCACATTGAATCTCTCCATCTCTAAGCTCTCAATCTGTTTCTTCACATTCGAAAACCACTCTTTCTAATTTGAGCGTCGGAATCTCCTCCGTCGAAACACCCTCCGAAGGTTTTTGCATGTTTCATATCCCATTGACGGCAACCATTCAAGTCATCAAGGAGCCGGTATCTGTGGAGTCACAACCCACCTCCAACAGAATGGCACCATTAATGGAAATATAATGATATACCAAAAGCTCATGTCGACGTCTATGGCCATTAGTCCTGACGTAACGCCGGCCAAGAGGAAGAGGCCTATCATAGACTTTGATGACAACGACCTGATAGGGGTGGATCTCTGCTGCGATGATTCTATAGTCATCACCCACAAGATAGAATCTCACATCGTAAAGAGAATCCTTGTCGATCAAGGGGCCGACTGCGATCTTCTTACCTGGGACGCCTTCTGTCGAATAGACCTTGATCCGGCTCAGCTTCAGCCACCTACCGGGTCCCTAAGGGACTTTCGAACGAGCACGTCTATCCTAAAGGCATTATCTCCCTTTCTGTGACTCTCAGAAAACTTCCCAATCACACGACCACCCATTGTCCAGTTCCACGTGGTGAAACTGTTCTCTCCTTATAACGTCATTCTCAGAAGATCCAGCCTGGATGAATTAGAAGCGTTACCGAGCATGAGATACATAAAGGTGAAATTCAGAACACCACAAGGGGTCACTACTATACGTAGCAATCCTGATCCTTATATCATCTTTGCGGCTCAAGATGTGCAAAAAATTTTCTGATCGATGCCTTGGAACTCAGGGACGACACCGGGCTGAGATCAAAACCCGAACTAGGCGAAGAAATGGTTGAGGTCCTTCTAACAAGCGCCCAAATTAGACCACCCATATAGGGACGAAACTATCACCCTCCCTGTGAGAGGCCTTAGTTGCCTGTCTACAATAAAACGTTTTCGCCTAGACCCCGAAAGACATGACAGACATAGATCCGTCTGTCATAACCCATAGGCTAACAGTCAATGCCAATTTCAAACCAGTGATACAGAAAAGGAAAGTATTCACTCTCAAACGCCAACACACTATACAAGAAGAAGTTCAGAAGCTATTAGCGGCCAAGTTCATTCGTGAAGTCAAATATCCTGAGTGGTTAGCCAACGTTGTTTTAGTAAAAAAGGCCAATGGCAAATGGAGAATGTGCATGAATTTTACCGATCTCAACAAAGTGTATCCAAAAGATAGTTACCCACTCCCCAACATCAACAAGCTCATAGACAATTACTCGGGATACTAGCTCTTGAGTTTCATGGATGTCTATTCAGACAATAATCAGATCATAATGGTACTGGATGATGAAGAGAAGACGAGCTTCATTACTGAATTCGGCACATATTACTACCGAGTCATGCCCTTTGGTCTAAAGAACGCTGGAGCGACTTTTCAATAACTGGTCAATACGGTCTTCAAAGACCAGTTAGGTAGGAATGTTGAGGCATATATTGATGACATGTTAATCAAGAACATCACTGCAAAGCTCATGTTGTAGACCTTGAAGAAACCTTTCAAACGTTAGAACGTTATAATATGCGATTGAACCCGACAAAATACACCTTTAGGATCGCCTCCAAAAAATTTCTAGGCTTCAAGATTACCGATCTAGGGATAAAGACCAATCCCAAGAAGATACCAGCAAAATTGGATGTGTCGCCTCCTCGGACACTAAGAGAAGTGCAACGTATTACCAGTCGAATAGCAGCTCTGAGCTGGTTCATGTCAAGGGTCGGTAAGAAATACAAGCCCATATTTGATGCATTGAAGAGGACTCGGTGGTTTGAATGGACATCCGAATGTCAGGCAGCCTTCAAACGATTAAAAGAATACCCGATAGAGCCACCACTGCTTTCATGGCCCATCCCTGGGGAAGAGCTTTATTTATACCTCACCATCTTCGATCGAGCGCTCTGCTCTGTGATAGTGAGACAGGAGTCCGTTGCCCAAAAGCCATTCCACTACATCAGCCAGATATTAAAGGAATCCGAAATTAACTATCGACTGATTGAGAAGATAGCATATGTCTTGGTCATCTCAGCAAGATGCCTTTGACCGTATTTCCAAACCCATACCATCGTGGTGCTCACCGACCAACCACTAAAGCAGATCTTCAGAAAAGAGACACTTCTGGTCGACTTATCAAGTGGAGCATGGAACTAGGCAAGTTCGATATACAATATCGATCACGACCAGTAATAAAGGGCCAAGCATCGGCTAATTTCATCCTCGAATGCACCTTGCCGACAGTGCTCGAAGACAAATCTCCTAACCATCAGAAAGAATGGTCGATCCCAGAGTGGACTATCCACGTCGACGGGTCATCGAATTTCTCGGGATGTGGTGTCGGGCTCATACTAGTGGGCCCAAATAATTTTAAGGGGGAATACGCCTTGCAGTTCGATTTTCAGGCCACCAACAACCAAGCTAAGTACAAAACCTTACTGACAGGCCTTCAGATCGCCATTAACATGGGGGCACGGAACGTAAGGGTATTCATTGGAAACCAGTTGGTCGTCAAATAAATCGAAGGGGTTTACGAAACGAAAGACCTAAACATGGCCAAATACTTGAGAAAGTTGCGTGAAACAATGGGACGACTAGAGAAAGTCGATATCCAATAGATCCCTCGGTCGAAGAATGCACGAGCCGACACTCTATCGAAGCTGGTTAGTTCTAACTCGGTTGCCTCTAGTCGAAGGATATACATTGAAAGCCTATCATATCCCAACATTGATGAGCCCAGAGAGGCTCCCTCCATCGATCAGTCCCCTAATTGAAAAGATCCTATAAAATAATACTTGAGACATGATCACCTACTAGAGTCACCGAGGGAGGCGAAGAGACTAAAACGAAAAGCTGCACAGTACGCCATAATTAATGAAATTATTTATCGGAAGTCATTCACTCATCCATATCTATGGTGTCTAACTCCTGAGAAGGGCACTATGTCCTCTGAGAAATCTACGATGGGATCTGCGGTAATCACCTAGGCACTCGAAGCCTGATCTACAAGGCTCTTCATTACGGGTACTATTGGCTAACCATGAAGGTCAACTCTGACAACTATGTAAAGCGATGCGACAAGTGTCAACACTACTCTTCGGTGCCGCGACTGCCTTCCACCAAACTCAATCCTATAGCCAACCCCTGGCCATTCACTCAATGGGGTATGGATATCCTCGGGTCATTCTCCCCAGCCTCTGGACAATGGAAGTTCCTCATAGTAGCGATTGACTACTTCACCAAGTGGATGGAAGTCGAACCTCTAGCTCAAATCACTACCGCCAAGGTCCAATCCTTCGTACGGGCTTATATCATCACTCGATTCGGCATACTGCATGTCTCCATCACAGACAATGGAAAGCAATTTGACAACGAGTACTTCTGGGAGTTCTGCGAAAGACTCGAGATTCAATATCTATTTTTATCAGTCGCTCATCCGCAGACCAGCGAGCTGGTTGAGATAACCAACCAAACAATCCTTCAGGGATTAAAGACAATGCTAGACGATACCAAAGGATAATTGGCTGAAGAACTCTACGGTATCCTCTGGTCAATCACACTACACCACGAAGGGCAACAGGTGAAACACCTTTCAGTCTGACATATGGAAGTGAAGCGATCATACCGATGGAGATAGGAATTCACTCGCTCCGGGTGGCCCAATACGGCGCTAGACAAAATGAACATACCCTGCGTGAAATACTGGACTTGCTTCCAGAGTTACGAAAATCCATATCGGCACGAATGGCTGCTTAACAGCAGCAAATTATATGGTATCACAATTGAAGAGTTAAAGACCGCACATTCAAACCAGGCGAGTTGGTGTTAAGAAGGGTCGAAGCCACCGGTCAGCCCCAACCCGGGGGCAAGCTCGCCCCAATTGGGAAGGTCCGTACCAAATGTATTCTGTGATCCAACCTGGAACCTATTGCCTCAACAATTTAGATGGATCGGTTGTGCCTAGAACCTGAAACTCAGAGAACCTATGTATATACCATCAATAGACTCCGCTGCTTCCCGTAGCCAGAAGAATCAGCTTAGTAAGGACGGAACAATTCTCCCCCCATCCTCGTCTGGTTACCAGACAAATTTCCTATCGATCGAACGTGTCGTCAAAAAGGGATGAAACTCCCCGATCAAGCGAATACGGCTCTCCTATCTAAAGTTTCCTATCGATCTAACATGTCATCAAAAAGTGATGGAACTCCCCGAATGGATGGACACAACCCTCCAATCTTAAGTTTTCTATCGATCGAACATGTCATCAAAAAGGGAGAACTCCCCGAACGGATGGGCACGGCCCTCCTATCTAAAATTTCCTATCGATCGAATGTGTCATAAAAAAGGGATGGAACTCTCCGAAAGGGCAGATATGGCTCTCTTATCTAAAGTTTCCTATTGATCGAATGTATCATCAAAAAGTGATGGAACTCCCCGAACGGGTGGACACGACCCTCATATCTAAAGTTTCCTATTGATCGAACGTGTCATCAAAAAGGGATGAAACTCCCCGAACGGGTGGATACGGCCCTCCTATCTATGGTTTCCTATCGATCAGATGTGTCATCAAAAAGGGATGGACTCCTTGAACAGGTGGACACAGCCCTCCTATTCAAAGTTTCCTATCAATCAGACGTCTATAGCTTAAATGGCCAGTAATACTTCACATCTCTGCACAGAGCCTAAAAATTGGAAGCAGATCTACTTTGATGAAAACCGAAGAAAAGTGTATAGTCAAACAAGAGACATCAAAAGAGAGCAAGGACAGAATTCAAGTAAAGTATAACTTTTCTCTTATTCTTATATAAGAAATACATTCAGTTACATGAATGAGTGTACAAATCCCTACATCGAACCGATTACATCACGAGAAGTACACAGTAGGGTTGTCCCTGGACAAAGAAACCACAATCCCAACACTAGAGAGTACAAAAACAGTCATTCCTATGTAGTGCTAGGCACAAGAGAGGACATGAGCTCGGGTTTTTCCACCTCAAGCGACTCAAACCCTATCTACTAACCAAAGATGGTGCGAGAGGCATCCCCACCGTAATTGGATGATGGAGGGGAATACAGACAGTTAACCTAAACTGGCGAAGAACATGTCTCCACCGTGATGGATGACATCACCATGCCAGCCGATTAGTGGTCGAAATAATGAGATCTCGTTCTAGTAGTCCCCCTTCTTAATGAGATCTCACTCTAGTAGAAGCTACTTGAGCTATAAAGCTCCGCATGCCAAAACGCTTCGTAGAAGGAAACGACTCTTAGAAGAACTCTCAGAAAGAAAGAAAAACTTCAATTCTCCGTAGGAAGGAAGGAGCACGCATCATCACTACTTATAGCTGAAAAGGAACGGGCCCAAATTAATTCGGGTAGGTGAAACGGATCGGCTAGAATAGCATGTTATAAATGTAGTAATTAACTTCCTTCAGTTCCCCATAAAGGAATCACTTCCAATGAGACACACTCGTCCTCGTGAGAAAGGGCAGAATAGCCTAGGGAAAGTCTAGTAGTCCTATGCTTCTGTAACGTATCAAACATGTCTCGTTTTAATGAGTTTTTACTCATGGCGCCTCTTTGCAAAAAAGGTCATGAGTCGGAGGCAAATGATGGGACGTAGTCCAATACTTGATCAAAGGTACGATCGAGGGGCCCATAGCACAAAAGGGATTACCCCCCTAAGCTAAGTGAACTAATAGCTACCGACCGAGGAGCAGACATAACCCAGTGTTACCGAATGACTATCCTCGATGGCCATTTATTTGATCTACCGAAGAGGCTTAGTCGCCCTACCCATCGAACGAGATTTGTCATTTATCTCCTCGATCGGGTACTTAGTCCTTGGCTCACTGAGCGAACAAACCCGAAGGCTCCGCATTGGCCTAACAATCGACCGATAGCCAATGACCTTATTGATCCTAAGGAAAGATCAGAGTGCCCAATGACTCTAATTCCTTACTTAAGAACAGTATTTCCAGGATCTTACAGATAAGGAAAATTTTCATACGATAAAGATTACGATCATTTCGGAATATTAAACTCTCGAGATTTATGAATCGTTTCCATAAGGAAAGTAGGGTTACAACATCCCGAAAGCATATGAATCTATCAGGTATAAGATACCCTCAAACCCTCCAAATCAGGTACGCTCTCTCGGCCTTATACATTGAGCACATTAGTCACAGGGAACATCTCTCTCTCTAAGCTCTCAATCTATTTCTTTATATTCAAAAATCGTTCTTTCTGACTTGCATGCAGATTCTTCTGGCGAACCTGGTGATGGACGATGAATGGGTCCATCTACAAAGCCAAATTTGCTTTTGGCTTGAAGAACATTTGTCATGGCAGGAACCCATATTGGATAATTTTCTTCTTTAAGGAGACAGGTTGCTAGAGGTTACTAGTGTTGTCCCTGGGTTGTCAGAGGTATAAATAATGTATGGTGATAAGGTATCATGATTGATTTGATACGAAGAATTTACAGAGGTTTCTCCAGCCATGGTAGAAAAAAAAAATTAGAGTTCTAACATTGCTCTGATACCATGATAAAAGAAAGAGAATTTCTCGTATATTTTATTATGAATGAATGGATTTTTATATACAACAAGGGGTTTCAATCAACACTTAAATTGTGGATCTCACAATCAATCAAGGATACAAGTCAAAGGTACTCAATATCTTAAATTGTGGATCTCACAATCAATGAAAAATACGAATCAAAGGTAATTAATATAAATATAGAAAATAAATATTCTTACTTAATTATTCCTAATATTTATGATCAATCCCCAAAAAAACCTTTGTGTGTGTGTGTGTGTGTATTCTGAGTGATCTTTCTTATTTGTTTCCCTTTCTTTTTCTATAAGTTGTTTCATATGTTATTATATCACCATCTACCTAAATACCTATTATGCACAACAATAATAAGGGGAAAGAACCCTGCTTTAAGGTTTCGACCTTTTTCTTTTTCAAGATACTCATTTAAATTAAAAAGTTTGATAGAGTAACAAAATTCTAGGGATCGGAATTTGTTACATTATAAATAAAAATTATGAAAATTCTCAATCCAAAATCATCTTTACAACAATTTTCGAAAAATAAAACTCGAATGAGAGAAATAAAATAACATAATATTGGACTCGCATCAATCAACCTCAACACTACCCTATGTAAATGTTTATAGGAAAGGGCAAGCAGCACTTCCTTATATATATATATATATATCATCCACGATATATTTACGTATAATAGATTTGAAACAAGTTTATTATGGACATCCAGCTTTATAGAAACGGAACAATGTCATAAAAAGATCACTCAAACAAGAAACCAGACCATGCTTCCGATGAACAACATAAGAGCTCAAGAAATTGTAATTGATGTGTTTCATCAATCCTTCACTCATTCAGCCATGCAAGCGTTTACAACCCTATGAAGGTGAAGGATCTTGGCTGAATCATAAACATCTGCCCCGTCAGCAACTCCTCCCTTGGCACACACCGGTCAGGACATTCGGATGTCTGTCCATTTCTATGCCGAGAAAAGCTCTCTTTTCCTTCTCAGTCTTCAGAATTCTATCTTTCCCATCAGCCTTTGATCGTAGAATCCAGAGCCTTGTCTTGTCGTTTTACAATTTGGATCTGGAAGTTGGCTGTGATGAATTTCCATAATAAACTTGCATTTATTGGTCTGGTCTTGACGTGTTGGCTTATGTGCAGACTGCAGTTTGCTGGACTACGGACTTTTGCTGACCATTGGGGGATTATTGATCCCAGTTCGGCCCACAGACCCCCTAGGGCCTTTCTGCTGCTGGCCCATTTGGCCTGTTGGCCTAGTTTGAAACCCCGTTTGAACCCATGAAACTATTTGATTTAGGTTGATTTTTTTTTTTTATTTAACTTGACCATCTGTTTTTAGAAACTCGATAAATCGAATTTGAACAGTTATAAAACTTAATTTAGAAATGATCTCTCCTAATATCTATTTTTCTATTTCAAAGAATCAAAGTCAAGACGTTGATTAAGTTAGTTTAGTGCACTATCATCATATCCACAGACCATTTGTTTTAACGGTTGACGTTGGATTAAATTGTTTTGAACCAAGGATGTTGATGGGGCTATGATCTTTCCTATTTTTAATATTAATCATTGGCATGTTGTGATAAATTGTTTATGCTCGGAGCAGGTTTAGAGGCTTTTGGATTCATGTTGTGTTTTTGGTGTTTAAAAGGTAAAGAAAATGTATGGCTTATCTTGGCTGTGTGAATACCTTTTCTTTGTGTGTGTGTGTGTGTGTGTGTGTGTGTGTGTGTGTGTGTATTACGTGTGTGTGGTATTACGTATGTGTGTATAACAAAATTATGTTGGCAAAGGCATCAGGTTAATTTCTTAACTTGATTGTGATGAATTGTGATGGGATAAACATGAGATGGGTTGACACTTATAATGAATTCATTGGAGTGAGTCTTGCTTGAGATGTGGCTCGAGGATTGTTATGGCCTTGGGACCTCATTATCAACCATGCGTCAGCCACTACTCCCTTGGCGCTACAAGTTTGGGGCCTAGGGATGTCCTTTATCTTCTAGAGGGGATCGGTCAGCCAAGATCCCTCACCTTGAGGATATGCTAGCATGGTTGAATAGGTGAGGGATTGGCCAACCTGATGCGGATATCAAGATTGTAAGAAATTTATATGATTCAACTCAAGTTTCAGTTAATTCAATGGCGAGGGTTCAAGTTAAAAGATTCAAGAAAAAGTTAAATAATTTAATTTGAAGAGTTTTACAACAAGAAATTGGAGGTCAAGTGAATAAAAAATCAAAATGTGACTTAATTATGCTCATATAAATTCAGTTTGAAGAATAAAGGGTCCAAAACTATTTAAAACCAATGGATAACAAAATAAAGAAAAATAGCAGCAAGACTTGGTCAAAATAGTTTGATTTATTTAGTTTCCTAATTTTCTTTATAGTTTATATTTTAGTTTCCTATTTTTTTAATTGTTTAGGGAGTTACTAAATTTTTAGTTGTCAATTTGGTATTTACCTTTAGTTTATAAATAGGTCATTATACATTATATAAAAAAAACAATTATTAAGAGAATTAATAAAATTGTGAGGTTTTTTCACATAAATCTTATTCTTTTGAGAACTTTTGAATTTATTTAAGATAGAACTCTTGTTTAGTTTTTTGACTTGTCAATCTAGGTTTCGAACTACCTAAGTTGTGACATCATTCATTCCATCTGTATATCAAGGTTCTTGTTCTAATGAGAAACGGATTTAAAGTCATATACCTTAGATTTTTTCTCCTTTAGGGCAAGAGTTGAGATCTTTATTTTCCAACGATTTAAATAATTCATTGAAAAGATTCTTGAGCTATATTATTCGTTCGTGAGTTCTAGAGTTTCTTTACTCGTCGGGTTCACATCAATTACTATTTCTTGAGTTCTTATGTTCATGGAAAGCATGCTATGATTTCTTGTTTGAGTAATCTTTTTATGCAATTGCTACTGTTTTCATAAAGTTTATATGCAAAATAAAATTGTTTCAATTCTATTTCATGTAAATATATTTGTTTCACATGATACTAGTCGGAGCTTGTAGAAGTCTGTTGGTCTTTTGTTCTGATGCGATATTAAAATTTTACAAAAATTGTGGTTATCCTACAATAGTTTCGATAAAAATTTGCAAATGAATTATGATTATAATCATATGATTTTGGAAAATGAAACTTTATTTCTACGTTTGCTTTGTGAAAAATCAAGGGAAGATAAACCTAAGGTTCATATTTCTTGTAAGTGGGAGAGAAGAAACATAGAAAGAAAACAAAAACAAGGCAATCAAATGTGGTCCAGAACTCCAAAATCATCCAAGCCAACACCACACTGGAAGCCACTTGTTTTGGCTTTGCTTTCCCACAACGTTATAGGGGAAGATTAGCACATTCAACACGTCTTACTAGATCTTTGAAATAGAAAACAACGTGGAAAACTTCGAGTGATCCAAGAACATTAAAATCACCATGTTGCTGTCTCCGGACAGGCTTTTCACTCTGAATTTTCCTTGTCCACTATGAATAACATTGCTCTCTTTCGTTCTCTAGAGCTGACCAATAGGTGAAAACTCCATCAATGGATATTGCCCACGTGAGATTCGCAAGTCATAGCACCCAATAATTGAAAGTTATACTTTTATATGAACAGACAGTACGCTAGTAGATAAGGGTACTAGATATCTTAATTAAGTTTCGGATTCAAAAAAAAAAATGAAAGAGCTGCCCCTTAAGATGAGTCTGATAAGTATTCGAATCAAATTAATTGAAATATGATTTTAAATACTGATCAACACAGCATACAAGAAAAAAAAAAGTTCTACTTTGGTTGCCAATATATTAGGCCATGGACATAAACATAGGTTACCTTAAATTTCTGCATACAAATGCATGAGTTCAAAGAGTTGTTAAGCTGTTGTTCTTATCACCATGTGGACGGCCTTGCCATGGGGTCTTTCATCTCTATTGTTATCCACGACAATAATAATAATAATAATAATAATAATAATAATAATAATAATAATAACCCATTCTAATTTATTTCATGGAGAAAATTCATTTTTCTCAACATTGTCCCCCACAAACCTACCAGCCTTCTCCTTGACTGTTAGTTTTCCATGACATTGATGATGATGATGATGATGCTACTTATAGCATGATCTTGTGCATCAACAATGGTGGCTTGTTTGTACTCGAATATTCTAGTATCAGAATTCTTAGGAATACGACCATTAGATGGTAATCAAGACAAATTTGAATGGTCCAAAATTCTACTACTGAAAACTTAGTGACTAAACCAAAAATCTATATTTTTTTTGGGCGGGGGGGGGGGATTAAAAAAATTTTGTTAATGGAATTTTTCAGACATTTATATAATTTTAACGGCATTTATGATATATATTTTGAAATATAACAATTAAAAAAAAAAAAAGTTCAAAGGTTTTGTCCACGTTTCCTGCAAATATAGATACCCATGAAATCAGTGAATGACCCTTCATATTACTATTTTTATTTTTGGTACAAATCTTTCCCAAACCAATCATCCTTGTAAAATTAATTAGTTCAAAGACCAACATTTAAAGGGTTTGATCATAAAAGTCTTTTGAAACACATTTAATAAATCAAAGCTATCCATTTTTTTTAATAAACCATTAATTTCCAGTAATCATTTTAAATTTAACTAAATCTGACTATCACTGATATCTAATAATCATTTTGAATTCAACTAAATCCGCTTTAAGTCGAGTTATGGTCTTAAGGGAGTAAAACTTTTCCAATATTTGTTTTTGAGTTCAACTAAATTCGCTTTAAACTGAATTGAGCTTCTAAGAGATAAAATTTTCTTGATATTTTTCTCTATATATAATACTCGAATATAAAATTTTATTAAAAGAATACCAATTTTAAATATGTCAAGCGTTAGTTAAAATTATTCATTAAACTATAATTTGCCTCTTCTAGACTAGTCCTCCAATGCATCAATTATCCCTATAATCGTCTTAGGTATAATGACTAGGCAGTGGCAGACCAATTTGGCCAACATGGAGAAAGCGACTTCTTAGCATTTAACAATGTAATGTTATTGAAAAAATGTAAATTCTAAAACAAGACAATATAGTTTTCCTCTTTCAATCTGTACACATTAAATGAAGGAAGTTGGGTATGGTAAATTTTGTACGTTTCAGTCTGTACATGTTGAATGAAGAATGAAATGAATGGCAAATTTTTCTCAATATGACAAATTTTTGCATTGTCTTTCACCCAAAAATATAATTTCCCAACACAGGAACCAAAAGAAAATGAACACATTAGGTTTGAACACTATGTTTCAACGTAGTTGAATACAAAAAAGAATCTATTTATTTATGTTTTTTCTTAATGGCTGCAAAAATCATATTGGGAACTTTAATATCAAAATCAAAGTAGAGGTTGGGAATTGGTTTCTTTGAGTAAGGTCTCCCCTTAAACATCCAACTTTAACTCAAATCGAATTTAGTTGGATACAATATGATTATCAAATATCAATAATTTATAAAAATAAATAAACAAATAAGTTTTACGACCAATAAATTAATCAAATGTTGGATTAAATGGATCAAAACTTTACATGATAATACAGATTAAAATGTATTGACTAATTATTAACCAAATTATCAGCATGTTTTAATAATTTAAAATAATATTTAATTAAAATTTGATCATAAGATTCAATTTATCCCGTCCTGCGGTTTTGGAATAATATAACATGGTTCGATCATTTGATAGGTTAATTATGAAAGAATTTTACACAAATATCAGCTTAAAAGATAGTATTTTTGAAACATAAATATTTTGGTAAGTATGAACTGGTAAGATAGCATTGAAGTTGAAGGGTGTCAACTACCAGTCTTAAAGAGTCAGTATATCAAATAAAACTCTCCTTTCTTGCATTTTCTCTTTGAACTTTCTCCCAACTCAATTTTAAAACGCTGCTTTAAACCATGCACTTGCAATCTTCTTGTTTGCTACCAGAAAATGTCAAGAAAGAACGTATTTTGAAAAAGTGATGCAGCCAAACCCACTCAATTGGGGCGAGAGAGAGAGAGAGAGTCAAAAGTGCAAATCTTGCTTATGATTGAAAATGATGGCAATCTAGTTGATTGGAACGTGTGAACACAAACCCCTTACTGAATTTATTGGTATCAAGTTGGGAATGAAATGTCAATAACAAAATCCGAATTTATGCTTTTAGAATTTTTTTCCTCACCACTGGTACACGACACTATATTTAAATTAATTCAATTTAAATAATGATAAAAACTTGTTTTTTTAATGTAGATTTTTTATTATCAAATTTTAAATATAAAATTTAATTAAAAATTTTAATATTTTATTTTACTGTACCAATTATTGGTCGATTGTTTTTAAAATTTTATGAAATGCAAGAATGAGAGCACGTACTTTTTGCATGATATATTTATATATAGACCTTAAAAGCCAATGATAGGACAGCCATATCGCATATGAAATCAAAAAACATAAAAGAAACTGTTATGTCTTATGGCAAAAAGTTGTTCCCATTTTTCACGCAGCGGTGGATTAAAAAATTTCAAGTTTTCCGGCTTGACTTTTGGGAAAGAAAACTTTAAAGATGTGATTTCACATCCCAAGGATAAGTACCCTCGTGGCAGTAGCCCGCCGCCATTGCAGTACCGCTTTGTTTTTATGGCCGCGGCACTGCTCATGGCTTTACTTCCGGTGAGCTCACTCCAATGGGGGTGGCGACCCACTTCTTCCGTTTTGGACATCTAAACCTTAACCATAAAAGGGGTTTTGGATTTTGTGTTTTTAGCATTAAAAGAGCTAAAGTTATTGTTTTAGAGAGCCTCAGAGGGAGTGAAGAAGCCATCGAACCCATTTATTATTATCTTTTTTGGTAGAAGGTAGAGGTTGAAATTTGAGAGTTTTAAGAGAAGGGAGAAGGCATGTTATGTTATGTGAATCGAAACGAGTTTATGGGTGTTATTTGGTCAACGACTCAACTCGACTCGATTCGATTTTGATCAAATTTGAGTTGAATTCGGCTCAGTTCATCGTATAATCGAATCAAATTCGAATAATAGAATTTTAAATTCAAAAATTTATCAAATAATTCAATAACATATATTAATGTATATTATATATATTTATATATTATTATAATATAAAAATAAATAAAATAAAATATATTAATATATCATATAATAATTAAATTTTCAAGTCGAGTTTGAACAATTTCATTATACAATCGAGACAAATTCAAATCATATTATTTATTATCCATCGAGTTTCAGTTTGAATTTGAGAACAGAAATACTTGAAATCGACTCAACTCAAATACATCTCTAGGGGAGATCACTAAACACAATTATTATGAGAAATCTTTAAAAGTTCTCTAATTATCTCAATATTAAAAGAATGATAATGACGAGCATATTTGGTCTAAAATCATGAGAAGCACTAAGTATTTTTAAAAAATATTATAAATAAAAAAGAGATTAGATGGATTTCTAAAGTAAATGTAGGTCATAAACCACTAAGCTAAGATAGAGCAAAGCAACATGGGGATAAAGATAAGCCAAATCAAAAAGTTATGTACTAACTTTCAGTCAGTGCTTTTCTTCTCCTTCTTCTTTTCAAATTTCTCCTAATTATTATCAAATTAAATTGTTAAAGTTGGATACGTCATGATGGGTTATGATCATTGCAAACAAATGGCATAACAACCATATTCACAAGAAGATCATTAGATAAGCATCCTTTCCTAATGGAAGAAAACATTCCTTGAAAAAAGCTATTAAAATATCCATACTAATAACTCAAAATAAATAATTAAATATCACTAATGTTTTACTCACAATTAGATAAGATAGTGAAATTTCTCAATTTAATGTTAATATATCGTACCTATATCAAGATTTGGAAATTTGTATTGTTGGTGAGAGGGGCAATTTCCTTATCTCAAAGAATGGTACAATGTGTGGACAACGATCATAGTGAAATTTCACAATTTAATAATAATATATCGTACCTATATCAAGATTTGGAAATTTGTATTGTTGTTGGTGGGAGGGGCAATTTCCTTATCTCCAAGAATGGTACAATGTGTGGACGATGATCAAGTTACTACCCAAAACCCCAGCGGAAACTCTCTCTCTCTCTCTCTCTCTCTCTCTCTCTCGTGCTGGACCAACTAGTGCTCTATTCTGATTCGAACGTTATCGGATCAAATTTAGGGAGAGCTCTTCTAATATAATTTTTTTTTTATTTTTAAATTTCTAATTAAGACTTAATTAAAGGATCTAGTATCATTATCCACTAAATCGACTATTCATTTATCTCTTTCTCCGTGTATATATATATATATATATATATATATATATATATATATATATATATATATGTATGTATAACATAGAATTCTAAAATGAACCCAACTCTCCTAATTTTGCAATATGATACATTTCAAGACAAACATAACATGTAGTTATATATAGATATATAGATTAAAGTATGTATACAAAATTAAGAATACTGTTAGTTTTGTACGCGGTAATTTTTTAAAAAGACTAAATTCGAATTCTAATAATTATAATTTATTTAATAATTTAAAAAAGGGAATTTTGTTAGTCACTAGGCCTATGACATTCAAAATGAAGAGGAGAAAAAAAAAGAAAGAAAGAAATATCAATGTGTATGGAAATGTTGAGGGTGCAGATTTTCCCTTTTTGCATCCTATGGAGATAAGTGGCAGTGGTCTATATATTGCATTGACTTTCTTTTGTATGACCACTCCATTGCTTGTGTATCTCCTCTTCTTTGACAACCCCCCGTACTACAAACCAGGAAGCCAAAGCCAAAAGAGAGAGAAAGCATGGAGAAGAGTGAGAACGATGCCATCCCAAATGAATCAGAGAACAATCACAAAAGAGCAATGGTCATGCCAATGGACAAAAATGAGAGATCTATCATCACAAGTGACTGCGATGATGATGAACCTCACATCAACTACAGAGGAATTAAGTCCATGCCTTTCATTATAGGTATACAAGACAACTGATTTTATTATACTATTTTCCTCTCCTTCCTCTTCTTTTCCACTTTGAATTCTTACTCATCTCTCTCTCTCTCTCTCTCTCTTCCCCTTCTTTTTCAGGCAATGAAACTTTTGAAAAACTAGGAAACATAGGCACCATATCCAACCTTTTAGTGTATCTCACAACAGTCTTCAACATGTCAAGCCTCACAGCGACCACTCTTCTAAATGTCCTCCAAGGGAGCACCAATTTTGCAACTTTACCAGGAGCCTTTGTTTGTGACACTTATCTCGGACGCTATATGACACTAGCTTATGCTTCAATAGCATCATTTTTGGTAACAATACCACCAAACACAATCAACTTTCAACATAACAAGGACACTTTTCAGTTGGTCTAACCTTTTATTCATTTACTTTTGATGAAAGGGATTAAGTTTTGTTGCCTTAACTGCGGCAATTCCATCACTCCATCCGCCAAAATGTGGAGAGGCCTCTGAGTGCAAGGGCGCGACACCATGGCAAATGGCTTTTCTTTTAAGTGGATTCGGATTGATTGTACTGGGAGCTGGAGGGATTAGGCCATGTAATTTGGCATTTGGGGCTGACCAATTTAATCCTAAAACGGAGTCCGGAAAAAGGGGAGCTAGTAGCTTTTTCAATTGGTATGTCTTTACTTTCACTTTTGCTCAAATGGTGTCACTCACCGCCGTTGTGTATGTGCAATCCGATGTGAGCTGGGCTATTGGATTGGCTATTCCAGCATTGCTTATGCTCTTGTCATGTGCACTTTTCTTTATGGGAACTAGACTCTATGTGAAGGTGAGGCCCGAAGGAAGTCCCTTTACGAGTGTTGTGCAGGTCTTAGTGGTTGCAGCTAAGAAAAGACAGCTAAGACTTCCAGAACAACCATGGATGTCACTTTTTGATTATGTGCCTAAGAGGTCTATCAACTCCAAGCTTCCTTACACGGATCAGTTCAGGTAAATAACCTATCTTCATCTGTTGAACAACATCCTACTCATGGTGGTTAAGGCAGTTATGATTTTCTCTTGAGTCGAGATGGCCTGTTTGAATAGATAACTGTATAAAATTAAATATACCAAAAAAATCTCACCATCCAAGCTATCCGTCCATAAGAAAATTATGGTTATCTTGGCTAGGATAAATAGGATTTTGCCCACCCTTCTCCAACCCTCACAGGAAACACTTTATGCACTGGACTGGATGAGCCTTCTCTCTTCCCTGACCATATTTTAAGATGAATTAAAAGGGAAAAAAATAAAAAATTATTGTGGATTGTACTTGGGACTTCCCCTTGACCTTGACAGGCACTCAAAAGTAGCTCAATTAAAAGTTTCTTTGCAGTGGGCCTTCTATAATTTATTTTGTAGAGAAAGAATTGGATGCTTCGATGTGCCAATTAGTTTGGATCAACTGCATTCTTCAATGGAATGTGATATAGACCAAGTAACACGCTTTCTTCAGTTCAATAGTCTTCAAACAAAGATTATGCAGATAGTTTTAACCTTGGCGAGCTTGCTAATCTAGAGGTGTAAGGTATTCCACCCAAATTTTTCACCAACAATGACCCGGAAGACAAAGCACTTCAGGTCATCAATCAAAACTTCAAAGGAGATTGATGGAGGTGGATTTTAGCTCCTCAGATACCAGTTTCTTGTTGACTCGAACGGTTGCCGTCAATGGTGGATACACATACAAAAACCGCCGGAGCACTATCCAGCGGGGAGATTCCGACGCTCAAATCAGTAAAGAACGGTTTTCATTTGAAAGAAACAGACTGGGAGTAGAGGGAGAGTGGTTCCCTGTGATCAATGTGCCCCATGTGTTAGTCTTAGGGAGCGTACCTGATGTCGAGAGTTTTGAGATCTCTTATACTTGTGAGAGTTGTGCGTCGCTGAGAGGCTTTCACCCTACTTTCCTTATCGAACTGATCCAGGAATATCGGGAGTCAATATTACGAATTGATCACGGTTCTTTTATATCAGGAAGCTTTCTTCTTTAGGAGGAATGCTTTCTTTATCTGAAAGATCTCGGAATTGTTGTTACGAAATAAGAAACTGAAATCAAGGGAGTTCTGACCTTCCTTTTTTAATCGATATGGGTGTTGTCCCTCGTTCAGTTGTTCGACTGATAAAGGATCTTTCAAGACTCATCCGGTTAGAGGACTGACATTTGCCTGATTAGAAGAGGAGACTGTCTCTGATCAGTTAACAAGACAATTGAGGTTTTATCATTTGGTAGATCCGGGTGACTAAGGCCTTTCAGTAGACCAATTGAGGCGACTATGGCCCTTCGATAGATTGTCGTTGTGGTCATTAGATATTGATCGGTAGGTCCCTTTTTCGTGGGCCCTTCGGGAATTGACTCTTTGAAACTGGACCTTGGAATACGTCTCATCATTTGCCCCTGACCCATAGTTTTCTTGAAAAGAGACGCCATGAGTCATGATTTTAAATCGAAGGTTCGAGAACTTAGTAAACCATTTATCGCACATCCCATAAGGACTTTTTCTCATCACAGCTTTCTCCATCTCTTCCACCTTTTTCTCTTACTCTCCTTGCCAAAGAGTCTTTATTGGTGACAAAGATTTCTGCTCCTCAGGCTTTTCTGAGCATTGGTGACATTATGAGCACCATGTCAGCACAAGAGCTCCAAGAAGTACAAACTGAGATGCTGTTGGGGGACGATTACTCTCTGTTGTCTGCGACAGAGGTTGATAGGGCTAACAGGACGTCAGAGAACTGTGTGCCGATGTATCTCCAATCGGTCAAGTACGATTTGAAGGTTCTATATACGGGTCCTTTTTCTGAGGTTCTGCGTCAATAGAACATATTCCTGACTCTCCTAATTCCCAGTGCTGGCGGTTAGTAGTCACGGTAGTTTCCTTATTAGGGTTTTGTCGTCTTCGTTTTGATTTTGACGTTTTGTTCTCAATTTTTATTCTGATGAGTTATGGGAGTAACAGGCGGACCAAGGGGTGGTACAAACTACAGACCCGGCCCGAGTCCTGTTGGAGGTTTTTCTTCAATGAGTCCATCGATAAGAATTGGATGCAGAAGTTTTTCTTTGTCGAGTTCTTAGACGGGAATCGCATGCCCTGGCTTACCAAGGCTGATGGGGTGCCCAATGTAGGGCTGAAATCTCCGACCACTTCGAAACATGGTCGTTTTATTCTGTTGGTTAGCGACTGTTACAAGTCCACCGGTCGGAGCATATAGATCGAGTCCTTGCTGGACGACCAGATGTTATCCCTGACTAGTTTACTGCTCGGGGAAAAGAGAAAATTTGATCGGCCCCTTCTGTTGGGGAGAGCGAAGATCGAGCTAGTCGATTCTTTGAGTCATCTTGGCGACGTCTTATTGGAAAGTGTCACTGTTGACAAGTTGACTCGTTATAGCACTAAAAGACCTCTTCAGGAGGATCCCGGGGCATCTGGGGCCCTACCCAAGCCTTCTTTAGGGGTGACTGGGATCCTTTGCGGGTCGCCATCTTCTTCGGCGAAACGGAGGGGGACTTCCTTGCTTCCATCTGCATTGGGGTCTTCATCTAAGTACCCGGAGCCAACAGTCGCTATGCCGATAAAGGGGGCCGGAGATCTTCCTTTACCTGATGCTGGAGTCAGAGCAGATGCTTCTCGGGCTGCGAGGGACAGAATGGCGGGGCTTTCTTTCGTTATTCCAGTCTGGCCTTTGTGCAAGGGGAAACTTAAAGTTCCTGATGGAACGTCATCTTCATCCTCTATCCCTGTTCGGTCCTTCGATAGAAAGAAAGGCTCAAAAGAGCGCGGAACTGTTGTCGTTTGTGCTGGAGACATGCAGTATAGTTATATAGATCTGGCAAAAGCGGCGCGCATTGCTGAACAATTTGACTTCCATCGCTATGAGCTTAACCTTCATAGAATGTCTTACGAACAGGTCGGCGAAGCCCTTGAGTCCTTAGGCTTGATGGTAATATTCTCATCGCGTTTCTCGAATTCTTCCCCCTCTTTTATCGTTTGTTAATTTGGTTTTCTTTGCAGACCATGGCTTTTGCTCGATTTCAAGGGCAGCAGGGGAGGCAGATAATAAGACACCTAGAGGGACAGCTCTCTGAGTTGACCCGTCCGCGTGAATCAGTCTCCCTTCGGGGAGGAGAGTCTTCGGTCGCTGAAAGCATACCCGGTGCCCTACTTAGCCAGAAGGAAGAGGAGTTGAGATCCCTTCAATCGGAATTGGTCCAGTGCCAACGGCAGTGCGAGAGGCTGAAGTCAGAAGCTCTGGTGCATAGGAAGTTGGCCCAGTATCATGAGGAGTCTCTTCGAGCGGCAGAACATAAGATAGCAGAGCTTGAGGAGTCTCACGCAAGGGAAGCTGTCATCCAGAAGGATTCCCACCGTAGATTAACCGAGAGATTAGAATGTGCCGAATAGATAATCTGTAGTATGGGTCTAAGCGAGGCTCTGCCTTTAGTCGAAGATGAGATCGATACTCAAGATCCGACTGTATAACTTCGGCTCCGGGTTGTTGTACTAAGTGACCTCTGTTCGTTTAATGAAAAATTCTTGTATCTTTTTCGATAGTAGTCATCTTCTTTGTTTCTCATGAATATGCTTGTTGGTTCGAAAAGTAGTATCATTCATCAATGAAGTATATGATCGGCAGGGGCAGAGCAGTTGAGACCTTTCGCATGATAGGGAATCTTCAAATAGTTGGGCTGCATCTGCCCATCTATTGAGTGATAGATCTTGGGCGACTAAGACCCTCCAAACGAAGGGAGCTGGGCTACTAAGACCCTCTGAATGATAGAAGTTGGGCGACTGAGTCCCTCTGAGTGATAAGAAATGTGCTCGAACGATCGAGAGGATACCAAACTGACAGGTCGAACGATCGAGAGAAAATACCAGACCGACAAGTCAAACGATCGAGAGAGAGAATACCAGAACAACAGGTCGAACGATCGAGAGAAAATACCTAATCGACAGGTCGAACTATAGATCAGGGTATCATAGACCCGTTTGAGAAACTCTGTTTCTTATTAATGACTCGCACGAACAATAGGAGTTGGGCGACTGAGACCCTCCGAATGATATGAAATTCTTAAGTTATGGGTCGCGTCCACCCATCCGGAGAGTTATATTCCTTATTGACGACGCGTACGAACGATAGGAGCTGGGCGACTGAAACCCTTCGAACGATATGAAATTCTTAAGTTGTGGGTCGCGTTTACCCGTCTGAAGAGTTACATTCCCTATTGACGACGCGTACGAACGATAGGAGCTGGACGACTGAGTCCCTCCGAATGATATGAAATTCTTAAGTTGTGGGCTGCGTCCACCCATCCGGGGAGTTACAACCTCTATTGACGACGCATATGAACGATAGTTCCTAGGCGACTGAGACCCTCCGAGTGATATGGAATCCTTAAGTTGTGGGCCGCGTCCACCTATCCGGAGAGTTATATCCCCTATTGACGACGCGTACGAACGATAGGAGTTGGGCGACTGAGACCCTCCGAACGATATGAAATTCTTAAGTTGTGGCCGTGTCTACCCGTTCGAGGAGTTACATCCCCTATTGATGACGTGTACGAACGATAGGTCCTGGGCAACTGAGGCCCTCCGAGTGATAGGATCGGGACTTAGAGATGTAAGAGATCTGTTGTTAAGTGATTTCAAGAACGTAGGGAAATACCCTTGCCGCTTAGAAAAATACCAGCAATAAAATCCGATGACTATTTAGGAGCAGAAGTAGAAGGCTCCGACTCACATGTAAAAGTCTCAATCCCTCACAATGTTCTGAACTTAATTTTCATATATTTGGTGCTAGGCAAAACCTCTAAGGTGTTCAGACCTAGTCTGTCCAAGATGGCATTGTACAGCGAAGGGAGGTTTACCATATTAAGCACAACGGGAGCCATCGCATAATTAGGGGGTGTTTCAAGGGTGATCGGGAGAGAGATAATACCTTCGGGATATATCCATTCACCCGAGAGCCCTTTAACTGGACCCGTATGGGGCTGAAGATCAGCAAGGGTGAATCCAATTCACCCGAAAGTATCCCGATATAGGAGATTACAGCCAGCTCCTTGATCGACAAAGATCTTTCGAACCTCAAATTGTCCAATTTTGACGGTTATCACAAGGGGATCGTGCCGGATCGGGTCGATCCCAATGAGATATTCATCGGTGAAACCAATGACCGGCCTTTTTTCCTCTTGCCGTTTGTTGGTGCTCGCTGCTAGGATCTCTTGTGGTACAGGAGGAATTGCTTTGGGTAATAGAAAATTGGTGTGATTAGGCGTCTGACCTCATTTTCTGTTGGTCCATCGCAGACCTGAAGAATCACCCGATCCCTTCGGTCGGTCGGAGGCCGAGTAGTTTGGCATTCTTCCTCTTGGTTGCATTACGACGGTTCATGCCGACGATCGGCAGGAGGACCTCTTTCCCTTCTGGCGATGAACTCCCATAGTCTTCCTTCTCGTACTAAGAATTTCAATTTGTCTTTCAGTTTCTTGCAATCATCGGTTGTGTAACCGTAATCACGATGAAAGTGACAATACTTCATTCTGTCTTTGCTAGAATCGTCCTCGGTTGACCGCGGGGGCCATCGAACGTATGGCTTATCTCTGATAAGGGCTAAGACCTGGCCAGGGGTCTCACTCAACAGGGTGTAGTTATTATATCTCCTTGGAGGAGGGGGTTTCGTCCGATTTCTCCTGGACGGAGATCTCCGGGGTGACTGGTTCCGTTCTTTTCGGGCAATCCAATCTATTTTATGATCAGATGCTTTAGCGTCCTTGGCAGCAATGTACTTTTCAGCTCGAGTATAAAATTCTTGGATGGTGGCAGGGGGTTTCTTTGTTATGGAAACCTTCATATTGGAGGGTCGCAAACCTGTTAATAGCATGGCCAATACGATAGAATAATTCAAAGAGGAGACCCTCATCATTTCCTCTTTGAACCTTTCCAGGAAATTCCTTAAGGATTCCTCTTTACCTTAATGCAGCGATAGCAAGGCGGTGGACTTCCTCTTGACCCCCTGCTTATCACAAAGTGTGATTCGAACTGTTCGCGTAACTGAAAAAAAGGTCTTTATACTCATCTGTGGGAGAGAGTTGAACCAAGTGAGTGTATTTCTCGAGAGAGTAGTGGGAAAATACTTGCACATGGTTGCATCGGGCATGTCCCTAGAGATCATTACGGTTATAAAATGAGTCACATGATCCCGGGGGTCCATTGTCCCATTGTACCTCTCCATGGTAGGCAGGAGTACGTTGCGAGACATGGGCTCTGAGGAGATCTTGGAGTCGAACGGCGAAGCGTAAGAATAGGTGGGGATTTGGTCTCACTAAAGGTTGGCCCGCTTTAGTTCCTCGGCTACTAGTTGTTCGACCTGCTTTCGAAGATCATCTGGGACTAGTTTGGAGTTTTCAGATGCTTCCCCACACGGGGGCGACGGTCGTTGCTGGGGACGTCTAGATCCTCCAACAGATGATTGGACTTCAGGTCTGAGGGCGCGACTAAAGTCTTCTAGTTGTCTACTCACATCCTGAAGTTTGGATTCCAGCCTTTCCATCTGGGGGCGATTGACTCGCTCTGGAATGGGGTCGGCCATAGGTTGGATAGAAAGCGCAGGTTGTAAAACCCGTTCTTGATGAGGTGATCTCATGGGAGCTACCGAATCACAGGTGGCTGGATCAGGTGCTGCAAGTGGAGCGGCTTCAAAAAGCGTGGCAGTTCACCCTTCCATAGGAGGGACGGCTCTTGAGGACGCTCTAGTTTTCGGAGGCATGATTGTTGAGAGGAACAAGAACTACACTAATCTGTTTTCCCACGGACGGGGCCAATTTGATGGAGGTGAGTTTTGGCTCCTCAGATACCAGCTCCTTATTGACTTGAACGGTTGTCGTCAATGGTGGATACACCTGTAAAAACCGCCGGAGGGTGCTCCGGCGAAGAGACTCCGACGCTCAAGTCAGTAAAGAGCGGTTTTCGTTTAAAAGAAACAGACTGAGAGTGAAGAGACAGTGATTCCCTGTGATCAATGTGCCCCCTGTGTTAGGCTTAGAGAGCGTACCTGATGTCGAGAGTTTTGAGATCTCTTATACCTGTGAGAGTTATGTGCCGCTGAAAGACTTTCACCATACTTTCCTTATCGAACTGATTCGGAAATCTTGGGAGTCAATATTATGAATTGATCACAATCCTTTAATATCGGGAAGCCTTCTTCTTCGGGATGGATGCTTTCCTTATCTGAAAGATCTCAGAATTGCTGTTACGAAATAAGAAACTGAAATCAAGAGAGTTTTGACCTTCCTTTTTTAATCGATAGGGGTGTTGTCCCTCGTTCGGTTGTGCGATCGATAAAGGATCTTTCAAAACTCGTCCGGTTAGAGGACTGACAATTGTTTGATTAGAAGAGGAGACTATCTCTGATCGATTAACGAGACAACTGAGATTTTATCATTCGGTAGACCCGAACGACTAAGGCCTTTCAGTAGACTGATCGGGACGACTATGACCCTTCGGTAGATTGTCGTTGCGGTCGTTAGATATTAATCGGTAGGTACCTTTTTCGTGGGCCCTTCGGGAAGTGACTCTTTAGGACTGGATCTTGAAATGCGTCCCGTCCCAGAGATAGTAGCCAATCAATCTTAAGTAATTGAGGAGCACACACTTAAGATAGGCTGACCACAAAATTGCGCAACTTGAAGTCAGCTGTTAATCAAACTTGTGGAAATTACCAGTAAACAAAGAATACATATAGATCACTCTGAATGAAGCAAAAGAAGTCTCAATGTTAGCAACGGAAAGTACATCATATTGGGCCCGTATTTATCAGTCATTGTCTAACTAAAGTAAGGTTTTGGACAGGTTCCTCAGCAAAGCTGCGATCATTACGCCAGAAGATGAAACTAGTCCAGATGGGTCAGCAGTTGATCCATGGAGACTCTGCAGTATGCAACAAGTTGAAGAAATTAAATGCATACTGAGAGTACTTCCTGTTTGGGCCTCGGCTTTGTTATACTACACAGCCATAGTCCAACAACAAACCTATGTAGTTTTCCAAGCTCTCCAATCCAACAGAAGGTTTGCTGGCACAAATTTCAAGATCCCGGCAGCTTCTTACTCTGTGTTCTCCATGCTAAGCCTCACTCTATGGGTGCCCTTCTATGATCGAGTCGTGGTTCCAACCCTTCGAAAGGTTACTGGGAAAGAAGGCGGTATTACGCTTCTACAAAGAATGGGTATTGGCATTTTTCTATCTATAATAACATCACTCATATCAGGAATTATTGAAAACTATAGGAGGCATTCGGGGCTTACTAATCCAATAGGGTTCCAACCGAAACGAGGAGCAATTTCTTCAATGTCTGCTTCTTGGTTGATCATGCAACTGATACTTGCTGGACTAGCAGAGGCATTTATGGCAATTGGGCAAATTGAGTTCTATTACAAGCAATTCCCAGAGAACATGAGAAGCATTGGAGGGTCTTTGTTTTTCTGTGGAATGGCGATCTCGAGTTACTTTAGTAGCTTTCTGATATCTATTGTTCACAAAACCACCAAGAATGCTGCAACGGGGGATTGGTTGCCAGAGGATCTGAACAAGGGAAGATTGGATTACTTTTACTACCTAATTGCTAGTTTGGGTGCCCTCGACTTGGTTTACTTCTTAGTGATAGCCAAGTGGTACAGGTACAAGGAAACTCACGACAGAATTGCTGAAGCCGACATGGAAAAAAAGCAACATGATAGACATGCAGTATAATGATTTAGTTTTAGACCATGGGAAAGTCATATACTTAATGTAGAACAACCTGAATTTAATGTTTCAATACAGGCCAAAGCTGAGATATAATACTGATTCAAGGACAGCTTTGATGCTGTCTATGCCAATGTGGATGTATATTGGCCGAGATGTACTAAATGGGAATTGGGGAATTAGAAGGACAAGTTCAAGCTCAAACTGAGATTTGGCTAATGACCAAGCACTATCCTAGATTATGATTAGCTTTGTCCTAGGATCATTATAGCAGTAAAGAAATCGTATGTTTTACATAAGTTTTCTCTGGGTGACTGAAACTTATGATTAAACTTGCCGCCACTATTAGACATCATCTACTCCAAGCTGGTCAAAGCATAAAGAGATGCTCTATTTGGCCCATGAAGTTTCTCCTACCTGCAAATCAACACGAAAACTTAAACCCCCAGCTCCCCAAATTTATTATCAGTCAAGAGAAGTTGGCAAGGAACGAGAGCTACTTGGAAACATGCAATGTGATGATTTAGACTATGGAAATTTATACCTGTCTCGCTTTGGTGTTTCTATGTAAATTAGCAAGATTTACAAAATGGGAATTGGGTTATAAAAGGATGAAGTTTAGCTCAAACTAGACTCGGATGGATTCATGCCATGGAATTGGCATTGGCTCATGACTTGGGGGGAGTCCTAGATATAATGACTAGCTTTCTGCCGAGATTGGTGGAGTGGTCAAAAACTTTGTGATTTCATCGATTTATGATTAAACTTGCCACCCCCACAATACTCACATTGAATTTTTCAAATAAAACTCTAAAAACGAAATCTATTTTCAAATAAAAAAAAAAAGAAAACATTTTCTCAAACAAAACGTACGCCCCTTAAAATATAAATACAAAAATTTTCATAGTTGCGGCTAAAAAGAAAAACAATAACAAATAGCATTCTAAAAACCAAATGTATACATATTTCAATATGGTATAGTGCAAACAAAGTCATTAAAAGGGTGTCAAGTGCCAGTCTTGCGTCGTATTACTATTACAGGGGAAAAGTTTATTTTTCTTGCTAGTTCATCTCTTTCACATTGAAATTTCTCACCAAAAAAAATGCCAAAAGTAGATTCAACATGCATTAGAAATACCTTGGTAGCTAGTGGATATAGCAATCATGTGTTAATGGTAACGCACTCTGGAGAGAGAATATCGGAAGAAATGGCCATAATGAGAGGGGGGCAGAGAGAGAGAGAGAGGGTGCTTTTGCACGGGTCAGAAAGAAGGTGAAAATGTATGATTAACTACATTCTCTTATACGCAAGTGGATAGAAAAATAAGTGGAGAAGGTAAAGAACATTATAATATTTGGAGAGATTAATGAGGTAATGATGCATTCTTATATTTTATTTGTCATGTTTTTCATTAAATATATTTGATAAAAGATTTTTTTTATAAATTATTAGTATCGGATAATTATTTTAAATTTGACTAAATTTAGTTTGAATTGAATTATATCTCTTAAGAGAGAATACTTTTTTGATATTTATTTTCTCTCTACATAATATTTGAAAATCAAAATTTTACCTAAATGATATTAGTATTCAGTCAATCAGTGAGTCGACTAAGCGTTGGTATATTTGATCAATGGTAATTAACTAAGATAATAGGTTCATGATAGATCTTAAGTGAAGTGATTATTACTTCACATAAAATGTAAGACGAAATCTGTTCACTAAGAGCACCAATCATAGAACAAACAAATCACATGAGAAGTCTAGAACATCAAAGGTCTCTAATTAATTTTTTGTGGGACAAAATTATTTTCTTGGTTTTTCCTTAGAATCCTGCAATGAATGCTTTTCAAATTATTTTTATTATTTAAAAAATTAATTTTTATTTTAAATATTTATAATTTAAAATTTTTCTAAATCTTTGACAGGTCAAATTCGTTGTCGTAAAACTTAATACAGATCATTTTTGTCTTTTACTTCTCTATAGGATATCTTAAGTTTTTCTTTAGAATCCAGAAATGAATGCTTTTCAAATTAGTGATTTATTTAAAAAAATATTTTTATTTTAAATATTTATAATTTAAAATTTTTCTAAATTTTTGATAGGTCAAACTAGCATCGTAAAAATTAATACGGATTATTTTTATTTTTCACTTCTCTATAGGGTATCTTATGTTTTTTTCCTTTAGAATCCAACAATCACTACAAAAAACATGGGTATCAACGATGGATAAAAAAAAATAAAAACACAAAAAATAAAAAAAAAAAGAATAAAAAATACAAAATTCAAAATAATTAAAAACAAAAAAAAATAAAAAAGGGTGATTCCACCGCGTACATGCGCTATGGAACCGCCTCTATGTTTATTTTTTTGTATTTTTAATTATTTTAAACTAATAAAAAAAGATAAAAGAATAAAAAACAAATAAAATTAAATTAAATTAAAAAATAAAAAAAAAACAAAATAAAATAAAATAAAATTAAAAATTGGAGGGCGGTGGAACCGCCTTCCATGCATTTTTTTTGTTTTTTTGTTTTATTTTTTTAATTATTTTAAACTAATAAAAAAAATTAAAAGAATAAAAATGATAAATGAATAAAAATATAATAAAATACAATAAAATGAATAAAAAATAAAATAAAAAAGAAAATTCAAAAAATTCAAAAATAGGAGGGCTGTGGAGCCGCCCTCCATGCTTTTTTTTTGTTTTTTTTTTATTTTTTAATTATTTTAAATTAATAAAAAATGTTAAAAAATAAAAATGATAAAAGAATAAAAAATAAATAAAATACAATAAAATGAATAAAAAATAAAATAAATGAATAAATAAATAAATAGGAGGGCTGTAGAACAGCCCTCCATGCTTTTTTTTTTTTTTTTTTTAATTATTTAAAACTAATAAAAATGATAAATAAATAAAAAATAAATAAAAAATAATAAAATGAATAAAAATTAAAATTAAAAAATTAAAAAATAGGAGGGCACTGGAACCGCCCTCCATGCTTTTTTTTTGTTTTTTTTTTTATTTTTTTAATTATTTTAAACTAATAAAAAAATGATTAAAATAATAAAAATGATAAAAGAATAAAAAATAAAAAAATACAATAAAATGAATAAAAAACAAAATAAAAAAATTCAAAAATAGGAGGATGGTGGAACCGCCCTCTATGTTTATTCTTTGTTTGTTTTTTTTTTTCTTTTGTATTTTTAATTATTTTGTGTTTTTATTATTTTGTTATTTTATTCTTTTGTTTTATTCTTTTTTTTATTTTTTGTGTTTTTATTACTATCATTAATTACCCTAGACTCATAATTTATTTTTAGTTATCATTTTTATTTACCATAATTTATAATAATAATTTTTTTTTCATGCAACAGAACAAAAGAGAAATGAAGAAAAATATATAAAATGATATTTTACATATGTAAGGTATAAGAGCCCAGTGACGGAGTAGCGACGGAATTATTTCCGATGGATTTTTTCATCGCTAATTTCGTCGCTAATTTGTCTGAATTTTTTTTTCAATTTTTAGCGACGGATTACGGATGAAGGACAAAAATATTTTTGTCGTTTAAATTCGGTTTTGCCGCTAATTTCATCGCTAAATTATCCATCGCTAATCCGTCCGAATTCTATCGCTAATTAGTGACGGATAATAATCTGTAGTTAATTTTCATCGCTGAAAGTAGATTTTGTGATAGTGAATGAATGCTTTTCAAAGTATTGATATTATTTAAAAATTAATTTTTATTTTAAATATTTATAATTTTAAATTTTTGACGGGTAAATTAGTTATTGTAAAATTTAATACAGATCGTTTTCATCTTTTATTTCTCTGGGGGGAAATAATTTTATGCACCCAAGTGTTATAAATTTAGTAAAAGTAATCATATAGCGTGACATATGATCTTTTTTGATTTGGTTAATCTTCTCAAAATACTAATCTACAGGCCCTTGATATTATAGTTTGATGATTTGAATCTTTGAAGAAATATATCAAAATTTTTTATTGATACCCATTAACTCAAAATCATTTGAAATATTAATATTTTAGTCAGATTTAACATAATTATCGGAGGTAGTTTATCTAAAAGAATAATTTTGAAAAAGTTGAGGTGAACTTCTAAAGTGAAAAATTAAGGTCAAGCCATCCTCTTTTGGCATGCGAATGAATCATAACAATTGTGGGTATAATAAGAAAAATTGAGATTAAATTAAATTTGAATAACAAATTAATAATATAATAATTTTAATTATTTTTATAGTAAAATTTGAATTTTACTTACTAAACATTAATATTTCTATTAAAATTTTTATTTTAATCAAAAATATTATGTCTAAAATTTGAATTTTCTCAGAAAACCCATAGGGCAAGAGTGCAGACCAACATGGATCGAGATAAACCAAATCAGAAAAAGAAAGTCCTAACTTTTTCTAGGTGCTTTTTATTTATAAAAATAAAAAATAAAAAAAAATAAAAAAAAAATCCTATTTAATATCTAATAAAGTTGTTAAAGTTAGGAGTGATCGTAATGATGGGCCACATGAACTTTGATGGCTGCAAAGAAATAATAGAAAAAGTAACCAAATCTCAATTTAACAAGTAGAGGATATTCTTAAAAAAAAAAAAAATGTATATATTTTCAATAATGGTATAAAAGAAGTTTTAGATTGTGATTCACAGGAACTCGTTTCAAACTATTAATTAATAGTTATATAAAACTTTTTATATTTTCTATATTTACACATTTTTTATATTTAATAAATTATTTATTTATTTAAAATTTTATTTTTATATATTAATAATACATACTTGGTAATTTTAAGTTTTTTTATAAAATATAATTATTCTATTATTTTTATAAAATAATTAATATTTACGTAAAAATTTTTATATCTTTTATATTTATGTATATGCCTATGTTTCTGTTTTCTATATTTTTTATAAAATGCCGTCTCACTGTGTCGTATTGTTTTATATCTGTTTCTAGTTTTTAATTTTTGTTTTCAGTGCAACCTAAGTCTTAACCCACTAAACATGATCACTAACATCATTAATCATCTATTAATTTACCACTATACATCAATTACCCATTGCCCCCAGGATGTACCATGAATTGATCCTTCATTGTTTACACTATGCATTGTAAGGTTGGTAATACTCTAATAAAACTTAATTATTGTTCGATCACTCAGTATCTGGCCTACCATTGGCTTTATCTTAAGGGATTCTATTTTTTTTTTTTTTTTCTCCAGCTACTAAGTGACAACTTGAAATTTAGAGCTGTCTTTCTATATCTAGCATCAACTTGTTTTAAATGATCACTCCATCACTCCACTCCATGTTCTCTCAACGCATCATACCACCCAGCGGAGAAGCCAAAGCTGTGTGAGAGAGAGAGAGAGAGAGGATGGAGAAGAATGAGAATGATGTGCCAAATGAAGCTGAGAACAATGGCACAGGAATAATGATCGTTTCAAGGGTCGAAAATGAAAAATCTGTCACAAGTGAGAGTGATGATGAGCCCGAGATCAACTACAGAGGAATTAAAGTCATGCCCTTCATAATAGGTACCAAAAAAACAAGTTCATTTCTTTTCTTCTCCTTCCTCTTTTTCCCATATTTTAGTTCTTAATCTTATTATTATTTTTTATTCTTTTTTCAGGTAATGAAACATTTGAAAAGCTTGGAGCCATAGGCATGTTATCCAACATTCTAGTGTATCTCACAACAGTCTTCAACATGCCAAGCCTCACAGCAACAACTCTTGTCAATGTTATCAACGGTAGCACAAATTTTGCTGGTTTAATGGGAGCCTTTGTCTGTGACACTTATCTCGGTCGCTACATGACACTAGTTTATGCTTCAATAGCTTCTTTCTTGGTACAAACACAGCATATACATATTATATATACATATATCTATATACATAATAACACTACCTTCATTTGGGTTTTTTTTTTTTTTTTTTGATGAAGGGATTACTTCTTGTTGCATTAACTGCTGCAATTCCAAAACTGCACCCACTAAAATGCGATTCAAAGGCCTCTGAGTGCACCGGAGCAACACCAGGTCAGATGGCTTTTCTTCTAACTGGATTTGGATTCGTTGTACTTGGAGCTGCAGGGATCAGGCCATGTAGTTTGGCTTTTGGTGCCGACCAATTTAATCCCAAGACAGAGTCAGGAAAAAGAGGAGCTAATAGTTTTTTCAATTGGTATGTGTTCACTTATACTTTGGCTCAAATGGTGTCTTTGACTGCCATTGTATATGTGCAATCTGATGTGAGTTGGGCTATTGGATTGGCTATTCCGGCATTGCTTATGCTTTTGGGATGTGCACTCTTCCTCATGGGAACCAAACTCTATGTTATTGTGAGGCCTGAAGGGAGTCCTCTGACAAGCATTGTGCAAGTCTTGGTTGTTGCAGCTAAGAAGAGACGACTGAGGCTTCCTGAACAACCTGGGATGTCACTTTTTGATTTTATGCCTAAAAAATCTCTCAACTCCAAACTTCCTTACACTGATCAGTTCAGGTAGGCAACTTATTTTCATTTGTTGAACATATATTCGTGCAAAAAACAGCATAGATTTTCTCACGGGCACAGGTAGCTTGATCAGATTGGTTAGACCAATGTATAAGAATCAAGCCACCTCAAACCATGAGAAAATTATGACTATTTTGATCGTAATAAATAGCATTTGTTTTATATTCGATGATTTTTCTTAATCCCTCGTTGCTTTTGCCATGGTCTTTCATAAACCGAAAATTATACTAGGCAGTGACAGTAGAGTAATATGCTAATTCATTTCTGTTCCCCTGGGAGTAGAATTTTAGGATATTTCTTAGCCGCCATGACCTGCAATTTGAGAAAACTACTATTGTGAGTTTATACTTTGGCATTTCCCTTGAACTTCTTGGTAGATTCTCATTAGTAGCTCAACTGCAAGTTTATTTTCTAATGAACCTAGCTAAATTAATTAATCCAAGAAGAAAGGGACACCTCAATCAGCTAAGTATCTGGGAACAAATGCATTTTTTGACATAGTTTGGGTGTATTCACATTGCTGTTTGATCATGAAATTTCCTCTTATATTCGTTCCAATTATCATCTGATGGTCCTGATTAGCCCCTACAGCACATATTCTAGAGAATTTGGTTATCTAGAAAGTGTAACAGCATAACAAAAGCTACTAAGAATTCGCTGTGTTTGAACTTCTTGTTAAACTAGTGGTCAGTGAGGAGCACAATGTCCTTGGATATAGCAAACAATGTTTGCTCACAACGTAGGAAAAGAGAGTCATGAAAAGAAAAGTTACCTTGATCACATGTCAACTCTTCTTTTTCATGCATTTGTTGGTCGCTATCCAACTAAGACAATGTTTCTGAACAGATTCCTCAACAAAGCTGCAATCATTACCGCTGAAGATCAAATCAACCCGGATGGATCAGCAGCTAATCCGTGGAGGCTATGCAGCATGCAACAAGTGGAAGAAACAAAGTGCATATTGAGAGTACTTCCTATTTGGGCCTCGGCTATATTATACTACACCGCCATAGTCCAACAACAAACCTATGCAACCCTCCAAGCACTTCAGTCCAACAGAAAGTTAGCCCATACAAATTTAGAGATTCCAGCATCAACTTATTTTGTGTTCTGCATGTTAAGCCTCAGTCTATGGATTCCTATATATGACAGAATTGTTGTTCCAACTCTTCGAAAGGTCACAGGAAAAGAAGGTGGTATCACACTGCTGCAAAGAATGGGTATTGGTATTTTTCTATCTATCATAACATAATTAATATCAGGAATTATAGAAAATTACAGAAGGCATTTGGCACTCACTAAGCCAATAGGGTCTGAACCAAAAAGAGGAGCAATTTCTTCAATGTCTGGTTCATGGTTGATTATGCCGCTCACACTTGCTGGACTAGCAGAAGCATTCACGGGAATTGGGCAAATTGAGTTCTACTACAAGCAATTCCCAGAGAACATGAGAAGCATTGGAGGGTCCTTGCTTTTCTGTGGAATGGCAACTTCGAGTTACTTTAGTGGCTTTTTGATATCAATCATCCACAAGAGCACAAAAAATGCTGCGAACAGGGATTGGTTGCCAGATGATCTGAACAAGGGAAGATTGGATTATTTTTACTACCTCATTGCCAGTTTGGGCGTGATGGATTTTGTTTATTTCTTAGTGATGGCCAATTGGTACAAGTACAAAGGAACGGGCAATAACATCAATGGAGTCAACATGGAAAGAAAAACTTGAAAAGCATGCAATGTGATGTTTTAGTTTTAGACTATAGTATATAATAAACAGAGAAGAACAACTTAATGTTTCCATAGGGACCATAGGTGATATATACACTGATCCCATGACAGATTTGATGTTGTTTATGTACCTTAACTAGATTTACTAATGCGAGTTTGGCTTGGATGAGTTCAAGCTCAAAGTAGACTCTGATGCTATCTATGATTGAATAAAAGTCCAGAGCATAAAATCCCTTCATACCACACACTTACGATGCTTGGAAAAAGAAAGGGACCACTCACTCAGACCTTAACTAGGTCTTATTGTTAGGATAGAGATTAAGAGGCAGATAAAACAAGCATCATTTAACAGGCTGCGAAATGGGAAATTTTAAGTTCGAGTTGTTAAGAGTCAAATGAACCATTTTTTCTTTTTGGCATTCCTCTAATAATCAATGATTGACCACAAATAGACATGGGAACATGAACATGAACAATGAATGTATTCCAGCAGCTGGTGGTCATATTTCCAGGTTTAGAGGAGAGTAATAAGAGTCTTTTTAAATTTTATTGTTTGCCAAGTTGACATGAAGAAAGCAACTCAGGAAACACGAGGTGCTATGATTAGACCTCAATTAGCAGTTTGAGATATCATTGATTCCAAAGAAGCTTTTAATGCTGACAATGTAAATAGGGACGGGGACTTCAGGAGTGATGGTGAAGCCCAGGGGAGTTAGCTGGTAGTTGTGAACACTGTCTTGATGAATGTTTAGCTCGATGCTGGTGCTATGATCATGGCCAATACCCGCATGATTTATCGAAAACCCCTTTTTCTGGTCATTGATACAAGTGTGACTGAATTTTTCAACACAACGATACAATCCATCTTCAACCTAATAAATAGTTCATCTATTGCCCTTGAATTTTCTCTGAAAAACATTGATATCAACATGAAAACATGAACCTCTGGTTCACATCTAAAATAAAGAGAAAGGAAGATAACACCAATACCAGACACAAATAGACCCATTTTCAGCTCCTGCTATAAGTTGGTGATGAAAATTGAAACACCAACACCAACACCAACACTGGTTTAAGCAAATTTGTAGTCTGGACCTAACACTGGGTTGGGTTGGGCAGGGTCTATCCTTGGCCTTCCTAGCTATTTATGCCTGTCTAAACTCAGCCTGTGCCCTGTCTACACTAATCAACAAAGCAATTTGTAGTCTTCCCTTCTGAAGTTCTGGTTGGTCACATTGTTGAGCACATTACTTATAAAGATTTTAAATTATGTCATAAGTAAGAAATAAGATCCTAAATTTTGAAAAAACTACATTTGAGGTTAAGAGCTTTGATTTATTTACAAATAAGGTTAATTCGTTAATGAACCACTTTTCCAAAATCTATTAGGATTCGAGTTACATTTTCAGTTCTCTAAGTATTGGTTTCTAAAAATTAAAGGGAGACAAAAGTTTCCAAATTTTTTCCCTCCCTCTTCTTCAATCAAATCAGACCTCAAATAACATCATTTAGAAGATTATAGTTCAAAGTACGCTCTCTCTCTCTCTCTCTCCCCTTAAATCCAATCGAAGCTAAATTATTCAAATAACTCATTTCAAAATTACCAAATTATCTACAAAATTAATAATCTGACTAAATTAGATCCATGTCGGAAAACAATTCAGAACTTTACCGAATTTATTAAATTTAATTGGATAAAAACAAAAATAATAAAATCAATAAATATATCCAAATCTAAGAGATCTTTGGATCATTAGCAAGGGAAAACCTCATTTTTAACAAGAAAATTCGAATCTCAAGTATAATATATCAAAATTTAGAACCTCTTTTTTTTATTTAGAGCATAATTTAGAACCTATTTTAAAAACAAGCATGTTAACTAGTGAACAATTCAAATCAGATTCTAGACAAAAATACCCACAAAAACAAACCAAACTCTATTTTCAATATGAGATTAAAATTTGGGACCTCCTTTACTGGTTCAGCTGAATGAGTTTAACCCCAAGCTCTCAACTGGCTATCCCTAAGGCTATTCTTAAATGGCTCAACGTATTTGCAACCCTAATTGTGTGATTAGACCCATGAAAAACCATTCTTGGCCTTGGAATGGCGTAGATTAGGATTAGTTTGGTTGAGGTGAAAAGTAAAAGGAAAAGGAAAGAGAAAGTAAAAGCGGAAGAAAATGACATTTTTCAATAATTTGATAAAGAAAGAAATGTGAAGGGAAAATAAAAATGGGATATAATCCCTCCTTTCTCTAAAGAAATCATTTCTGTCCTAAAATAAACGGAAATGGAAGAAAATGAAAATTTTGGATAACTTTATTCTTATTCTTCTTTAATATTTACAAAATTATCCATTATCTTTTTCTATTTCAATTTTATTTAATATAAAATAATAAAATTTAATTTTTTTCATTAATTTTATTGAACAAATTATTTTTTCTAATTTTAATTTTTTACTTTTTTTATATTAATATTCTAATTTTATTTAGTATAAAATAATAATTAAAATAATTTATAAAAATAAGAAAAATATATTAAATAATTATTCTTACAAAAATATTTTAAATTAAAAATAAAAAAAATTACGTGATAAGAAATATTAAAAATATTATTTTACAAGAGTATAATAGTAAATAAGATGATATTTTTTTTACTTTTCATTTCAACTAAACAAAAAATGTATCACCAATTTTCCTTCACTTTCATCTCCACAAAACAAAAATAAAGAAAATGTATTTATTTTCATCAAATGAACTAAATCACCCCCTTCCCCTTCTCCTCCCTCTCTGCAAACTAAACTTACCATTAGTCTAACCAATTAAATCCCCAAGATCGTCAAGCTCCGATCAGCTTAGTGTATCCAGCACCATGGAATCTTCTTTTTTTTTTTTGGACACTTGATCAATCGGTATTTGAATCCATACTTCGACTAATCCGACTTGAACTACTATCGAAACCCTTCCAACTTAATTTTTTACATTTCTAACATTTGAACCCATTAAAAATCTAACATCCTTCCCACAAAACCAGATGTCCATTGATTGGAATCCTTTTCTATGATCACCTAAATTAAGGTACAGGAGTTTTGAATCAAGTGCATGACTGTTACCTAATATATTATCAAGAACAGCAAGAGTAATTCTAATACAAACAAGAGACAAACATGAAGCAATGGAAGTATAAGGGATCAATTGGCCAAAAACTTGAGGACGTAATATAGATCAGCAATAAGTATTTTCTTTTTCCGCAAACTTGGGTATTACAGCACTGTGTCAGCAAAGTACATGAAGAAACAGATAAGGAGAGTAGGGTACAGCATCCTCAGTGCAGCATATGGGACGTATTTCACAAGGAGAGAAGCTAATTTGAAGGGCAACTCACAATTACATGACTTGTTTCGTGTCTTTACTCCCATCACCATTAAAATGCTTCTTTATAACATAATACACCGGTGCATAAAAACCTGTGTCTAGACTGTATAGGCTTGCTGAATAGTATCAATGTCAAGACCCTTCAATCTTACAACTGATTCTACATGTCCTTTTAGGGTATGCAGTTCTCTCAACCTGCAAAAACCATGAAAAAATTCAATGAAACAGGAACTGATGGTTTCTATGGGTATCAAACAACGAAAAGGACATCATTTCCGTCTAATTGGTCCAAACCAGGAATAGAACAAAGCAGGATTCATAGCCAAAAGACAGAGAGAAGGGATAAGAAACACAGGATACAGAGCTTAAAGAATAATAAAAAAAAAATAAAAATAATATTCAAAGTTATAAAATTCGGGCCCCTCTCACATCCATCTATTATTCTGGAAACAATGCTACCAGGCCAGGCTATTTTCTTCCCAACAATATGCAAAGGAGTTTGTAGATTACGGATGAATGATATGTCCTTTTTATGTGTCATGCTTTTTTTTCCCTTTTTATTGGGGAGGGGGGTCTTCCTACTTATTGATTTTTGAAAATTATGATTGGCCATTTCTAAGCGTGTATATCAGAAGAATATGGCACCAATAAGAGCATCAAACTTTATTATAACTAGTTGATCAGTAATAGCAATCCCAACCTCGCAATTTCAGCTCGTCTCTTAGCTTCTTCAGCCATTTGATTGAGATCAGTAAAACTGGTCCTATCATTAAACATCTTGGTGTCGGGTGGTTGCAGCCCATGAAGGGTTCTTTGTGCATGTGCCCACTTGAGCTCACGTGCTTCCTTTCCGAAATCCTTTTGCCTCGTGAACGCAATCTGCATTAAAAATAGTCTCAAATCAGAGAACTTTGATAACTCAGGATGGATGAATTACTTCAATAGGACAGTGGTAATCATACCCTTTGCTCGATGACAAGATCCCATGCTCTTCCGCTCAAAGCATAGCGGATAAAGAACTTAATGAAGTCAAGTGGGATGTAGAAAATTATGTTATAAAGCCAAACCACACCAGCCCAACCCCATCCTATCCCTTCAATTGCTGCAAAGCCCCAATTTGCATAGACAGCGATCAGGGTAGCAATCTGCATAGAAGAAAAGATGCATTAAGTATTGATTTTCCATGTGCAAATTAGAAAACACAAACTGAATGGAAATGATGCTTAAATCTCACCAACTGAGCAACCACAAAAGCGACCACAAGCAACATTCCAGGACGCTCAACAAAAGACCAGCTTCGAGATCGTGTCACAAAAATAAGGGCTTGACTTATAGTGCTCACTTGCAGGTATACTGCAGAGGCAAGCTTTCGATAGTCATCATGAGCAGTTTTCTGAAGTGTTGGCACATGAAATATCCGCTGATGAAGTACCAGGAATACAAGTCAACAATCTATAATCCATCAAAAACCTCTTAACTTCAAACAACAGCCAAAAAGCCCACTCTCATAACATCACTCAGATAACCAGAATCATGAATTAAATGAATATGGCTGAATACGTCATCCTCATTAGGGCAACATAAGACCATTCTAACAAATGTTAGATATGACAAACATAACACTGTAAAACAAAAATGAAATAAGTGGTACCGCACTAATGGACCAGAAAATTTCATGCATTTGGTCATGAAGCTCCCAAATATATATATATATATATATATATGATTATCTAGGCAGCTTCAGGACAGTCGAATTCAATCCAAACAACTTCAAAAACACAACAAATATGCATCAAATTAGGTTAATGGCTCAATAATGATTAAAAAAAAAAATCTCCGCCAAGTGTCTCCACAGGAGTTTCCCATAAAACAAATTCATTTCACAATTTTCCTTCCAGATTTGGGTGATCTTACCGGGAAGAAGTCTGTTTTGTATGCTGCCCAAAAGAATATTACAGTCATCATTGCCAAGTAACTGCCAAGAACAATGCCTGTTATAAAAATCTCAGCCAGCTTCCAACTATCTGGCAGAGGAGATGGTTTGACTCTGTCCTTTGATATAGTCATAATGGTACCTGGCATATTACCAGTACAATAAATTAGCAAAAGCATACTTACTCTCAAAAGTAAAACATTTAGAGATTGTGGATTGCTTGAGCAAAGTATATCATGCAACAGATGCCTTAAGGGTCATATATGAAAGTAGAGACAAAAAGTTAAGTTGCAACATATTACAGAGGATGCAAAAAAAAGTGGCGTATTATTCAAGATATCATATAATCTTCAAAGCATGAAAGCTGCTCATCCAGTGTCTCATCTTATTCTTTGCAGAATGACTCAGTGGAACATGGCCTGGGGAACTAACTGAACAATGCATGTCTCTCAAAGAATATAACGCACATATACAAACACATGCATAGCTATCTGGTACAAAGAATTTGAAGAATGGCAGGATAGAAACAAACCGTCATTGAGGATGGCAATAATAAGCACCATGAACGGTGGAAAATCAAACTGCCATATAAGGGCCAGCAGCATAAAACCGAGCTGTCACAAATTAGAAGAACCCTAATGTGTGAATGACAAAATAGAGAAGAAACCCAAAATTAAGGTCACTGGGGATTGGAAACCAGCTACTTTCACATCCATTAGACGCAGCAAAATTTAAAATAAATAGAGAAATGGATAAAGAAGGAAGGTGGACCACAAAGTAACTCACCACAATACGGATTGTGATTGAAACTGCATAAATCTGCCAAGTAAAATATATATACAAGTAAGACATAAAAAATGCATTAAACCTAAGAGTTAACGAAGACTAAACAATGATGCAACATTTTCCGAACCACAACTTACTGTATAATTTTTCATCCTCTGAAATATAGCCCTACTGGTCAAAACAGCACTGATGATGACACTAAGACCAGGTTCAGTGAGGACAATGTCAGAAGCACTGCGGGCAGCATCAGTTGCATCAGCAACAGCTATTCCAATGTCGGCCTTCTTCAAAGCTGGAGCATCATTGACTCCATCGCCAGTCATTCCACAGATATGTTTTCTGGCCTGAAGGCGTTTCACTATCTCATATTTGTGCTCTAAACCAGAAAAGATACAAAAACAATCAGCAAGATAAAGGACAACTAAAGAAATATGCAGAATGTAAAATGAGATCTTCACTCAAAAAGGAACCCGTAGTAGAATAAGAAACTGTATAATTATACTTATCGTGCAAGAACCAACCGGGGAAAACACCAGCAAACCCATCAGCTTTTTCTATTAGCTCATCAATCGGTAAAGCAGCTATTGACTCATCCTTGTTCTGTCCCAGCAAAGCTGAAGCTGGATACATATTAGTCCCCATTCCTAAGCGGCGTCCAGTTTCCTTTCCTATAGCTAGTTGATCCCCTGATAATATTTGCACAAAGTTAGGAATTTTGACATAATCTGACCTAACAAACATTGCAGAAGCAACAAAGTGAAGAATTGTCAGTACAACAAGAAAAAATGAGAACAGTTTCAAGAATCAGATTGCCGGCATTATTAACCAATGCAAAAATCAACTAGTAAAGAGTTCAAGACCACTTGACCACACAAAAAAAAAATTTACAACTGACTCTTTAAGTGTGTATGCCTGCATATTGGGTGCAAATTTGACATTAAATTCTTCTTAATAAAAGAGAGAGACGGAATTTGTGGCCCTGACCTAACAGACAAGAAGGGACAAATTCCCCCCTGCGGGGTTGAAACGGAACCCAAAACTCACAGTATCAAGAGTGAATTCCTTCCCACCAATCACATCATAGACAAAGGCAACAGTTTGCTAATAATAGAACTTTCATCAATAAATTTCCATATGAATAGCATTTTAGAAACATGTGAAGGCTAGAAGACTAACTTGTTGGAATTGTCAAAATAACTCAAGTAGATACTAAAGCAACATAAGCAAAATCCCTCCAAAAAGCAATCCAACCTGTGATCATTTTCACATTCACTCCAAGATTTAAAGCCCTCCTTATAGTTTCTGCACTATCATGCCTTGGGGGATCAAAAAGAGGCATGAGACCAACAAAATGCCATGGGCCACCGGGACTCTCCTTCCTTCCTTCGGGAACTTCCTGCATAAAGGGCAATACCAAATCAGAAACAGCAAAAAAAGTAGAAAAGAAAAGGTTCAAATGCACTTATAATACAAATTCAGAAGCAAAATTACTTGATATGCAACAGCAAGCGACCGTAAGCCTCTTTCTGCAAACTTATCAATCACAGCATGAACTCTGCGCTCTATCTCTGACTTGTGGTGACAAAGGTTCAGAATCTATATAGACAAAATGAAAACTACAAATTAGGACAAGCAACCAGCTCATCAGCAACTATATAAACCCAAAGTTAACAAGGAGAATACCTGCTCAGGTGCACCTTTACTGACCCTATGCATTCTGCCATCACTGTCAATATAAGTTAAAGCTGTTCTCTTGTCAGTGGGGTTGAACGGGAGGAAGTGCACCTCTTGAATACCAGCACGTGCCTTGATATTGCAAAATATAATTAAAAAAATAATAAAATAAACACTTTCAAAGAACAGAACATTGAGAAAACTATAAAATGGATTTCACCGAGCACAAAAGTACCTCCTTTGGATCAGCCAGCATTCCAACTATGGCAGCATCTATAGCATCTTGATTTTCAGTTCGGGATGCTCGAGCTGCCATTAAAACAACAGTATCTGGATCAACTCCCTTCTGGAAAACCTGAAAAAGATCAATATAGACACAAGTTTAGTAGAAGTAAGACTATATGGAGAAACAAGAAGCCATAAAACTAGAACAAAGTTGGTGCCAACGAGTTTCTGTAAACAGACCTCTATAAGATTCTTGTCAACGGTAAGCTTATTCAATGTTAGAGTTCCGGTCTTGTCACTGCAAAGCACATCCATGCCTGCCATCTCTTCAATTGCAGTCATTCTCTTTGTAATAGCGCCCTGGAATCATTATTAACATTTTCATCACAAACATTGTACTCCACAAATCAACTGACGCATCCCAGAGAAGATAGACAACCTGCTGAGACAATCGATGGGACCCGATAGCCATTGTCACCGACAAAACAGTAGGCATGGCAATGGGAATTCCTCCAATGAGAAGCACAAGCAGATTGTCAATTCCAGGGCGGTATTCCCGGTCTTGAATTGGATACATGACAACGATCTCCACTATCATCCCCACAGCAATAGAGCATATGCAGAAATTTCCAATTGCAGTCAGGACCTAGAAAACATATTTAACGAGGAGATAAGCACACAGCTGGAATTAGATACAGGGTCAAGAAAGCAAAGTTTTTGAAACCTGTATCACCAATCGCCTTACCTTCTGGAAATGACCCACTTGGTTTGTAGTATCAACAAGATGAGCAGCCTTCCCGAAGAAAGTGTGAACACCAGTAGCAATGACCACGGCCTCAATCTCTCCTTGCTTGCATGTAGAACCAGAGTACACGCCATCTCCAGGGCCTTTAGTCACAGGAAGTGACTCACCAGTAAGAGCAGACTGCAATACATTGAACAATTGTTGAATATTTCAACCCAATGACATCCAAATTGATTTGCAAACATAGACTCACTTGATCAATTTTCAAAGGGTCCCCCTCCAAAAGTCGAGCATCAGCAGGAATAATATCACCAAGCTTGATACTAATTATGTCACCGGGAACCAAAATTGCAGCATCTTCCTCACTCCATCGTCCGTCTCTAAGAACCTTAGCAAAACATCAATCACACACAAAATTACCTCTTAATACATGTTCCCTCCATACTTCAAAATTGCATCAATTCAGTAGACAACTAAGACAACATAAGTGAAAATATAAAACTACTATAATTCAATCGTAGCCAATACCTTCGCCTTAGGAGCAAGACGGGCCATGAGAGCTGCCGCAGCATTACCAGCATTGTTTTCTTCAATGAAACTGATTGTAGAGTTGATAAGGAGCAAAGTGATGATACCCACAAAGTCTTGCCAATCTGGAGGCTTTCCCTGAAAGAGACAAGGGAGGTCATAATGGTAAATCCAACAGAACTCAATAGACAAAAACCAAAACAAAACGAAATAAATCATATGACAAAACTGTATTTCACATAAGAATATGAAGTGGAAAGCAAACTTACTCCTCCATTTGCAAGAGCAATTGCCATAATTGCTGCAGCTTCCATGACCCATGATAGAGGGTTCCACATAAACCCCAAAAACTTCAAGAATTTACTCTCCTGAAACAGACCCAGTAATTAAATCATTAAAACTAGTGCAGAGAATTTAACAGTGACAAAATCATCACGACAAAAATTGAGGTTATACAAGAACTAAAAATCGAAGATTTAAGGAAAGAAACCTTTTTCTCCTCAAGCTTGTTGTGCCCAAAGAGTGAAAGCCTCTCTTGAGCCGCTTCGGTTGTCAGACCTTCTTTGCTACATCTTAAGTTCTCTAAAACTTCCTCAATAGGAATATTCTCCTGAAATCATCAAACGAAAAGCATCCTCAATTAACCTTGGAGAAAACAAAAGAAAACCCACAACGAAAAACATCATGCTCTGAACAAAAAGCATAGTGTCCAATCAAAAAGCCAAAAGAGGTTGAAGTTGCAGATCTGTACCAAATCAACCGCTTCCTTAAGCACAGCCTCCAAAACCTCAGACTTCTCACCCATCTCTCGCTCTCGCTCTCTCTCTCTCTCTCTCTCTCTCGCTCTCAGAATTTACTGAAGTCTATACCACATTAAGCAAAATCCACCTCAAAAGGCCCAAGAAACTCACACAGATATAAACAACACCCGCAATTTAAAACAAACCCAGAAGAAAAAACAATTGACAATTCAGATAGAAGAAGATTTGCAGGGTTTGGAGACCCACAAAAGGCTTCTCTTTAAGGTGTAAACAGCCAATACCAACACTATATCTGCCTCACCTCAACCGCTATTGAGCGGTAGTGGGGGCTGCAAGTAACAAAACAGTCCACAACCCTCTTTTCTCTCTCTCTTCCTATTTTTTTTGTTTTTACTTGAAAAAATTTCCTATCCTTTTTTAACTCTGAAATTTTGTTCTGTATTTATTGTTGTTGAAGATCAGGATGACCAACCAACGCCACGAACCATAAACTGCACATGCTGCTCAGCCCTACTCTATAAATGCTCTCTCATCCACGATCTTTCGCTCTCCTTTTTTTTTACCCTGTGGTTTTTGGGATAACGTTTCCATTTTTCTTCTTTTTTGTGTCTAGGCGGTTTTTGAATAACGTTACACTTGCATGATTCCAGAAATACGGCTTGTCACCATATGCCACCGTATTACATTCCGTAGTTTTGTCCCTTTCTTAAAATCAAAACCAATGCAAGAAGGCTAAAATTTTAAAAGTAATACTAAAAAAAAATTATATACAATTCATATTAGTAAAAAATTATAATTTAAATAATTTAAATTGATCAAAATTTTAAGATAGTCTAAGGTGGACTATTATATATAATAATTCAATTTATTTGATATTTGACTTATCTGATGTACTCGAATATTGAAGTTGGAAGTAAAACTAAATATTGTTGGGCAACAATTTGAATTGATTAAAGTTTTTAAGAAGATTCCAATGGAACAGTCTAATGACAATAAGACCTCCTCCATAACCCCATGATTCGGATTCAAATCCTGTTGTAACAAAAAAAAAAGATTTTAAGAAGGTGTGGACAAATTGTTATTTATTATTTGATTCAATTCATTTGATTAAATTTGAGTCAGATTCTTAATAAATATTACTCTTTCTTTTTTATCTGATATAAATTTAATTAATTAATTTGATTTTGGATATCTTAATTAGATACATTAAATATACGAATTTAAAAAAGAAAAGGGAAAAAATTAAATTTTTAAGACTTGCTTGATAAGTAGCTCAAAAACATTTGCAACCCAATTCTAATTAATTTTTACCCTTGGGTGTGGCGACTTAGGGACTAGAAAAGCGTAAAATTTCATGTTTGGCTTATGTTGAAGGGGGCATTAATGACTAACACAACATGGGTCCATCGGGGCTTGACTTCGGATTCGTGATGTCCTCTATGTGGTGACATCCCAGAGTCCTTAATCCAGGGATTACAAGGAGGGGAGGCGAGGCTCGAGGAGTCTGGCTTAGTATTCTGAGAACAACTTCTTTGAGACTGATGGCACTAAGGTAGAATCAAATAAAGGATTGGCTTTTACGAAATTGTAAATCACATGCATAGCATATGGGTGTGTCTTGGTCTTTGCTTTTTGTGTATATATTGTGGGACGATTTGAAAAGTTAGATGCAAAGTTAGTTTTTGAAAATGTTCCATTCTCTTCAGAGGCAATTGGGGCGGTTGCTTTCTCTTGCGCTAAAGAGAGATGGTACACAATTGTAGGGACATTGAAAACTCCCCCATCAACAGGTACTTGGATAAAAGGGTGTTCTCCACCGATAGGGTTTTATAAACTTAATATGGATGGATCATCAAGTTTGAATTCTCAGATCGCTAGAGTTAAGGGTCTTATAAGGGGTGAATTAGACCTTTGGATGGGGAGATTCACTATGAATCTGGGATTGATGGATGTATTTATGGCAGAGTTTTAGGATATTCGAGAATGACTATATTTCTTTATTAGAATAAAATTATTTTTGGTGATTTTGGGATTAAACTCAGAGAATTTGGTTACAATTTTGCCTTCTACCATTGAGCTCATGCACCATCATGGTCATATTCTGAGAGAATGCCAAGAGTTGTTGAAGAAAACACTCATGCATAGAGTTTTGTTTGCTCTTAAAGAGAGTAATAGATGTGTTGATGTATTGGCAAAACTTGGACCTTCGGCTCCTCCTCGAGTTCACAATTTTGTTGCTCCTCCAAGTGATTTGTACATTTATTTTCTTACTAATTTTTAGCATCTAACCTTGTTTCAGGATTAGTGTTTTTGTAACAAAAAAAATTAAAATTGTTTTTTAATCAGGTAATGCCGAGCAAACGGGTGAAAGGTAAAATAGAAATTACTTCATTATATTTTAAATAATTTTTAATTATTTCTAAACTTTAAATTAATTAAAAATATTATAATAATTTAATTAAAAAGCAGTTAAGATTAAACTGTTAATTTTCCGCGAATAGCTTTGAACTCGCTTTCTAGGAATGACAGCTGTCCTTTCATGCAACTTGCATTCGGCTAGAGATAACATGGACACCCGGGGGCTAGTGTGGTGGGTGGTTAGGATTGCGACCAACCGAAGATTTGTCGCATTTGAACAGTTTTTCTTTTTCTTTTAGGTTAATTTCTCTCTCTCTCTCTCTCTCTTTTTATTTTAATTTTTTAAGTAAGGCATTTTTGTTAATCATTTATAGATAAAATTATTGTAAACTTTGAATACAATTTTGTAGGTATGCTAGTATTTGCATTTATTTCCTTTTCTTTTTATGAATCGAACTTTAAATTTTAAAGAAAAAAATGATAGTGTTAATTGACATATAACTTATAAACAATTATGACATTTAATTACTATTAAGCTTGGTAACACTTCTTTATGCTTTTCGTTTTCTTTTTCCTCCTAAATTATGGAAAATCTGTAGATATTCTTTTTTCTCACAATTATTAATAAAAAATTTCAAAAATAAATATTTCTTTCATTTATTTAGAAATTTGTAAAATTTACGGTTACATAATAAAAATAACTATTCTCACATGATCAGTACATAAACTGGAGTTATTAAAATCTAAATCTGTTTCCTGAAAAAGTTTATTTCATATATAATTATCAGATTATAGTAAATATATATATTTTTTGGAAATACTTTGGTGGGTCAATGTAGAAAATTTCGATTCATCGATCAGTACGCCAGAGGGTAACTATTGAAATTATGAAATAGAAACGTAAAGAGATTGAAGAGTAAACATCACCCAAAATGTGTGAGGGCGTATGAGTGGATTTGATGAACTTGGCTTACTCTATATACTCCTTTTTCTCTTACAATTTTATTTTGTTGGATTTGAGAATGACGAAATGGTCACCTCTCATATAGCAAATCCGAAAGATCCAAAAAATCTTTAAAAAAAAAAAAAAAAATCCTACCAATGGATAGTTAACCTAATGAAATGAAGTGTTAGATCTCTTAATCAAGTCTAATTTTTAATCAAATTTGTAGAAATATGGTTTCGAATACCGGCTTGGGAAACAAAAAAAATCTAAAAAAAAAAAAAGATCCTAAACAAGGATTATGGCGTTTTAAGAATCAAATTATACTAACTAGTCAATTATAAAGAGGAATCCGAAACTCTTATTTTTATATATAAATTACTGGTATTCAGTAATCATAATGAATTTGATTAATAACAATTTAAGATGTGTTGGATTCTTAAAGGGATGGTTTTTGAATTGATAATAAATCGATAAATTACAGGTGGGTGACTTAATTGGTCTTCATTAGTATGATATTTATTCTAGATTTTGTATTTTAGAAGTGGCAAATTTTTATAGTTATAGTGATTGCGAGCTAATCTTCTCATTGTGGGAATGTAGGTAAGTATCCACTTACAACAACTCTCTTTGTCTTTGCTATGTACGTAATCATTCTCTAGAATATGATCTTTGTGTATTGTCAAAGTAATTTGGGTACATGTCTTAGAATAGCTAATGTTTAGTTCAACTAACCTTCACATGATGAATCACCCTTTTAAAATTGGAGGCATGCAGATCCTTTTTAAACAATGGGTTGGATTTTTTTAATAAATTATCGGTATCTGATGATCACGTTAAATCTGACTAAATTCAGTTGATTATTAAATGACAAAACTTTTCTGACATCTATTTTATATATACACATGACTTGAATCCAAAATCTTATTTAAAGAAAAGCAGTGCACAACAACCAAACTAACTAGGCATCGGATGGTATCATTGGATCTAAAAAGCACTTCATAATGATAAATCTCATTTAAAGAACATAAAAGATCTAAAGTATCCAAAAAGGCCAAGAAAAGTGATTTTAAATGAATGACTTTGTAAACATTTAACTTCATTACCCTTCATTAAATTCTCTCACCTAAACAACTTTTTTATGACATTTTAATGTATGTCTTCCAAGCTACTTTTTCTCAATCTGTCTTCCCATCTCTAGAATGCTTTATCTAGTCATATACCATTTTGAAGCATCTTGGGTCAATTAATTTCATGCCCTCTTTTCACCAATAAGCTCCAAACATTTTCCATTTGATGATTCTTGAAAATGGTACTTCATTATTGTCCCATGATGTCCAATGTTTCCCAATCATAATCATAACAAGGTTTATTCTCTTGAATTGAAGATTACATTTATCATTTGTTCTAACTTTCCTTTTACACTTTCTAGACCCTACTCTCCTTTGTGTTTGTGGAAACTTATGGATGAATCTCCCATTAAAAGATATTTGGGTAAGAAGATTGCGTGTGGAGCAATATGGATAAAAGGAAATTTAGTGCAACAAGGAAAAAAAAAACCATAAAAATTGTGACAACTTGACAAGAGCAAGACCTTTAGAAAGTTGAATAAATGCTTTCAATAAAGGAACCTTTTTATCTTATAGAATATATATATATAGTATACAAGAAAGTTCAACCACAAAAAAAAAAAAAAAAAAAAATCACCATAAAATTTAATTTCGTAATTAGAAATTTTTTTGGCCAACCCCAAAATTTATAATTAAGGTTCCTATTACAATTAGAAATTTCTTTGAAAAGGTTTTGTATTTGTAGATTACCCCCCCTACAAATTTCACATGATCAAAAATATCCCATCTCAAATTTTGTAGATTATTAAGTTTTAGAGAGGGTTTTGCTCTCACCAAGCCTGCTATAGCTATATAAGTAATTTCTAACAGATTGTTCGTCCATTAATAAAGATATTGAATTTCTTAATCAAAATTTTGATTTTGAGTTTTGGGGATTGAAAAACCTAATGCTAGAAAAGATCATCATTTAATAGACTCGATAGTTAAATCAAATAGAAATAGTCGGGATCAATAAAATTAAATTACGATCAATTAAACAGAAAAATAGTATAAAAGTAATTATCTAGATCGAACTAGGATGCTATATTAATATATTTACAAATAATATTTTATATAAAATCAAAAGACACGTATAATATCTAAATTTGATCATCACGTAAGCAAAATGAGATAATAGTTGAATAAAGACAGAGGAAGGGACATAATAGTAATGCAAATTCGCATACTTGATATAGGTGAAAAAAGCGTTAAATTGTTTAACCAATACTAGAATTTAAATTTTAAAAATGAAAAGAATTTTTTAAGAGAACTCTTTCTAAAAGGGGACATTACCCTATCTTGAACATGATTTTGGATATCGATGAAAAAATATTCCATGACACTAAAAAAAAGTCCCACTTTATTGAGTGCATTTATATTTTAATAATGTTATCAGAGGTGCTTCATTTTCAAATTTTGGTTTCTATTTCATAAATTTCGTGTGTGCCTACAATATTATTTTGTATTTAGGAAAATAAATTATTGAATTAATAAAGCAAACCAAAAGGGCCTACTTGCAAAATATTATCACACACTTACCCATTCTTGTTAGATAAAGAAAAGCAGCTCTCTCTCTCTCTCTCTCTCTCTCTGTGTGTGTGTGTGTGTGAACTGCCTATTCAACTTGAGGCCATCAAGATAAGTCATGAGAGTCAGTGTGATGACTACACTTTCCTTGATCTGGGCTTTCTTTAGTCTCTCTTTTTATATTATATATTTTGATCCCATTAGAAGACCATGATGAAAGAAGACAATCATCAAACACTATATGTCCGTGACCCCCCAATTATTTTAGACCAAAACATGAGGACCTTTTGTCAAGTATGCTTGAAGGGCGTGGATGGGCAAGAAGGGTTCGGCCTAGAACCAACTTGGAATTGAACGAGTTAAGGAAAAAAAAAAAAAAGGGATCCAACCAAGATTAAATAAATTATTTTTGTATAAAAGATTATTAATGTTATAATAATGTATTGAAGTAATAGAATATTGAATTTATATATGTTATATTGTTTTTTATGTTTAAATTTCTTTTACATGATATCAGAACCTGATTTATTGCCCGTTTCATTTCTTTTCATGATTTGATAAATATAATAATAATTTTTATTGGTTATTTATTTGTAACATTAATATTTTTATAGACATTTTCTTATTCTTATTAAAAAAAAAAGATCATAAACAAAGAAATTCAATGAGTGTTTGTTGGTTGAAAATGAGAAATAAAGAAAGTGTGGTAATGTTTATTAAAATAGGATATTCAGATATGGTTTCCTTTAAAAACTAATTCTCCCCTCAACCTTGTTTAAAAGAAAAAAAAAATGTTTTGGGAAGAAACAAAATTACAAGGCAAGGGCATCTAGAATGAAAAACCATTGCAAATGTTTAATTGCTTAAGGTGAGGCATCCCTCTCCATTTTCATTTTCCATGCTTGAAGTTGATGTGGGAGGCTTTGAAAATGTCTTTTTCGAAAAGAAATAATTTTAATGAATTGGTTAAACATACAATTTATCTTTGAAACTTCAAAATCTGATTGAATTGCTAAGACCGGAATTGGTGCAATAAAGTTTGAAAATGATGCATGGATGTGATTTCAATTCCATACCCATGACTTGTACTTCCTAGAAAATGACCTCAATAAATTGAGATAAAGCTTGTACCAAAAAGGAAAAAAGATTGAGATAAAGCCAACCTTTTCTTTTCTAAAGCTTCCTAGAGCCCCACTTTTTTGTGATCTTTACGAAAGAGCCAATCACCCAAATAAACCTCAATGAATTTACATTTGCTATCCCTCCCCCCCCCCTCTCTCTCTCTTTTTGAACACTAGTATCTAAAAAATCCGATTAATCAGTTCAAACAGCTATAAGATTTATTTTGGAAACTGTCTCTTCTTGTATCTATTTTTTTCATTCTCAATATTCAAACTCAAAATTTTAATTAAGGGAGTTCAGTATCTTATCATTTAAACTCACATGTTGTGGAATAGATTCATATTTTATATCAAAGATCCAAATAATTTTTACATAATTAACAAATTAATGTTCTGCGTGATTAATCAAAACTACCAAAACTAACCATCTCTCACTATATCAAATTTAACAATTGCATGAAAGGAAAGAAAAGTGGGATCCAAATGGGCAAAGCTCATACGACAAGAATGTGTGTGTGTGTGTGTGTGTGTGTGTGTGAGAGAGAGAGAGAGAGAGAGAGAGAGAGATTAGCTAATGCAATTCATGATCAATGCTAGAAGTATAATAATACAATGATAGTGCCTGATTTGGCCTCTTCGAAAGAGTTCAGGTATCAAAGTAGTCTTCAGTCCTAAACAACTGCAGATCATCTCTGTTGCATTATTATTATGTTAAACTCATGCCCTACGTGTTAGCTTTAAGTTAAATCATACCAAAGAATAAAACAAAGAAGGAAAGGTTAAAAAAAGGTTTTGATTGGAATCAAATGCCTCAATCACTTTCCATAATCTACTTAAAATCGCCCACGTAGTATCTTATGAATGTATACCATATGACTTTGTAACATTTTGTTGATGACAATATGCTTGTAGATGCCCTTCTCACCGACTATTCTCACCGACTAATCATTATAAGTCAGGATGATCCAATGACTCGAGCCGGCTCTAGGAGTATCACCAAAACCCTCCCTTAAAGCTCCTTAATTTTATCGATGGATAATCAGTATAGTAGGATAAAATATTAGATTTTTTAATTAAATTTTAGATTTAAAATTGGAGAATGAAAATGACTATACTGAAAGAGTCATTTTTTAAAAAAGAGTCATTATAAATATTTAAATAAAATTAATCAGAATATAATTTTAAATAATGATTAATAAATCTCGAAAATAGGGCAATTGGTGTCTCGTGACGAAGCATATGCATGTGCAAGGGTGCGTGTGGGTACAAAACACAGTGGGGGAATGACATAAAAGCTGGCCAATTCCCATGTGGTAGTGTTTGGCTCCACGCATCCAAAAACTTTATTTAACTGTTTTATACATTAAAAGACCAACCAGACATCTAAAAATATCATTTTCATATGTCTTATTGCTCCCACTTCCAAACAATGTACAAATCCGTACTCTTCCGTAGCACCCCTCCTGCCTCATTTGCCTTCAAATTGTTTGTTCTTGGTAGGACCCCAAATTCAAGAATTAATCACTGCCCTTCATTGTTGAAATCAAATTGTTTCGGGTCCTCACTTTCGCTGGAAGAAGAATAGCTTTAAATTATGTACGAATGGGCATAATCTGGCGTTTGGTGCATGCGGGAACTTTGCCGAATACCAAAATTATGTTGGTCTTGTAAAATCATGAGTTATGAGTTCAAATTTTAAGAATAATAAAATATTTAAATTAAATTTTATAATATTTAAATTAAATTAATCAAATAATTTAAATATCAATTTAGCTATTAAATTAAACCGAGTAAAAATTGATCATCGAAAGTGCTCAATTAGGAGAGCTTTGGAGCTGCTGACGCCTTCCCGAGAGAAAAGACCAGATGCACGAGGACACACCCAAATGTGCAGTGAGTTGCTTCAAATGGTGGGACATTGACACAAGTCCTGCGCCGTACGTAGAATATCTGAATCAAAGGCCATTGTAATATTACTTATCCTGAATGTGCAAGAGACGCTCGGATTGCTGGGTTTTCTTCACTGCACCATGGTTTATATCCTGTTGAACAGAAATGAGCAAATATTTGGAAGCCAGAGATGGTGAGAGTTTGATCATGCCCTTTCTTGAAGACAGTCCACATACCATACTATCCGGCCACACACTCCTTGCCCCAATTTTTCAACTGAACGAGCAACCCGGTTCTAACAAGGTTCTCTCGGCCCGCGTAAGAAAAGATAAAGCTGCTAGAAGGCCAATGATAAGGTTTGACGAGGAAGATATTGTAGGAGTGCGGCTGAGATGTGATGACCCTCTGATTATCACAATAATCTTTGGCCAGTTTATGGTCAAAAGAGTCTTTGTTGACCAAGGAACATGATGCAACCTCTTATATTGGAATGCTTTCACATAGATAGGTTTTGATTGCTCGAATCTACAGCATCATAATGGACCAATCAAAGGATTTTCAGATGAATGGCTATATCCAGAAGGAATCATCTCCTTACCCACTACACTGGGAACTCTACCGAACAATGCCACCGTAACTGCCACCTTCACCATAGTGAAGTTCCCCTCTCCCTATAATGTTATTTTAGGAAGGTCTAGTCTAAATGCTCTGGAAACCCTTCCAAGCACCCGCTACATGAAAGTCAAGTTCAGGACACCACTCAGGATTAAGACAATCAGCTATGACCACTCCTCTCACCCTGGCAACCTAACAACCTTAGCTATCCTGCCGATGACACTGCTAAGCTTGTCAAAAGTTTTCTTATCTTTTTCTTCTCCGTTGTGTTTTCTATCTTCAACATCTCAATAATAATAATGTTCTGATTTCCTGCACAATATCCCACGCCGATTGGATGTACGTGCTTGTATTATGCACTGTTGGTCGTTGCCAGAACCCCAGAAACAAACCTCCTAAGGTGCAATGCCTCCAAGTATTCTTGGCGCAACGCTAGATACACAAATCTCTTAAGACGCAACGCCTCTAAGTATTTTCGACGCAATGCCAAATACACAAATCTCTTAAGGCACAACACCTCCAAATATTCTTAGCGCAACGCCAAAAACACAAATCTCATAAGCCGTAACGCCTCATAATATTCTCGATGCAATGCCAGACACGTGAATCTCCCAAGGCGCAGTGCCTCTAAAGATCCTCGACACCCTACTTGGTACTCCTAATCCCCTCTAAGAACAACATAACAACAAAGAGCATAATCGGGGATCACATCTAGCTACTACCGCCTCATACTACCTCACACGACTCGAAAATACTTAAACAAAAACAGCTCATATGATAGCAATAAACATCTCAAAAAGATGCATGACTGTCATATCGTTTGAAGATGCAGAATTCATTAACTATTGGCCATACAAAAGCAAAGGTACATCAACGGGAAAGGGAAGGACGAGGTTTCCACCTAAACTTGTCAAAGTTAGCCCGTAGGATCGAGACGGATGCTTCAGCAGACGAGCCACCTTTAGGAGAACCTGTCGACTCGTTGTCCTTGGTAGTAGAACCACTAACATCCATTCCCCCAACAGTGCTCAAATGGCGGATAGTCTCTTTCATGCACCACAATCTCTCGGTAAGCTCTTGACGCTCCCGCTCATGGTCCTCCATCAGCTTTGCAAGGGTCATCTCCCACTCACAAAGTGACTCCTCAGCGGCTCGATGACTTGCGTTACTCTGAGTAAGACAATTCGCCAATCTTTCACCTTCCTTGATGGCAGTGTCAATCACTTCATACGAGTATTCCCGGTCAATCTCTAACATTTCAATCAACTTTTCCTTCTTACTGAGTATCGCAGAATCTGTCTGTCTCTCCTTAACTTCCCTCTCCCCTCTTGACTCAAAGGCTGGCCAACTTCTCCTTTAGATCATCCACCTTGTCCTGTAAATGGCTGATCAGTTGATTTTTCCTCGTTCTCTAAAACTCCACCATAGCAATGGCCTGTTGAAAAGAAGAACAAGGTAAGAACAAAAGCAAAAGAAAAAAAGAAAAGATCATCACGACTCCAGTACCTGAACAAGGAGGGCCATGACAGATTCATCCCTTTGCTTGACTGAAAGGCAGTTCAACTCAGATTTCACCCAACAAAAATCTAACATGTTTGTAAATCTCCTCACCTCTGCAATATCTACATAGTAGGAGTTATTATCACCACAAGTCACTAAAATAGTACCTCTCTCCTTTAACTACTTCGATCAGTTGAACGATCGAACCAAAATAGAGGAAAGGAAGCGGTCTGCTCAGGAGCCTCTCCTTTACTCTTCTTGACGTACAAAAATCCAGGTGAAGTGATGGGTGAACCTGGCCCCTCCGTTAGTGAGGGATCCAACGGATCCACGGCCTCCTCAGTGGCAATGGGGAGCCCTTCACAAGACCTCCTGGTAGTATGCCTCTCCTCGGCAACCCTAATGATCTGCAACCCCTCAATGGGGACTTGCACCTCTTGAGTAACCCCAACGGTGGGGATCTCATCAACATTTATCATAGGCCCTAATAGCCTATACCTCTTTCCCCAAGGGATGTTCATCACCAGACTCCTCATCATCGGTACTTGCACCCTCTTTTTCTTCCTAGGTTCCCTTGTGAGGACTCATTTCTCCCCTACTCCTTATACCAAGGACTACCATAGAGTCTTCAAGGTCCAATGCAGTGGTCGCTCCTGAGCTCGACCTGGCACTCTCATCATCAGTGCTCAGCATCCATATGAGTTTCCTTCTCCTCAAAACCATAGGACTAGGAACTCCACTCTTAGATGGACTTCCTTCCTTTTTCTTCCTGGCCCGAGTAGCCTTAATCTTCATTCTTATGGCCTTCAGAGTAGTTACCCAGTCCAAGTTATCCACGTCAGCAAATTCAACCACGTCTACTAATTTCCAATCTCTTCTCTTGCATAAAAGGTCTCCGGATCTGCACCGTCTCATCCAGCAGAAGGCCTGCCAACTTAAGCATCTCATCCTCTGCCAAGGCATCCACCCACACTGCCCTACCAGCTGCTCGACAAAAATTCCCAACGGATCTGATAAACCCAGAATGGCAGGAAGACGAAGGAGCAATTGACCTAACTAGGGGCACATCATCGGGCATTAGTAAAAATGGTAACATTTACCTATCTAAAAATTTCATGAAGAAAAACTTGTTCCTCTAAACCTTATACCTCCAATTCGATTGGTGGCAAGTTTGAACACAGCACCACTCATCTATAGGATCTTCACCTCTACACTTCCTCAGATGGAAAATCAAAGACAAAATTGCAAAATTAAACCTTAATCGATAGAAACTCAACAAACTAACGACCGTTAGCACCATACGCCTGGCGCTAGGAATAAGAAGAGTAGCGAATATGTTCCACTCCCTCAACACAGTAGACAAATGCTCCAAATAGGGGACTTTCAACCCATACCTAACGAACTCCTGATACATACGGACGCAACCGATAGGCAACTCATTAGCCCTCTCCAACCTAATAAGTAGCCGTAGTTAAAAATTCCCTCCTAAATTCATACTCTTCTCCACTGACTCCAACTCCCACTTCGTCATTATACTGCTAATTTTCCCTATGTTCGGTAACTTGTGCGATTCTAAATCTTGAGCCATAATCAACTTGGCAACTGAGAAATACTAAGAATCCCTCCTTTTAGAAACCCTTGAAATCCTTTTCCCCATAACTATGAAGCCTATAACCAAATCGAAGGTGAAAATGAAGCATGGAAACCGAAAAGATACAATGCGCACTAATTGTACCACCTTCGCACCTATCTAAGTTTATGAGGTACGAACAAAGATATGGCGTTTCTTGAACTCCGGCGATTCTCATTCCACTCCTAAATAGTGTCTCTCAGAAACTCCAATCAGAAGTGAGGGGCAAATGATGGTTCCTGCCCAAAGGCCCAACCATCGGCCCAATAAGTGAAATCAACCTAGGATAGTATTCCTCAGGCCCCCTATAATTGGGAACCCTTCACAGCTCCTCGGTTACCTCTCTCTTCGGTGTCCCCGTTCCTTGGTTACCACATTTTTTTATAAGATGACATTTCCCCATGAGTCGAAGAAATGAAAATAGATAAGCGCAATTCTAGGAAAAACATAACAAAAATGACTCTTCAAATAAATTCAAAAGCTTTCTCTGTGTGAATAAGAATCTTTCCCATTTTACAGATGACACCAAAAGAACGAAGGCTTACCCTTAGTAAGTTAGACTGTAAAAAAAAGAAGTTCCCACAATCGCGGACTTACCCTAAATATCCGAAAAACAACAAGACTCAATCTCAACGAAAACTTTGTATAACAATCCCCTTAATTAGGAGAATTCCAGGGACTTTCCCAAAGGAGACGGAGGATAAAACTTCTCCAAACCCAAAAGGCACCAAAGGAAGATATAAATAAGAAGGACTACAGCAAACATAGAAGTAAGCTCTCACGACCAAACACTATCATCACACACCAATACCCCCAAGCGGGGGCTCTTCTTTGTCTGTTTTACTATATCTAAAAAACCGCTCTTTTATGACTTAAGCGTTAGAATTTCTCCCATTAGAATACCCTCCAGCAATTTTTAAGGCAGAAGTAGAGAAACAATACGGTAAATAAATAAAGATTATGAGATCGATAGAGGTGGGGAACACTATGGAAGGTATACAGGGTATGGACAAACACCAGATCCATTTATAAAATTCTTTCAAGAAAATAAGATCGTTGCCAAATACGCCATACCTGGTTTATCTAACCAGAATGGAGTAGTCGAAAGAAGAAACAAAACTTTGCTTGATATGATTAGGAGTAAGATAGCTAACTCCAAACTGGCTAAATTCTTGTGAACTGAAACTCTCAACACGGCAGTATACATTTTAAACAAGATTCCAACCTAGACTGTAGCTAAAATTCCAAGTTGTTTAAGCGCTGGAAACCTAATTTGAGACATGTACACATTTGGGACTGTCCTACAGAGATAAGAGTTTACAATCCATAAGAAAAGAAACTGGATACAAGAACCATGAGTGAATATTTTATTGATTATACCGATAAGTCCAAAGAATACCGATTTTATTATCCATCCTACCACACTAAATTTGTAGAATCTAAAAATGCTAGATTTCTAGACAATTACTTGATCAATAGGAGGGATCACTTTCGGGACTTAACTCTTGAAAGTGACCCATCAAATATCCCATCAAGTTGAAAAACCAAATTAGTTGTTATCCAAAATGACTCTCAAATGTCTATAAACACAAATCAGGGTACAGATGACAATCAAGAAATTTCACAAATGTCTAACCAAGATCAAGTTGGTCAATATTCTCCTATGGGGAATGTTGAACTAATATTAAGGATATCTACTCGAGAAATAATGTCAGTTATACTTGATGACTATGTAATATACCTTTAAAACTCTGACTATAACGTCGGAGCCATAGGAGATCCAAAAACGTTTTCACAAGCCATAAGTTTTAAGGATTCAAACTTATGGCTGAATATCATGAAAGATGAAATGGACTCCATGAGTAGCAATTGAGTTTGGGACCTTGTAGAGTTGCTAGATGGGATAAAACCCATCGGTTGTAAATGGGTTTTCAAGACTAAAATTGACTCATTAGGCAATATCGAGAAATACAAGGTCAAGTTCATTGTTAAAGGATTCATCCAAAAGGAATGAATCAACTATTCGAAGACATTTTCTCTGATATCTAAGAAAAATTCCCTTCGTATCATTTTGGCACTTGTATATTTTGACTTAGAGTAGTTGTAACAAATGGATGTGAAAATGACTTTTCTTAATGGGAAACTAGAAGAAGAGATTTACATGTGTCAATATGAAAGATTCTCCTCTAGTGGTAGTGAGCACTTGGTGTATATGTTCAAGAAATCCATATATGAGTTGAAACAAGTCTCTCGCTAGTGGTATTTGAAATTTCACAATATAATCACTTTATTCGATTTTAAAGAAAACATTGTGGATCAATGCATATACCTCAAAGTCAGTGGAAGCAGATTTTGTTTTCATGTCCTATATGTGGATGACATACTATTTACCATGAATAATAAAGGGATGTTATAAGAGATAAAACAGTTTCTCTCTAAGAACTTTGAGATAAAGGATTTAGGTGATACATTTTATGTTATCGGCATAAAGATAAATCGAGATAGATTTCATAAGATTCTAAAACTATCTCAAGAGATCTACATCAACAAAGTACTTAAGAGATACAGGATGGAGAACAGCTCACCAAATATTGCTCCGATTATCAAAGGAGATAAGTTCAATTTGGATCAGGAACAGATGGTTAACATCTCATATACTTCCATTGTTGGAAGTCTCATGTGTGTACAGATTTGTATAAGACCTGATATAGTGTATGCTATGAGAATATTAAGTAGATATTAAAGTAATCCAGGTTTGAAATATTGGAAGACTGCAAAAAAGGTATTGAGGTATTTACAAGGCACCAAAAAGCACATACTTATATACAGAAAAACCGACAATCTAGAAGTAGTCGGATACTCGAATTCAGACTTTGCCGGCTATATTGATTCCCAGAAATCAAATTGAGTTACATCTTCATGATAGTCGATGCAGCTGTATCATAGAGGAGTGCTAAACACAAATTGACTATGACCTCCACTTTGGAAGTTGAGTTCATGGCATGCTTTGAGGTTATATCACACTCGGTGTGGCTCAAGAGTTTCATATCCAGCCTTAGGGTTTTGAATTTTGTACCTAAACCATTATGTATATTTTGTGACAATTCAACTGATTTTTTTTTTTTTTTTTTGTTAAAAATAATAAGAGTGATAGTCAAAATAAGTATATCGAGATAAAGTACTTAACTATTAGAGAAAGAGTATTGAAAAATAAAGTTATAATCCAATACATTAACATTGATTATATGTTGGTTGATCCATTAAACAAAAACATGCCACCAAATAGGTTTAGAAATCATATTGTAGATAAGAGATTATTATCTTATTTAAATGAAATTTAGAATTAAATTTTCTCAATAAAGTTGTGTATACATTTTTCTGTTTTTAGATAAATTCATCAAGTTTTGATCCCAATAAACATAGAGTTTTTTCATAAAATAAATGTCACCATACAATAACAACAACAACCTGAATCTTAATCCTAAAATTTGAAATCAAGTGTTTGAGAAACAAAAATATAATGATAAAAAATAATTTTAAAAAAAACGCAGACACTGTTTAAATACATTTATAATACGAAAAGTGATAATTTAACTTATTCTAATTCTCTTACGCCATTCATTCCTGTCTAAAATCATTTTTTCAGTTAACCCCTTAACTGTCATATCTTTGCGAATACATTGCATCCAAATTTTTAATGATCTATTTCATCATTTTATTAAATCTCATATATTTAAACTCTCGATTTTTTTAACTATTGTATTTTTGGATTTTCATTGTATATACTCAAATCATCTCAATCGATATTCTTACATTTTATCTACAATTGAACTCACTCATAATTTCCTACGTGTTTCTTCATTTCTAATCCTATATTTTCTAGTTTTACCACACAAGTTACAACCATTTTTTTTATTTAATGGTCCAACATTCGGTATCATATAGTAATGTAGGTTTTACTGGCATTCTATAAAATTTTCTCTTCAAATAGAGTGGTATCATGAGATCGCAAAGAACTCCAGATGCTCTTCTTCATCTCATCCAATCTGTTTGGATCCTATGATTTACATCCCCATCTATATTACCGTCACTTTGGATAATGAACCCAAAATATCTAAAACGTTCACTTTTTGGTATATTATATTCTTCTAACCTAATTGTTTCTTCATCGATCTGATGACTAACACTAAATGTACATTTCATGTGCTCCATTTTAGATCTGCTTAATCTGAATCCTCTGAACTCTAGTGTGTCCCTCCATAACTCTAATTTTATACTAATACTCTCTTTAGTTTCATCTATCAACACTATATCATCTGTAAAGAGTATACACTATAGTATTTTATCCTGAATACTTTTTATGATTTCATCTATTACTATTACAAAGAGAATTAGACTTAATGTCGATCCCTGGTGGAGTCCAATATTTATTGAAAAACTATCACTTACCCCCCGCAAGTTCTTACATTGATGACAACTCCATTATACATATCTTTAATAAAATTAATGTATCTGATAGAAATCTCATTTTTTATCAATGTCCACCACAATATGTCTCTTGGCACCCTATCATACAGTTTTTCTAAGTCAATAAATATCATATATAAGTTTCTCTTCTATGTCCTTAATGTCTCCATCAGATTTCTTAGTAAGTGGATTGATTCGGTAATGGATCTTCCTAACATAAATTCAAATTGATTTTGAGACACGCTTATTTCCAATCTTGATGTATACTCAATCACTCTTTTTCACAATTTCATAGTATGACTTATAAGTTTAATTCCCTTATAATTAAAGCAGTTTTGTATATTCCTTTATTTTTATATAATGGTTCAAGTGTACTCTCCTTCTATATTTTGGGCATCTTCTTAGTTTGTCAAATTTTATTAAAAAAATCTAGTTTTATAAAATAAAATAAATGTCACTATAAGATTAGAAAATAGAATATATTGTGGTACACGGAAGATAATACTCTCCTTTAGAGAACTTATCGCCATGACTCATGTGCTCTATTTTTATAGGAATTGACTTGATTTTGACTTCAAGTTTGTTTGTTGGGCCAAGTGGGAGAATGTTAGGAATTTTAATTCAAATTCCATGAAAATTAATGCATTCAAAACCAAATTAATTGAGAAAAATATAACCAAAAGGATTAAATGTGATAAGAATGAAAAGAATTTAAATTGGGGATGTATTTGACTGGATTTTGGTGTCTCATTCAAATCTCCACACAATTAATCTTATTTTTTCGTTTCGAATGTTTAATTCAATTCTCATAACGTTCAGTAATGATTTAGGGTGACAATTATAAAGTTTTAATGGCTCTTTAAAGATTGAGAGTCTATATAAACTCTCTCCTAGTGCATTAGGTCCCTAAGTCTAAATTTTAAACTTCACGCCATCTATTGAGTGAAATTGAGGGTTTAGAAAACTTGGATGATCGTTTTGGTGTTTTTATATTTGTCGGAAGTAAAAAATAAGAGTATGATTGGAGGTAAATCTAAAACTCCTTTTTATACTTCCATTTATTTTGGTTCAAATTTTTAAATTAAAACAAGAATTAGATTTGTCATGCATCCTTACAGTTCTACCTTGAAAGGACTCGAGAATTCAACTAGGCATTTAGGATCATCAATCAAAATGAAACTGCAAGCACAGCCCAAAACAGAAAAGGTAAACCCAAATGGTCGAACATTTGGTTTTGAATTTTGGACTTCAATGCCTTACTTTTATTTTCATGATTAGGGTATCATGGATTTGGGGATTAGCAAACTGCCGGATGAGATTCTCATATCCATCATTGCCCTCCCTTTCAAGGAAACTTTGAGGACAACCATCCTTGCACAGCGGTGGAGATACTTGTGGACTTACATGACTAGTTTGATCATTCATGATGAAGAGAAGTGGGTGTTCATTTGCAATAACATCGCTTACCTGCTTGATGAGGAGATGATGAGAAGTTTTAATTACTTTCGTGGGGGGTTGATCGCTAGAGAAGGAACCTTCCAAGTACATAAATGGATTTAACAGAATATTACAACTTCATCAAGCTAAAACCTTGGATGAGTTTAAGGTTTGCTTTAGACTTACGAGGGCATAAGTCTGAGCTAGATAAATGGGTTGGCTATGCTTTGCACAAGGATGTAACAAGGCTTGAACTTGAGCCCATCTACTGGTGCTCGCTATTACCCTGCTTATGAGCTCTACAGCTTTCTGGATCATCTAGTGGGGAAACCTTGCAGTTCCTCGCTGAAGTCCCTTTGCTTGAAGTTTGTAGATGTGCGTGGAGAACTCCTGCAAAACCTCTTTGCTCAGCTCTCTGATTCTCGGGCATCTTCACCTGAGCCCCGCAGGTACTTTGTCACAAGTCAAAATTGTGGGTTCATCTCTTGGGTTAAAGTCCCTAGTGCTAGATCATTGTTATAAGTTAAACAAGGTCGACCAATAGACAGATGATCCGGTGAAAAAAAAAATAGATATTTAATCAAAACTAAGATTTGAATTTTAGAAATGAAAAAAATTATGTTGAAAGAGTTCCATCTAGAGGGTGTGATCATAGTTCGAATTAGATTAATCAGAATATAATTTAAAAAAAATAATTGAAAAACAAAAAAAAATATATATATTGAACAAGGTGAAAACATCGGCCCCAAAATTGTGGGTTCATGTGTACTAGATCACAACACTCATCACTCTCCCCAGCAAGTTGATTGATATAAGGAGGCAGGGCATGAAGGGTAGTGGCACTTGAGCTTCATTGTTTTTCATGGGGAAATGATGGAGATTTGAGTTTGTGGAGTACTTGCTGGAGAATGCCCCCACACTCGAAGAGCTTTTCATTAATGACAGAAGAGGATGCTACCAGCCTCAGTGGAAGGGAGCATGCTTTGCAACTTGGAAATAAGGCGCCTTCGGGAGTGGTAGAATTGGCCTCAAGCCTCAAAACCTTTCATTGGCCTTGTATTGCTTTGCTACAGGTGCTGTGACCATGGCTCCTCAATCAAGTACGATAACAAACTCCATACCAGGGCCTCCCTCTCTCTCTCTCTCTCTCTCTCTCTCTCTCTCTCACACACACACACACAATCTCGCCAAGTACAAAACAACAGAATGTCCAGTAGTGTAGGACATCTTCTGCCCTCTAATATCATTAGTCATATCCAAAGGATGGCTTTTCCCGATCAAGAAGACAGGGTAGGATGAGGGGCTTCAAGAACATCGCTCGAAACCAAATGAAAAATATATGTAATTCATTTTAATTAAAATTTTGAATTCACTTTATTTTGAAAAATTATATTTATATATGAAATGTAAAAATAAGTATACGAAATTCAATCAAATTTCCTATTTTTAAAAGAACCAAATAATGTTAGAGTTTGATTATACAATTATTACGTAATAACATTTATTTAAAAAAATTCACCGACCCATAATCTCTTATGAAATTCATTTAAATAATTTTTCCTTTTTATCTTTTACATTTTAATTTGAACCAAATGAAAATTAAATTCAATTCCATCAAATCAACTGAAATTGTGAGTTCATAATGAAATATTGCACTTAAAAACAAAAGATGAAATATAAAATTCAATTGAAATCTCTATTCGAAACAACGAGTGAATTCAATTCCAAAAATTGTTATTTACAAAATTAATCTTTCTTGTTTCATTTAAAAAGTATCATACGTTGAAAAGTAATTGCAAAATATCAAAAAGTCTCTCGTGACTGCCATCTGCGGTCCAACGATAATAGGGTTTTGTTGGGGGTTTCTCCTGGTGGAGGTTTATATCAGAAAAATAGAAATAGAATCATACAATAATTGAAAAAAAAAAATCACACAAATTCAGACTGAAAAAAATAATAATAATAAAAATGCATATCCAAATTCCCCACCTTCTTTTTGCCAATTTGAAAGTTCATAATTTTTGTGGAATTAAAATTGAATTTCATATTTTTTTAAGTCAAAAAAATTGGAATCAACAATGAATTTCACAAATTTTTTTTTTCTTTTTTTTGGGGGTAAAATTCACCTAGTTCTAATCACATTCTAAGTGCTATTATAGCTTACAAAAGTTTGTGTGTACTGACTAAAGCAATAAACTTCGATTTTGTGACTTACCTGACAAATAAATTTAAAAAAAAAAAATCTTGTAATTATTACATTTAATTCCACAGAGCAGGAGGTGATTAGTGCCACCAAAAAAACTGAGTTAAGATGGTCACATATAGGAGCATTAGCGTCACCATGTTCCATGAATGATGTGCTGCGCCTAACTCTAGGCTCTGCGGTTGAATTCGAAAATACAAGAACCATCACAGGTTTCAAAGACTTGGAACCAAAAATCAGGACCTAATAGGTGGAAATCTATGGAGGTCTAACTCTAACCCATATCAAAAACCATAAATTAATCACTCAACCTTCCATCACAATGCATCTTTCCCTGTAAAACACCCAACATTGGGACCAAAATTCATGGCAAGGGCAAAAACATAAACACAAGCTACCATACATCAGACCTACCTAATAAATCAGATGAAGCTGGAACTCGCAGTAATTATCTCTATCTCGATCAGTCGGAAGACCTTCGGATCTGAAAATGCTTAGCTTTTCTTCAAACCTTATCCGCTTGCTTCCCTCTTTTGACTCTTCAACAATAAGGATAGATTATTTACACGCAATGGCCACTTAGGATTCTGATGTGTTAATGATCACTTTACTCTTTAATGTATTGAATCATCATGAGTCTCCTCCCAGTACTCTCCTCAACTCTGATTTTTGATCTGACGTAAGACTAGATGGATAATTCACATCAAACTTAATTCTCAAAGTTCCTTTCCTCCTAGGTTCTTTCGAGATGGGCATTCCCTCATTCTCGATAACCATGTCATCACCAGGCTTGATAATATTTGTTAGTGGGATATTCAGACTCCTTCCATCCAGGGTTGTTAACTCAATGGTCTTCCCTGTAAGAGCTTCAAGCAGTGTTATTTCCTGGTTGACAATCAAATCATTTCCATCCCTCTTGTAAATTGGATGCGGCTTCTCATCAACCACAAATATTATATCTGCTGGGATGATACCAGGCTCCTGGTTACCCTTCTCAGGAAAAGTAATCCTTGTGCCTCTCTTCCAGCCAGGTTTGATCTCAATGGTCAAGATTTCTTCTAAGTTCCTTAATTTCCTGCAAGTTATTAACACTACCTTAATCCACCATATGTGTCAAATTGGAACTCAAAATCAACGAGACTATGCAGAGCACAAACATAGCAAGCCATTATCAATGCAAAACAAAACAATCTAGAAAAGGATTTAGCTGCTTTACCATTTTGAATTACAGGCAAAATAAAGGTGAAAGAGAAATACCATTTTTTTCATTCAATTGATAAAGGTTTTCCAATAAGCATAAATCTATACTCTACATTGGTTGGTTTATATTCTACTACTACTAAGTGGAAGGACTAAAATTTTCAGGCTTTAGCAACTTCAATTACAATAGAAAAAGATAAGTGATCACCTTCTACTATCATGCAATTACACAAGGAAACGTTTGGCAATTGTCAAGTCTATCACAAAAGTGTTGTGAATTGGTTTGGAGAACATTATAGAACAGTTCCCAAGGCCTTCATTTGTGTTCATAGATTCTACCCTAAAAAAACTCCTCTTTAGACTGAGACGGTGGGGCAGTGGGTTTTTGTGACTGTTGAGAGAGAAAGAGAGAGAGCTTTGTGTATGAAGACTATTCACTTGTCTCTGACTCCGCTCGTTTACTGCAACAAGCCCATTGGTGCTACGTAAATTAATGTTTTATCTAAATTAATGCCGCAAAAGGCCAATATAAAAGAAAGTTTCAGATCTTAAGATTAATTCTAACTTAGCTTGAGAGCTGGCACAAAGCAGCATAGAATTGGACACGGTTGTAAGGGATGAACACATATAAGTAGGGAGATCCAATAACCAAGCCGGAAAGAGATTTATCAAATGAGAGTACCCAATGAACACAAGTGCATACAGAAGTTAACTCCAGATTTTGTAATTTTAATATGAAACTAATTAGTATATCATAATAATCCCAGACTTTGCTACGAAGCCTAGATGATTGTTATGCTCAGAAACTACTTTGGAGTTGGTATCTGCAAAAGAGAGGGGAGCAAATTGTCTTAAGAACTTTGGCTGACATTGACCAGGGATAGGTTACTGAGAACAACAGCACTCTTTGGAAATACTGAAGTTAGTACCTAAAACTATCTACGATCCAGCCCAAACAGGAACTGTATGGCAATCACCTTGACTCAGTAATGTTTCCTTGCTATACAGTACATTTTAAGTAATCTGAATTATTAAGTCCTGGATATAGGAACAGCTGTGCTGCAGCTCTTTCTGAACACAAACAACACACAAAATAGAAAGGTGCCCAGATGCCAGAACACATCAAAATGAATGTCCAAATGAGATTCATAAATAATTTATGATCAGCCTCCAATGGCCACATATAAATGATGTGATGATATCAAAGGTGATTGGTAGGTCATAACCCATTCTTCTTGCAGCCCATGTACTCCAAAGGTCATTGTAGATGTTGTCCTTGACATTAGATGAACTTGCAAGTCATACACCAAGTCATAGACAACAGAGGACAATATTAACGCACTTCAAATCAATAGATTCAGAAAATAAACAAGGAAAAAAAAAAAAATAAATAAAAAAAAAGAAGAAGATAACACCAAAAGTCGGGGATATTTCAAATGCCATGTCAACTATGAGATCAAGTGACTATTACAGCTTCCTTTTTCTCTCAATATACACCCAAGCTCACCAATACTCCAGGTGCCAATGTTTAACAAGGTAGCTTCAGTTCTAGAAAACAAAAGTGAAATTTGAAACGGACTCCGATTCTAAAAGAGTGGAGGAACTCTATTTCCCTTCCATTCTATGCTAAAATCACCACTATGCCTACATATCCCTCTGAGCTGAAGAAGATAAGCACTTTATATACAACTCATCCTTTCAGAACTACCATACCAAGGGGCAAAAGGCCCACTAAACAGGAAAAGAAACTCCTTGGAAAACAAGATATGATGAATGCCCGTCCATGTGTGCTGGAGAAGGAGAATGCCAGTATCTTACAAGACTGAACAACTAGCATGCAGACCCTCTGATAAATAGCTAAAGAATTAAGTGGCGTAGTGTCCTTACATCCTCGTTGGTGAATGTATATTGTAGGGGTCATGCAAGAGAATGCTTATGGTCATTTTACAATTTTAACCGAGGCATCTTTCTCTTGATGTTAATCATCACAAAAGATAAGGTTTGGTAGTCAATAACTAGTTGTTTTCTTGTATATCTTATTTAGAGTTCACATAAAATTTTGACTACTTTCGTATTCATAGTAGTCAAAAGCGCGCTTTAAGCGCCAAGCGCAGCGAGGCGCCCCTTTAAGGTTTTTTTCAAAAAAAGCCCAGCGCAGATGAAAAAGCGCACAAAAAACGCAAAAAAGCGCACAAAGTGCAAAGCGCTGAAAAGCGTCGCTTTTTCATTTTTTATGTCAAAATGTTCTGCAGCAGCAAACTTCTCCTTATGCTTCTCCTTCTCCTGCTGCTGCTGTTTTTTTTTCTTCTTTTTCTTTTTTTTTTTTTTTTTTTTTTTTTTTTTTTTCTTCTTCTTCTTCTTCTTCTTCTTCTTCTGCAGCAGCAAGCTTCTCCTTATGCTTCTCCTTCTCCTGCTGCTGCTTCTTCTTCTGCTTCTGCTTCTGCTTCTTTTTTTTTTTTTTTCTTTCTTTCTTCCTTCCTTCTCGGTTTTATAATTTTTTTTCTGCATCCTTTTTCAATCCTCTTTTTCCCCCCCTCCTGCATATTCTTCAGGCCTCTTTTCTTTTCTTTTTCCTTTCAATTGCTGTACTGTAATTCTTTTTTTCCTTTGATCTGCAATTTCCCCCGTGTTCTGCAATTTCCCCCCTGTTCTGCCCATTTTTTTTGTCTGTATCATTTTTTTTTGCTCTGCCTATATTTGAAAGTGTTTGTTGGGTTTATTGAAAGTGTTTGCTGCAATGACTAGTCAACTACTTTGTTCTCTTAATGTGTATGTTCTTCATGTGAGTGCAAGGGGCAATGTAATATCACAAAATAAAGGAAAAGCTATTGCGAGTTCATCTAGTAGGGTTCACATAAAAGATGAAGAGTTAGATTTAGATAATGATGTTGAAGAGGAGGATTTGGAGGTCTACGAATCAACTCATGATGAGAAGGATGATGAGATTGAATTGGAGGAAGACGAAGATGACGACTAACTAGGAGCTTCATGATCTTTTATTATTTTTTAATTTTATATCTTATCATTAAAAGTTTTAATTCTTATTCTAATATTATAATATATTTCATATTATAATATATTTCATGTGCTATTATTGTATATTCAAATATATAATTTAATTTTATATCTTAAATGCACTTTATATAAAAAAGCTCACGCTTCGCTTTACGCTTTGCGCTTAAACCCCAAGAAAGTCTATCACTTTTTTACGCTTTTCGCTTTTAACTACTATGTTCGTATTTAATTATTTCTGGGCGCCATAACCCATATCATGTTTTGTTCTTGAGAAAGTAAAAGAAACTCCACACAAGAAGTGTAAATGTGCTGCATAAGTCGAGGAAGGGAAAAAATCCTCAAAAGCCCAGAGTTGAAATTAGGATTGAGTTTCAAATAATTTAACAAAGGTTTGGAATTCACTTTCTTAGATGCATTAAGAATAAAGTGCAATTTCTAAATGAGTTCACATCTATGATGGCAACGGGGTTTTACCACATCCAGTCCAAACACAAATTGCTACCATATAAATTTCTGCTCTTCAGATATCCTTGCAAAGTTAGATGAAGATTTTACTCAAACATATTTAAGCAAAAGTTGAATGACAGCAATAATGAACTGGGTCGGTTCTCATCACATAACCATAACAAATGATCTCACGGTATTGTCAAACTACTGTTCTTGTCTAACCTAAAGAAAGTACTAAAAATAACCATATATTTTCATAACTCTTCCTGCTACAGCCTCGTGAACAGGAATAGCTAGACTACTTCCATTGATACGACATGTAATTACTATGATCCCTTGAGATTTGCACTCATCATTATTGCGTTGCACCAATGCAATGTGCAAAGGGTAACATGATAAGGCCACTAACATCAAATCCATACACCTTCCATCCGGAACTCCTAATTCTCAATAGTAACATAAACACCAAAAACAAGGCAACCCGAAATCAAACAACACAATTAGCCATGCACTGCAAATTGAGACCTTTCGGGGGATTGAATAGACTACGGTTCTTTTCTACCCTAATGCAAAGTGTACACGCTATCACATATTTCCATGTCTTTTCCAATCTTCTTACCACATTCCACCCAATGATGAAAACAACACCAAACAAATAGCTATTCACATAACTCAAAACTGAAAACCCAAAATCAGACAACATCGTTACAATCATATTACATCCCAAAAATGAGACTAAGAAACATACCCAGAAGCATCCAAAATCGTCCGTGAAATCTTCATCTTCTTCTTCGAACCCTTGTAGAGCTCCTCGAGTCTGCACGGCAGCATATTCTCAATCGGCGGCGGCTTCCTCAACTGCTGCGAATTACTGAATTCGCCATTGGAAGTCCTGAAGAACCCATCCCTGTAAACCCGACTCCGCCCACTACCACCACCATCGGCCCCGCCTTTGCCGAAATGCTCCGCATAAATGTCGTCGGCGTTGCGAGGATGGAAGCGAAAATTAGGGTTAGGGTTAGGGTTAGGGCAAGGGTTATGATTAGGGCGATGGTGGGAAGGAGGGGGAAATTGACCTGATTTGAGGGCTTCTTCACCGTAGAGATCGTAGATCTGACGCTTTTGAGGGTCGCTTAAGACGTCGTAGGCTTCGGAGATTTGCTTGAATTTGGCTTCAGCTTCTCTCTTGTTGCTTTGGTTCTTGTCAGGATGCCATATCATTGCAAGTCTTCTGTATGATTTTTTCAGGTCTTCTTCACTCGCATTCCGATTCACTTTCAATATGTTGTAATAATCCACCCCCATCTCTCTCTCTAATTTTTCTTCCAATTCTCTTTCTCTCTCTCTCCCTCTCCAAATTGTCTCTCCAGAACCACTCTTTCTCACACAATTTCCGTAAATTCTCTCTCTCTCTAAAATTTCCCCAATTCTCCTCCTCCTTTCCTTTTGAAATTCTCTATCAAGACCCCCAAGTTCTCTCTCTCTCTCTCTCAAGAAGATTCGCTTTGTTTGAGGATGGTGATGGCTGATGATTCAGGTTTTGGCGCGCGCGGGGGGTTGACTCGTGCAGTATGCAACGTGGCCGTGCTATGGGGCGCGCTCTCTCTCTCTCTCTTCAACTCTTTCCTTGTGTGCTAACGTGCGGGGGGCGACTTTTGCAGGGGGGAAGCCTGTCAGGAAAATTTGTTTGGTCGTGATATCCAAAGTGTCTACTCTCTACATTTGGAATTGCTAGGCGCGGCGCCACCCAGACTCATCCCTACAGTACAATTACCAAATCCTAGCCTCGCACAGTTGACCAAATGAAAAAAATCAAAATTTTTAATCTAAACTCAAAAGTTTCAATTTTAAACCCTCCGATAGAAGTTTTCACTTAAATATAATTTTAAATATCAATTAATTAAGAAAAAAATCCTTTTAACAAAAAATGGGCCAAATTGATAAACTAAAAGGACAAAAGGATGGGTGGGGATGCCAAAAATGGAAGAAATGAGAGATTATGAAAAAAAATAAAAATAAAAATAACTTAAAAGTCCATATGTGTGGAATCATTGATTGAGTGGTAGGGTTAGTCATGTGGAGGGTATTTAAAAGAGGCAACAATTGGATGATGGAGACATTATGTCATGTGTTCATAGGATGCGGGAAAAGAAATCAGTCCCATCTTTGAAAGAATATCACAAAAATCCTTCTTGTAGTTAGGGATTCTTTTATGAGGATAATCGCTGTCCTATAAGAAAGCAGCTTGGTATTTTTATTAAAATAGCGGGAAAAGTGGAGTTGTTCTCAATCACCCACATGGAAGTTGTTTAGCGAGCGGTATCATGCCAAGACCATGAAACTGTCTAAACGAGATGACTAGCTCATATGTGATGAGATTCGTGGATCAACACTTGATGCGATCAAGCATAAAATTCATATTTTTGTTACTTGATCATTGATATTTAATAACTCGACTAATTCAATTTGAATAATTGTGAAACTCAATTAAGAAACTGACTCTTCCTGTATCTATTTTTTTATTTCCAAAACTTAAATTCGAAATCTTAATCAATCTCTTTAGATCCTAATATAAAATTCATATTTTCATAAGACTAATTGATAACCCATTTGGAAACAATGGACTTGAAAAGAAGTAAAATGCTTAAAAGAAACATGGCACTCGGTGTGAATCTAAAATATTGTAGTGACAGATAAAATATAATATGTATTTAAAATTATAATTTTAAGAATCAACGAATTGAAATTATATACAAAATTTGAGCTAATCAGGTTATCATGGGCTAAGGAAAGGCCATCCAAGCCCACATATATGATGAGCTGTTCTCAATGGACCAAGAGGGTAACCTAACACCAAAGACAATATTTTAAGAGCCGAAGATGCTGGGCTCATGTGGGGTCATTGGCAACAAAGAGTAAAAATCAACTGGGTTAAGCAAAAGATTCAGAAGTGCACATGGCAGTGAAGGTAAAACTTGAGCCCCTAAAATTAATCACATAGTATCACATTTCCAATAAAAGAACTGAAGAAATGCCTGCACAATGTAAGCATTAGATACTAAAAAATCATCATACAATATACAAGTAAATGTAACACAAAATGCAAGAATTGCAAGTAATATCTTTTACAAACCTTAAAAACAGCTAGAAGAACCGCAGCCAAATTCTTCGGTCTTGGAGGGCAGATCTGTAGCCAGAAGTCATCCCACCAATTAATCCAGGATGGAAATAGTGTAACAATCGGTAGAAAATGCTCCCACTTCATGGTAAAGTTTTGTCATGAATAAGGCTTCCCCAATTCTTATGGTTGCTTTAGTTCAGCTTGACTTCTGATATAGACATGTTTTAAGGTGGGCACAAACCAAAAACAAGATTACAAACCCTCAAACTTAGACTATGACAACTTGACCGGTAAGACTATCTTCAAGCTTCAGCGAGCCATCCTTCATCAAGTTAAGGCTCAGGGTCTTGAATCTTTCTCTGGAGTACTGGCGAGATGCCTTTCTCCAATCAGTTCCAGTTTTCATCATTGAAACAAACTCTTCATAACTAATACGCCCATCCTGAAAATTACATTTATAAACAAAATCAGAATATAGAGTCAGCAATAGCAGGTTCAGATCCAGCAAACATGAGGTGGGGAGAGGTAAATCTGTCTCTGAATAATGGTACCCATTGCATGACTTTGGTACACACTCCCTCTATATGGTGCATGTGTTGGTGTGATTCTACAGTATGGTAGCAATTGAACCTTTAAGCTTTTATTAACCAAAATAAAGAGAACTTGATACTGGGAGTGAAACCTTGTCAGTGTCAACTTCACGCATGATGTCATTGAGGACATCAACCTCAGTTTCACCAGATTCATCAGCTAAGGCTACCCGTAGCTCATCCAGTTCGATATAGCCATTCCCATCTTGGTCAAAAAACATAAATGCTTGACGGAAGTGCTCATCATTCTCCATCTTCTGCAAATGAATTGTCACTGCAACAAATTCTCCATAATCCAGCACTCCATTACCATCAACATCTGCCTGATTAAAACGTCACATGAATGCACAATCTGTCAATTGACACACTAAACTTCTATTATAATTATCAAGTATTTCAGCAGTAGAATCTGATGAGATAAAATCATAATTCAATTGTTTCCAAGAAACATGCAAAAAAGCATCACAGAGGCTATGTGCCGGTAGCTAGAGATACCATAATCACGTTGCAGCAGTAAAGTTTACTAAAGTTACAATACTGGCTAAAATTTTATCCTCCATTATAGGTTACGCCGCTGCTTTGATGCCATGGTTCATACTAGCTTACTTATACCCAGTTAAGGTGGCAAACCTCAATAATCTAAAACGGTAGATTATGGAATATTTGCTTGCCTTAATCGTAACATTTGTCTCTCTTACATGCTTCAATTTGGAGTAATAAGGGGAATGGTTTCACTCATTCACACCACCAAGGTTTAAACCTAGGTGATTACAACGGAGACAGCATCAACTTGTAGGTTACTTGGGGAATCTACATGTTGTATGTGTCCAATTCCCATCTTTCTCGAGACTTTGGGTCCAATGACCACCTTCCATTAGCCTTTCCTTCGGCTGCAGGGCCTGTCTGGTCCTTCCGCCAACCACCAATACATATATTGGCTAAACGAAGGTAGAAATTGGATCAAACCCTGCAGCTGAAGGAAGGCTTTAGGAAGGTACACCGGAACCTGATCCTTAAGTTGGGCATGTGAAGCACACAACATGAAGATTTCCCAACTAGCCCATCAGATACATGTAATAAACATGGGTTAGGCCAAGATGCAGCAAGCTTACTGCCCCATCCAAACAGCCCTTCCTTGCTCACTTGCATTTGTGGTGGTGGAAGGCTTCAACACAGTAGAAATCCATCCGCGTCATGCTCACTTGCACTTGTGACAGGTTATTAGGCAAAGGTGAAAATAAGCCCCCATGCTGGGGCTTGGGCTGAAAACGGTCAATGAGCTGCCTCTGCCTTATCTAGAGAATGGTTTCAGTCACTTAGAAATAATTGATGTAAATTTCAGATTACATTTTTAGGTTGTAAGGTTCTTAAGTTTAATTTGATACTCCAGGATTTTATTTTAGTGCGCCATGTATCACAAACTATCCATAACCCTGAACTTAGCTAGACAAAAGTAAGACTTAATGGTAAGTCAAGTTGCGTTTTATCAGAATTATAAATTAGTTTTGGCCTAATTTTTTCTGGTCATCGAAGTAACTGGTAATAGATAGGCCTCATATAAGGAGTTGGGACATTTTTGTCTGGCCATTGAATCACTCCTCCCCATGGGGCAGGGCACATCCATCCTGCATCAGGGGATTTGCCCAAGAAAAGAGGAAGTATAGAAAGAATTCTATAGGAATTTTCAAGTACCATCACAGATAACAATAAAAGCAATTAGAACCATTATCGAAAAGAATTGATCCAAGAAAGAGACCAACAAATTCAAAGCTTTGTTAATGGACGGAAAGTTTGAAGACATCACAAGTTGAAACAATGATAGCCCAGTAAATGGAACATTTTCAGCATATATAAAAGGGATATTTCTTAAGACAAGATACATCTGGTCCCGCAATCATGTTCAAGTATAGTCTCATGAATATAAGGAAAAATTAACATACTTGAAGATCTTAATTTTTTTTTTAAAAGCTTTTGAAGATGATCATTGACTAGAAAGCAACCCAACTTTATACTATATACATAGTTTTTACTCCAAAAAATGAGGACTGAAAAGTAACAAAGGAACCAGCATCAAATAAAACAGGTCATGTGTTTCCTGATCATATCTTTCAAAAGTTTTTTCTCCTTTGAAGTTTAAAGGTAAAAGAAAAGAAATTGTACCCAAAAGCAAGGTCAAAGCCATATGTCTGCCCACCAGTGTATAAGAAATATTAAAGAATAAAGGCATAATGTTGGAAAAGCATAGAGCAAGCTGGTGAGGAGTAATTTTGAACAAAGAAAGAAGTTCTAAATCTCTACTGCAGCTTAAATAAATGTAGAGCAATGGCGGAATAAATGAAGTTAGCAATTTGCAAGAGGAAAATACCAGATTTATTTAGTTTCTTAATGTCTCCACATTGGTTTACAGATCTTGAAAACTGTAATTTGTCATAAAGGGATATAAACTTAAAAACAAGGTACTCATCAAACTAATCAAATCTATGCAGCTAACTATTACCTTCTACGAAGACATAAATAACAGTATTGGAAACACTTTTATCTAATTATTTGAGTAGTCTGCACACAATGTACACACCAAACGGGTTCTAATTCTTCAGTTTAATATTTGGGATGGCCTATTTTGCAAGCCAGAGTTAAAATGGCTTATCTGACAAAAGTAAAAGTAAGAATGTTAAACAGATTGGTAGTCCAGTTGGAAAGCCATATTTTGTCAGCAGCAGGTGGAACTAGTCTTTCAAAAGTAAGCCTCTCTTCTATTAGTTACCATACCATAAGCTACCTTAAGATATTTTCTTAACAAGATTGTGTTATAAGTTGCTGATATTTGATACAGGTAACTGATTTCATTTGCCTGCAGCTTTAACCCTTATTCGCTTTGGACCAGTTCTATACTCCAAAGAAAATGGTGGATGAATAACTAAGAAGGCCAAAGAAATTAATTTGAGATCCCCTACTTCACATCACAAAATAATCAAAGAATAATAACAATGATGATAATGATGATGATGACAATAATAAAACCTTTATCCCCAAGGAGAGATCTTTCTTTGATGAAAATTTTTCTTTCTTTTGTGTAGTTAGAATTAACCAGCTAATATGAATTATGAATGAAATGATATTAATCCATTCATCTTGTCCTCCAAAAAGACCTGAACCCAAAGAGAAAAAAGAAAGTCAAATTTATGCTGCATCCCCAATTCTATTATTTGCTTTGCTCTATTTCTTTGTTTTGCTAGCACAAATTTATCTATTTCTAATGATTGCCTAATGGGGCATACCGATTAAGGCATATGGATAGAAGATACTATGTTCCTGCTGGTTCCTATTTAAAGATATAACTTACTACACATGAAAATAAGAAACCAAGGGTAAAGTTACTAACTAAAGAAAACTGAAATGATTTCATCAACAGGCACAGGCAGAAGATTTTTAATAGAGTTAGAAAAGCCAAACATTGCTTGAAGTCTTTTTGTGGGTGTTGTGTTGTCGCCATCTTTTTTCCTCTTATATAAAAGAAAAAGATGTATCTCATCATATGTTCCTAGCACCAATTGGATTGCAACCTTCTTTGCCCTACCTCACCCCCCCCCCCAAAAAAAAGTTCTCATTTGCGATTTGAATTATCTAGGGGGATGCCCTATACATCAAACACATCAAAAGGATGGACAAGCAAAGTTATTTCTTAATTCAATAGAAGCCCACAGAGATGAATAGGGTCCAAAAAACCAAAGATATGTGAGAAGCAAGTCAATTATGCAATTCCTAATTCTAAATAGAATGTAACAACGTAAGGTTCCATATAAGAACCTAGTATCTATTTATATACGCTCAAACAACCCCTTCCCATAAGGCTTGACAGTTGTGAATAAAGAAAATAAATGGCTTTGAAGGTGAGAAATAAATATCTATGTATTCTAATTCTTTTTGAAGCATCATAGTCATTCCTACTTCCTTTCACTGTCTAAGCTACCAAAGATGCCGTATGAGAGAGGCAGTAGATGGGTCTTGGTGATAGAATACTATGCTATATTGGCTAAGTAATTGGGTGTGAAACTAACCTTTATTATTTCCTTTTAAAAGATCATTTGACTGAAGACAAATTAGAAAAGAAAATTCCTCTAAAGAAGCATTAAAGAATCATTAATAATAGAGGAAGAAATCAAAAAATCCAATCTCTTTCAGGCCTTCCATACATATCCCTAAAAAGGCCGGTGCACAAAGTGCTACCAGGCTTAGCATGGGGTAGAGGGAAGGTTGATATATATGTACGCAGCCTTCCCTTTGCATTTTTGCGAAGAGATTGAGGCCTCCAACTCTACTTTTAAGAATTCAATACGAACTAGATATACGACGATCATTTTTGTTGGAAAAGTTGAGGACAAGGACTATTAAAAAAGAGACTATATATTGACCCAAGTAAGTCATTTGGTTAATAAACTGGTGATCTCATTCCAAAATGCTACTCTGATTGTTTTATATTAATGCCCAAGATTTTACATTGATGATGGATCCCGACCAAATTTTGAGAGATGACAAAAGTCATTTGGTTAATAAACTGGTGATCTCATTCCAAAATGCTACTCCGATTGTTTTATATTAATGCCTAAGATTTTACATTGATGATGGATCCCGACCAAATTTTGAGAGATGACAAACTCAAGCATGGACAACTAGATGTCAAGTGCTCAGAAATGCCTTAGTGATTTCAAGAAGCATGAACATTCGGATTCTAGATCTGAAGGAAATTTAGATTTAGATTTTATTTCGAATGATCTAAGTCTTCAAGCATATGCGTTTATGGCAAGATATTAGATAAATTGCAAGTCTACAGAGAATTGCGTCTATTGTTATACAGATGAATGTGCAGATAAGCAAGTGGATAGAACCAATCTTGATATCAGCCATGATCTTGCAATTTAGAGACTAACTCTACAAGATTTTCTGGATGCGATTTGGAGCACAAGTATAAGAATATTGTCCTATAAAAAAGAAGAGGGGAAAAAAGGTACTTGAGGCAACGGTAGTTACGCATACTCTTAGTAACCAAAAACCTGGAGACATAGCAATGCAAAACTGAACTGAAACAGATTCAGTTTTGCTTATTTTCCCTTGTAAACGAGGTCCTACTGCTGAGGTGACCATCCAAAATGGATTTACATATCAGTCAACAGAATAAGCTCAGGTCTCAACTACATGTAATTATAATCAAACCACCAAAACATAGAAATTAAATCAGAAGAGATGAAGGAAGTTAAGAAATGAGAGAAGATTTAGCACAGGTACTGCTACATAGAAATTTTAGAGCAGGATGATCATCTCACATGAGCAAGGATGAGAGACAGCAATCAAACCCAACACAAGCTGTCACATATAAGCAAAGGCAGAAGACATTTTGATGCAAAAATATATGAAATAAAGAAAGTGGGGCAACTTACTACTTCCATCAGCATCTTCATCTCTGGCTCAGCCAACTTTGAACCAACTTTTTGAAGGCCAGCCTTCAGTTCCTCATATGATACTTTCCCATCATTGTCGGAATCCATCAATGTGAACATATCTCTAATGATTTCAACCTCTTCAACAGATAAGTGTTCTGCAATTACCTGCAGCACAAGATGGTGCAATTTATGTAATAGTCTAATGTAAGATACTCATGAAAGCAACAATAGCAAGAAGTGAGCCAAACAGCAGTCTTCATATAAGATGCTCACCCTCATGGCCTTCTTTTTTAATCTGTTCATCATGGAGAATTGCTTGAGCCTTGACCTCACAATATCTCCTAGTGGGACATTTGAAGCTTTCTTTGCATTTTGTATCCAAGAATGTTCTAGCAAAAGATGTTCGAAAATATAACATTTTGAAAAGCTAAATTAAAATAAGGAAGCCATGACATGGATATGAGGAATTCCAAAACGACATATCGAAAAATAGTAATAGCACTAGCAAGGGAAGTCATGGCACCATAGCAAGAAAATTCCACCAAGACAATTCAATCAACAAAATTTCTAGGAATTTGGCAGCCAATATTATGTGTATTGACACTAGTAAGACACACATACAGGATATAATACATATTCTCTCTCATACACACATACGGGGCATAAAACATATTCTCTCTCGCACACACATCATATTCGCATGCACAAAAAATCTAGGAATTTGTCAGCCAATATTATGTGTATTGTCAATATACTGCATGCACATCATATTCTCTCGTCTTTTTCTTGTTTTGTCTATATGTTTCCCTAAGAAAGCTATGTGGAATTTCAACTGAGAACAACCATACAGGGCATAAAACATAGAGATAGTGATGTCGAACGGATTGAAGATCATAATGACAAAGTAATTCACATTAACATACTAATTTTGGACCTTTTTTTTTTGCAGCTCCAACTAATACATTCATTAGTAGATAATTTCTTTATCTGTCGTTCGGTTCATTGGAAGTTGGAAAATAAACGACAATACTTAAAGCAAGCCTAATTACACTACCAATGTGGATAACACACCAAAGCAAACAAACTTAGTCTGACAATGACTCTCCATTGTATTTTATCATCCAACACCCATTACAGAGATGCTGTATTCAAAGCTGACAGACATGCAAATTTAATTGATGCCTCTATCCTTTAAATGTTATCACCTAATAACTAGTCTGATTGGATATATACAACTAACAGAAAGCTATCTAGTCCAGGAATGGACAAAAACATATCTTGCTATTGTCAATATATTCCGTGTCATTCAATTGGCCCATCCATTGCATGTTATCAGAAGTAAAGACAACTGCTGGGGGGACCAAACTTATTGGAGCTACTATACATTTATATCACCATATAAAATCAATAACCAAATAAGGTGGATAATAATTAAAACAAATTGGATTCCTTTCAGACTGAATAACGGTAATTTGTTGGGAAACCAAAAATAATGTTCATGGATACAAAATGCCAAAGAACTTACCAAGAACCTGTTGAGCAGTCAATCGCTTTCTGGGATCTGGTTCCAACATTTGCTTAACAAGGCTCTTAGCACTATCAGAAATTTGAGGCCACGGTTCTCTCTTAAAATCAATCACACCCCGCAGAATAGCCAAAGCAACTCCCTGTTCAGTCTCTGCAACAAATCAATATAACCCCAATTTAATGCCAACAAGAACCACTTAACTAATTATCTGAACTTCACAATCACAATTCATTAAATTACCGGCCCAGAATGGAGGAACCCCACAGAGCAATATATACAAAATCACCCCTGCGCTCCACACATCAACTTCTGGTCCATAATTCCTCTTCAACACTTCCGGTGCCATGTAATAGGGACTCCCTACAATCTCCGAAAACCTCTCCCCTAGCCACAAATAGCTCAGATTTCAATAATACAACATTTCAACGCGCCAAAAACGATAAACCCAATATCCACAAAGCAAAAAATTTAGGGCAAACAGTTTAGAATCATCAAATATCATCTCAACTAAAACTAAATCTTAAACCCTACAGAAGCTAACACACAGAAAATGAACATATAGCAACAGATGAATCATACCAGGCCTGAAAATCACTGAGAGACCAAAATCAATGGCCTTGAGAGCCGAATGTTCTCTCTTATTCGCAAAGAGGAAGTTCTCCGGCTTTAAATCTCTATGCATAACACCATTCTCATGACACATTCTCACAACCTCCGCAATCGTTCTTGCCATACTCGCCGTAGCTCTCTCACTGTAGTGTCCGCGAGCAACAATCCGATCAAAAAGCTCTCCTCCTTCACACAACTCCATAACCAAGTGCACAGCTTCACTGTCCTCATAAGTGGCCTTCAATTTTACTATGTTCGGATGATCAGGCAATCTCGACATGATCGAAACCTCTCTCCTCACATCCTCTATATCCACAGCTGTTCTCAGCTTCTTCTTTGATATTGATTTGCAAGCTAGGGCGTCCTTCGTCTCTCTGTCAATACATAAATAGGTTATGCCGAATTCTCCACGGCCGAGCTCACGGCCGAGGATGTACTTGTCGCTGATCTTAGTCCGGTGACTGAGCGGAGCTAAGTCTTTCAACACTCGAATCGGCGCCGGAGATCGGAACGAGTCGTCGGCATAAGGATTAGGTCTTCTCGCTCTGTTCTTATACTTCTTCTTGTTCGGGTTTTGCGTTTGATTTTGATCTTCTGCTGACTCTACTTTCACACATGCGTTGCAGTTTCCCATTGTTTAGATCTCTCTATATCTCTCTCCCACTCTCTTTTCCCTCTCTCTTCCGTTTTCGCCGCCGTGGACGGTGGAGGGAGCGGCGGAGAACTCTCAGAAAACAGGCGGGGGTGGGTAGCTATGATTTGAAAATATTGGGATTTATATATTTTTTAATTTTGGGGGAAGAGAAGAGAAAAGTGTGCTTAAAGGAATCCTTGATTAAGGGAAACTGATCTTTGCGATTAGGTGAGTGATTTCCTTTAATGGGCTTGGTTGAGCACGAAGACTTGGTCTCTTTCGGTATTTTGGAATTTTTTTATTTTATTTTTTTACAAAAAGATTTAAATATCATATCACTGAGTTGAAGGAGGAGAGAACGTGACGACTAGTCTATCCCTTCGAACTTAATTTTTTTGGAACTTAATTCATTCATTCACACTTTTTTGTAATTTCATCTTTTTGATATATTTTTTAAGTATAAAATTTACAATCTTATTATTATTTTTTAAAATTAATAAAAAAATTATCCTATATTATTATAAATTTTTTGAATATTTTTACTTACTTATGAAAACTGTCGGAATGAGCAATATTACAATTTTTTCTACTGAAATATTAGATTTAAACAATAATTTCAGTATCTTTCATAATAATTCAGATATGTAACATTCTCTGTAATTTCAAACCATTTTAATTTTGGGATGTTCTTTAAAAATAAAATTTACTATTTCAAAATTTTTATTAATTAGTAAAAAAATTATGCTATGCTTCATAAATTTTATGAATATTTTTTCTAGTGAAGGAGGGTTTAGTCACTATTTGTTCTACTCACAAGGGTCACCATTCACTGTGAAATGTATAATTTGAGAAATAAGTTCTACCTCTGTCTCATAATTCAAATGTTCGTGTATTTTCATAAGCAATTACTATTGATCGAGTTTCAACTTGTTCAACATTTTATCAGTTTTATTAAACATACGAAATGAACTAAAATACAAAATTATTTTTTGAATTTTAACATAAATTCAAAATCAAAATATATTTCAACTGATATACTTAAAAATAGACCCGTTATGACACTCCGGTAGTGTCACAAGACACTACCCAATCAAAACTCAACTCGAGCTCATACTCGGATAGTTCGGTATCGAGCTCAAGCTCAACCCAACTGTGTCAATCTCGAAGGTTCGATGAGTCTATTTTTTTAAAATAATTTTTATTTTTTAAAATAATTTATAAAATAAGTGAGATAACATACCCGATACCCGATGACACCGATGACACTTTGAGCTCGAGCTCAAGCCCAAAAAATGCAAGCTCGACAAGTTTGAAGTCACCTAACCAACACTCTAGCCAATCTCAGAAATCGATACTACACAACTCGACCTGAGTATCACAATAACCCTAGTTAAAAAAGGTGTTTGTAGTTAATTTTATTATGTTAGAAATGTTTAGGCTTAAGACAAGACTTGGATTTTTCAAAGTCATCAAATTCATGAATTTCCCACCAGACCTAGTCAAGGCAAGACCAGAGAGGACTCTCATGAATGTGAATGGTCCATGAAATTAAACAAGATTTTGATGGACATGACTAATGCATGATCCATTCTCATCACCATTAATCCTTCATGATCTTGGTTTCAGATTGGACAAAGGGTCAGATTCTTCTTGACAATGGTCGATGGACTTGCTCAACTATCACCTTCTTCTTCTACTTCTTCTTGACAATAATAATAATAATAATAATAATAAGGAAGTCAAATTGCTATTATGTTTAAGTCTAAACAGTGTAATAACCATTCAAAGTCGAATTTAAACATGAAAGAAAAATTCTCCTGGTTTGAATTGAGTATTCACAAGTTCAAATAGAGGGAAGAAAATTGAAAATGATTGCCTGTTCAATTAATTTTAAGGAGAAGTTATGTTGAATGTTGAATACAAAAGTTTATTTTGTAGGAGAATGAAAAAGAAAACATTGATGCATAGATATTTTTAAGATTAATTTACATATTGGGCGTCAAAAATTAGATACTCTTGAAAAATATGGGGCAATGTTGTGAATATTTTCCATCAAAAAAATTATTATCCTGTAATCAATTACATACAAAATATCTAACTCCATGAAGCAACTCGAACTCGGCTCAGTTCATATAATAGCTCTAATCTAGCTGGTGTTTAGCTCTTGGTGAAACGGTATACAAGAAATACAAATTTCTAATATTATTAAAAGGATTTTATGATATAAATATCTCATTTTTATAATATGATTTATGAAATAAAACTATTATTACAACAGTATCAAGCTGTTAGTATTTAAATAATACTATACAAATGGATATAATCTGACAGATTAAATGAGATGACTGAGGGGATATGAGTAGGTCAAAATTTGAGAGCTTAGTCTTAAAGTTGCTTGAGAAAATTCCAAAATTACCCGCTAAAGAAGTCAACATGTATGATGAAAGCTCCTTTCCTTTGCCAAATCCTAAT